>CAXAMN010025805.1:1863528-1950816 GCA_963970005.1 Durusdinium trenchii | reverse complement strand
GGTATGGTATGGTATGGTATGGTATGGTATGGTATGGTATGGTATGGCATGGTATGGTATGGTATGGTATGGTATGCATGTATGGATGGATGTATGCATGGATGTATGTATGCATGCATGCATGTACGTATGTATGTATGTATGTACACTATCACACTATGCACTGTTGTTTGCATACAGTCTATTGTATATAGTTACTGGTAGCGATGGCCTCCAACCCAATAGCGATGGCCTCCGCCTAGCAGCTTCTAGCTACTAGTAGCTTCTTGTTGCTATTTACAGCAGCTTGGGGTAGAAACCTGTTCTACAAGCTTCTTGTTACTAGATGTTCCACTTTACTGAGCTTATTGTAGAAACTTGTTCTCCTCCCAACGATCTCTCAGGCATGGCAGTGCAGCCAAGGGGCCAGTGGCACCACCAGCTGGTGGGATGCATGGAGGACGTGATCCCAACCGGCCGAAGATCCTCATGAGTGACTTGGGACACCGAAGATCCTGCATATTCCTGGGGGGATGATGTATAGTGTATATATATCTATATAAATAGGTGCATACAATCTATAGTCTATATTGTATACATGTAGTAGATGTTTACTTACTTCAAACGAGCGAAGAATGTGAATACTATTTACAGCACAAGTACTTTTTGTAGAGGTCACTAGGCAACATCGCACATTAGCGCAACAAATCAGCTCTTGCCTTGGTACCATTGTGCCAGGCGGGTTTGTGAAACAGCACATCTAATTGTGATCCCCCGATTAGTAGAACAACCTCCAACAAGGCCAGCAAGGCCAAAATTCGACAGGCTGCTTTTCATTGGTAGTGTTTTCCTACTGTCATAAATCTACAATGACACGAGTCTTTTCTGGAAGACCAATCATTCTAGTGGCTTGGACTAGTATGGGACATAGCATCCTTCTTGCCATGTCCTCTATGAAATGCTAGGCCTTATTCGCGTGCCATCATTTTGTACCGACCAGGAACTGTGATGTGGAGGCCTGGAACTTGTAGGAATGGAATTCTGGGAGAGACATGCACCCGATTTGCATGGAAATCATTGGGTTTGAATGGTTTTGACATGCCAAGATTCCCCATGGACCTCATTGTACAGATGTTCTGGGCAAGTGTCACTCGCCGACATGTCACTGACCTGTTTGCTGCATTTTCCTCCCGTTTCCGACGTGTGTTTTGGACATGAGACTTCCACTGAATGCTGAATGCTCGTCCTCAACGAGGCTTCAAGTTCTGAAAGAGCTGCTGGTAGCGAGGCTGTTTGCACAACAAGCTATATAGAAACAAACAAACCAGCTCCTTACAGAAATCAAGTCAGTTTGGTCAATAGGAATATATTCGGATGACATGGGATTTGGAAAACATACATTGAAACTCACACAATCCCAAGTCATTTGCCTTATCCCCCTTGTGATAAATCCCATGTCATCAGAAAAAAACAAACACAAGATAATACAAGGCATCGAGGCTGCTCTTTAAACCAGTGACTTGGGATTGCTGTGGAAGCCGGCCTCTAACTCCCTCCAGATTGCAGAGCCCTACCGGATTGGATTTTTTGTTTCTGGGAGGTGTGCGTGGGCTGCATGTGTGTCACAAGTCCTATCTCATCCTGCTCTACACGTTTTTGACATGACATAGGACTTACTTACTCTATTCCTTATGTCACTTGACGCCTTAACCCCCAAGTGGTTTGCACCCAGTATAGACATGTCCACACATGCAGATGTATATGACGGCTATGTGTATATCCAGAATTTATTTCTCTCTCTATACATATAATACACACACACACACATATATATATATATACATATATATATATATGCGTGTATGCATGAAACTTCATTGTGTAGACTTAGACATACACATACGCATAATACCTTTTTTAACATATGTGCAAATATGCAAAGAACACCTTGCAAAATGATGTGGACAACGTCTGCCTCACAGCTCATTGGTCAGTCCTTCCCATCTCGCCGTTGCAGACGGCGCTTGTTTCAGGCTTGTCCTGTCTAGGCGCTACATGAGAAACCCAGGTGAATGATACAAAATCAAGCAAATGGACCTGTCAAGGAACTGGTATCACACAGAGCCTGGCTCAGCTGCAGGTGGAAACCACTGAGAATCAAAAGGAGTGACTAACCGCAAAAATATTTTGATGCAACATTAAAAGCAACCCTTACAGTAGGAGGTATCGAAAGGAAGCTAGACGGATTTCAATCTTTGCTCAGAAGAAATGTGCCCGCGATCTACTTCATGGCCCGTCTGTTGTGAGTGAAACACGTGGGTCGGTCGAATGAGAGGGACTTTCCGTGGTGTGGGGGCCGATGGTGTACAATCATCGCAGAAGTGCGCTCGGGAGGGGCACCGGTGATTGCAGTTGAAGAGATGAGCTGGTTTCAGTTAGCCCTGAACTAGGTGCCGATAGCCTTTGTGGTGTGATTTCATGAGTTCATGCTGTCATGGGAAATCCAGTTCCACAGGATGTATAGGTGGGGTACTGGTTTCGTTGGGGCTATCCAACGAAACCATAAGAGCAGATGCAAATCCAATGTTGGTTGACTCGGGACTTGCTTTGATGATTTGCATTTGGACCTTTGGAGTGGTGCCACACTCCCCGACCTCGGGACTTGCTTTGCTTCCAGGCATCAAGCGGAAATTCTTGTCATGCTAGCCAGCTGAACATGTTATGTGCTTAAGCAGCTTCGTGTTTAAGTTCCTCTCATTTGAGGTGATTTGAACAAGGTGGGGTTGCTGGGTGCCGGTGGCTTTGGCGCAGTGGAGTTGTGGGAGCACAAGTCCACAGGGGAGACCTATGCGATGAAGTGCATCAGCAAAGGTTTCATTGTGAAGACCGGGATGCAGGACAGCGTGATTACTGAGAAGAACATCCTATTTATGACCAACTCGGACTTCATCATCCGCCTCTATGAGACCTACAACAGCCGGCAGTCCATTTTCTTCTTGATGGAGCCAGCCCTGGGAGGGGAGCTTTACTCCATGTACCAGCGGAAAGGCTTCTACGGAAGTGAGAAGCATGCAAAGTTCTATTCGGCCGGTGTGGTGTGTGCCTTCGAACACCTCCATGAACGCCATATCATCTACCGGGACTTAAAGCCAGAGAACTTGCTCCTCAATGAGAAGGGTCACCTCAAGGTGGGCGATCGAAAGCGGAGGATCGAAACGGTGTCAACGTTCAGTCGGCCGTTTGTTTTTAACCGCGGCGGTGCGCGCAAGGTGACTGACATGGGATTAGCCAAGTTTGTGATTGGGAAGACCTACACCACCTGCGGAACTCCGGACTACTTTGCTCCAGAGGTCATTGCATCAACAGGTCACACTCATGCTGTGGACTGGTGGATGTTGGGCGTGCTGATTTTCGAGTTTATGACTGGGTCAGCTCCCTTTGAAGCGCCATACCCGATGCAGATCTACGCAAAGGTTCCTTGGAAACATCAATCGTCGCTGTTTGTGTTGACTGTGTTCATATACACTGCAAAGCCAGCCTTCAGTTGCTTTTCTGTCCAACCCTTTGCCACTTTGATAGGACCAGCTCAAATCATATACAGTATGACTATATATATAACTATATATATATGCACATGCAGAATTTACAACACTGCAACCCAGATAACCTGAGCCTTTGAGCTTCCAGTTTGCAAATGAGTGCATAGTTTTGATTCCCAACCTCAAATGCTTCATAATGCATCCATGACTTGACTACCCGCGGACAGGTTCTGAAGGGCATCAATGCTGTGAAGTTCCCGCCTCAACTCTCACCTCAATGCGTTGACATCGTGAAAGCCATTTGTCAGAAAGAGCCTGCAGACAGATTGCCCATGCTGTCGGGTGGAACGAAGAACCTGAAAGCCCATGCTTGGTACAAGGGGTTCAACTGGGACAAGTTCCAATCCTTCACCTTGGATGCTCCATTCACACCAAAGGTGAAGAGCTCCAAGGACTTGGCCAATTTCACCGTGCACCCGGACGAGATGCCGCAATTCATCGATTACGTCGACGACGGCAGTGGCTGGGATAAGGATTTCGCTACTGCTTAAGAAGGGTGGACCACCAACCCGTTTCACCATAGTTTCACGACGGAACCACGCGAGAAATGGCACTTAATCAGAACTGGAACGACATGTCTAAGTATAGAGCATGACACTCAGCAGAGCAGCACAGCAGCATCGACCCATGCATTTATTTGTTTGCGTATTCTTCAGCAGTGAAAATCAGATTTTCCGTGCCTGCACACCTTCACTACTCCCGTTGTATCCACACAAAGTTGTGCTAGAGACGACGGCTAGCATCGAGACGAAAAAGGAAAATGAGGGCGTTGAGACTTTTCCCACTGCCATGTGGCTTGATAGGGTGGACATGAATCAAACTGACTAAATATATATATATATATATATTATTATTACTACTGTACTACTGCTGAAGACAGAAGTTTTGGTCCATATGTTTCCTCCGCTATGCAGCTGTAGCTGCGAAAGGCATCTCAGACTACCAGAGCGAACTTCAGCAGGGTTTGGCGGCACCGTTGCTCCTTGGGCAAAAATCACTCACGACATGGAAACGAATCGTGCCAGTGATCAGACTAGTCAGTGATCAACGCTCCATGGAAGACTCCACAGTGACATGGCTTGAAAGATCAAAGGCCAGAGATCTCAAGAAGTACCGGATCCTTTTTGCCACCAGCAGGCACTTTGGCCCCACGATGCTGCGCAGAATAAACCATGTTCTAATGTTGAATTTGAGAGCTTGTTGCGGCTTGCACCATGTTCCTCTTGTAGGCGCAAAGCGGCGGTGTTGCTATCCGTGCTTTTCATGGTACTTGGTCACTTGGTTGCTGCAGAGGTTCCTCCCTCCATCGCTCAATTTCGTTTGTCGGTCATACTACGTTTGTGTTGAAGGCTAGGGCGTGGGCAAATTGATGTCATTAATTTTCATTATGTAAAGGCTGTCCTTTGCACTTGAGTTGTTTTGCCGTCGAGGAAAGTCCGATGCTACATCCATTCTCGATTCACCCTTGTTTGTGGGCTCCGAGGCGACAACACCCAAAGAAGAAATGGCCCACAGCCAGCTCTCAAAGCTAGCCTCCATCACCCTGGACGCAGCTCGGCGTCCGATTGGCGGCTTAGAATGCCACTGTCTCCTTCAAGACGTTGCAGCACGACAACTGACCAGTCATGAGTCATCCTACTTAGACTTACACCTTGCAAGCTGAAAACTGCTTTGCTAGTGTTCCTATTCACTTTTTGGAGTCCAGCCTTGCAAAAATGCTGGAATGATATGAGTTGCTCATATATAGTTTCTTCATGTGTTTTCCTGTTTTTTTCCATTTGTCGTCGCTAGATGGCTCCCCCGAGAGCCATGTAGATCCCTTGGAAGCATTCCTGCAGGAGAAAAACCCTAGTCACCAGGACGCAATGGTGGAGACACTTGGCACCGTTGGATTCATGATTCAGGACATTTTTTCCATGAGCAATTGACTTTGACGAAGAAACAAACCGTGGTTTGCTGACCTGGTGTGAAAACCAAGGTATTGGCAGCTGATGCTCGGGGAGGAGGCAGGGTTTCATTCAAAAGCCATGCGGGCAGCTTACAACCCATCTTGCTACAGCACTGCAGCGGCTGCAGTCTGTGGAGGTCCAACGTTGCTTTTCCTGTGAGGTGCCCTATGAGGCTCGGTCCAAGCGCTGGTCCGACGATTTGGGCTTCCAGAGCTCCAACCCGTGGAGCGACTTCCGTGGTGGAGGCGACTACCATGGCTTTGAATTGATGAGTCTTGGGATTCGAATGCTAATAGCAATGGCCTCCAACCTAATAGCGATGGCCTCCAACCTAGGATCCTGACTGATGCTAAGTACATAGCTAACAAGTTGGGCATGCAGCGACTTGTGACTAGTTCGAGAAGTTCCTCGCACACCTGATTGGGTGTTTGATCCTAGCTGCCAGGCCTTCTTTCCTTGCGCTGCTTGCTTTTCCTAGCTGTGAAGCACAATCGGCAGGCCAGGCAGGTCTAAGCCTAAGGTCGTCACAACACTGCATGCAGACTAGCTGCATGATCAACAGAAACGGCTTAAGTAGTATGCTCATGTATGCTCAGCCATTTCAATATAATTGATTCAAGACTGAGTTGTGCAGAATCGGAAGTGAGGTCTGAAATAAATATAAGAAGCTCAGGCAACCGGTGTCCAAGAAGAGAGGCCTTGTAGAGTCCGCTTCCTTGCAGGCACGCATTTTGATGGAGGAAGCGAAGTATCCTTCCCGTGCCGGGTGGCCTAGCATTCTAGGATACTATGTTATGTTGCACTAAAGGTCACCTAAAGGCATGCCCGGAGGCGGCCAGCTTGGAATTCAATAGTTCAGCAAGTCTTGACATTGATAAATAACTTTGGCGTAAGCCACCTACGCTCGCTGCGAGCAGCTCTGTATCCGGGCAGGGGATACGTTCGACAAAGGCCACTCTTCGGGGTCACCGTGGGCTGACATGAAGGTCAGACACACTTACTCTCCCGGTTTTTTACGTATCCTTTTAAAGGCTTGTTTTTTTGGTTACGTTAGTTGTCAGATCCAGGAACAGGACACGTTAGCGATGCAAAAGTTGTTTTTCCAAACATGTGATTTGGACAGGTTAGCTGCTTAGAGGTCATTGGCTGGCAATGTGATCCTGGGGATCTAGACTAAAATCATTATGAAAAAATCTGAATCTTGGTGTGGGATACTGAGCGTTGGCAAGTGAAGCGACTGCCCTTGCTTTGGTGTCTTGGTGGACATGTTTGCACGGACCACGCTAACATGTCCGTTCACGAATTTCAGAACCATTGAGATTTTGCCCCAAAAAAGGCTAACATAGCCCGCTCCAAAAGTGGGCATCTCTTCTGGCATGGGACAGGTTAGCAGTTTTTCGAGGCATGTTGGGCCATGTTCAAAATCATTATGATACCGTTTTCTCCGGTTATTCCCCGGGAAATACCGCTCTAGAGCTGAACATGTTAGGGACTAGTCCCAAATGCACCCCGGGACACGTATATCTGGAAGAGTGTATAGAAATGCGTACGGGTTCGGTTGCGGCTTGCCACACGCACGCCAGCCTAAGTGAAAACGTAAGGGTTCAGGTGAGTTGCAAAAGCCCTCAACGTCTCAAAAACTTCGAAAGGCTCCAAAGGTTCCAAATTGGCAACGCACGAATCCGAAACGCGGCGACAAGATGGCGGCGTTCGTGCACATCTGCCGACCTGAGAGAAACCTAACCAGCCTGGTCAGCTAGAGGAGAAAGATGGAGAAAGTTATTACCAAACATCACACTTGTGAAGTTGCAGGTGCACAGGTTGGCGTCCCAACCTGCGTCACGGAGTATCCACAGCTGTCTTCGTTGGCAGCAGAACTGTGGACTCCCTGCTGCCCCCTGCTGCAAAACCTAACAATCCTAACAATCCATCGGGATCCCTGTGACTCCAAGGGTTGCACACACTTAGGATTGGGTGTACTGAACTGAAAGCGTTGCCACACACCAGCCTAAGTAAAACCGCCTAAGGTTGCAGGTAGTAGGCTTGAGGCCTCCAAAACCTATGAACACGAGGGCGAACGGCGGCGACAGGGTGACGACGGGTCGTGCAAATCCAAGGTGAGTCGCCGCTGCATTAGCCGCTTACTGCACAACAAAGAATGAGACAGCTTTGGCCATACTTAGCTTTTCAAAAGCAGGTACACCAGGTTGATCAGACCTGGCTTCCACCATCACGCATAGCTTCGTTGGCATGCGTTTGCGTGATAGCCGCATGCCCCCTGCTCAAAAATGAAAACTGAAAACGGAATCAAAAGTACAATCCAAACGGATCCCTGTGACTACAAGGGGCACACACACACGCCTCCCCAAGGGGAGGCAAAAATTAAGGCTAGAACGAATGTGCAAATGTGCGCGCAGCAAAGACAAAAGAATGAAGACATGAGAAGGAAGACGCGACGGGACAAAAGTGTGTGTGTGTGTGGTTGCGATGAAAGAGAAACCAAGTGCACAGGGACAACCGATGAAACCCACCTCATTGCCGAGACCTGGGCGACCTAACCTGAGTTAAAAGTAGATGTGCACGTACACACTAAGGCCCGGACCGTTGTATGCGCAAAAGAACGAAAGGAGTGAGATGAAAGGACATGAAGCAAGGGAAGACATGAAAAGAAAGAGGAAAAGAAGTGTGTGAAGGGGAACCAAATGGAGGGGACGGGAACCGATGAAACCAGACCTCATTCATTACAACGACCTAGGAAGACCTGCCTCGTTTAAGTGTGTACAATGTGTGTGCGCCTAAGAATCCGACAGACTCCAATGAGTCTAGAACAAACTTGGGCCGCTATGGCCACGTACGCCGTGCCAAAATGGCTGGCTGCTTAGACCGCTGCGGTCACGTACAGGCATGAGCCAGCTTGGAATGCAGCCTCCTACGCCCGCTCCGGGCACGTATCTCCGGGCAGGGGAGATAAAGACAAACCCCCCGCTCTTCGGGCTCATCCCGGGCTCTCGCTAGGAGAGACACTTAGGATTGGGTGTGCTGAACTGAAAGCGGTGCCACACGCCAGCCTAGGTAGTAAGTTTGAGGCCTCCAAAACCTAGGGTGAACGGCGGCGACAGGGTGACTGACGACGGGTCGTGCAAATCCAAGGTGAGTCGCCGCTGCATTAGCCGCTTACTGCACAACAAAGAATGAGACAGCTTTGGCCATACTTAGCTTTTCAAAAGCAGGTACACCAGGTTGATCAGACCTGGCTTTCACTATCACACATAGCTTCGTTGGCATGCGTTTGCGTGATAGCCGCATGCCCCCGGCTCAATGAAAACTGAAAACGGAGTCAAAAGTACAATCCAAACGGATCCCTGTGACTACAAGGGGCACACACACACACCTGGGGCACATCTCCCAATTGGGTCATGAATGCCTCACTGTCAAAGACAACCTGACAGAATCTAACATGCATCGTCCTCAACTAGTCTGAGCACGCATTAGTCAAGGCGCACATAACTTGTAAAGACCTTTCAACCTATGCAGCATCAGTAAATCAGTATACACACATATACATATATATATATAGGTATATGTATATATATAAATTATTTCTATATATATATATGTATATACTTATTGATTTTACATGAGAGGCGATGAGGTGATGGTACTTTGTGATTTGAACGCAAGAGTTGAGCTTTCCCCATGAGTTTGGGCAGCTTGGGAGGCTTGGTATCCCTTCTCGGCAGCTGGCATCACCATTTGTCAGCTTTTAGCGGTGCACTTGAGACTACACGCTCGGCCCATGTTGGGCCCTGTGGGGCTCTCAGACCATGTGCAGCAGAAGCAGACTGGCCAGGGTCCCAAAATGAGAATTGGGGTTGCAGACTCCGGCTTGTTGTGGCGTTTCTTCCTGTCGTCACAGCCCAGCTCCCAACCTTCCCAGGTGAAAACAGTTCCAGCTGCTCACCCTTTGGCCATGAAGCGGTTCTTGTCACTTGAGCCTATTTATAGGATTTGTAGGGCTTGAGTTGCTCAACAAATGTCGGCCAAGTGAACGTGATTCGCAACACGCCGAGTTCCCTACGCTGAGGTCCGAGCTGGCAAAGGAGGATCCTGTGGAAGTGTTTGCAAGCTATTGGCTGGCAGCAGTATGCAAGTTGCACAAGGAGCCAAAATGAGGGCCTGACATATTGACAGAGTTTTGTGTGTGTAATTCTGTCATGCCTTTTCAGAGGGCGTGCTGAGTGGTTTTTAGCCCTGCCCAACAATAGATTTGACATCTGGGTTGGTAAATCTATGTAAATGCTAGCTTCCTTTGGTTTTCTCGATTTCTGTCCCTCCAAAGGTGCGAACTCACCAACGCCATCCCCGCCACTTATATTACATTCTACATTATGTAAAATGTGTTCCCTATTGGCAGGGCAGATGGCAACCATTGTGACAGGAGCAAAATCCTATTCTGAAACTCGAAACTATTCTGCAACTTTTTGGCATTCTTCCGCAACTGCTCTTCAGCAACTAAATTTATAGTATTCAGTAAAATATGTTGCCTTTTTCAATATATAAGTACTATTTTGCGTTATTCAGACACTATTTGTGATCTTCCGCATCTATTTGGCGATTTTCCAAAGTTGTTTCGTGTTCTCCAGAAACTATTTTGGGGTGCGGGGGTTTGGTGGGCTTATTGACGTACCCTGCAACAGCTGCGACACTTGTCTTTCTTCATGCATTCGCGATCCAAATGCCACAGAACAGTTTCCAAAGAAGCTCCTTGAGAAGGCGATGGAAAAAAAAGTTTCCAAAGAAGACCGTCGTCTAATTACCGGATCACCTTTGAGTTACTGAATGGAACCTTGACCGTTGTGACAGGAACATTTTGTGTGGACACGTGCCTTGAATGAGCCACGGCTTTTGTTTCTTTGGAACTGTTTGGCCACATTGTATGGAAGAATCCGTTGGTTGGCAGGAGTGGCGAGAGCTATGTGCTCGAGATCCAGATGCGAATTTGTCGTGCTCCTTCAATCGCGTCTATGAGTATGTGCCTGGAACCAGATTTTGTGCTACAGCACCAGGCAACCACGCTTATACTCAATGTAACGCAGTAACATGTTTTAAATCGCTACTTCGTGTACACCAAGGTGGGAGTGGCCGTGGAGAGCGCTTTGGCTACGGTGAAGTCGGATCGTTTGAAGGTCTTGGCAGAGGTCAATGCCAGGCCATTGGTGCTTGTCGAATTGAGTTTGCTCGATCAGCGCACAGATACCAATTACTCAGTCACCTGCACGATGCGTAGCAACTCAACTAGAAGATTGCATGCCCTGTAGGGAGGGAGCGTATGATAAAGCACATTGTGGGAAGAGCTGACTCTGTTGCTTGAATTTTGAGTTAGTGCGGCGACAGAACAACAGGCAGAAGAGCAGCATGTAAATCATTGGTCAGCGCCGTTGTAGGTCAACTGTGGTCAGTGGGCACAATCTCCTCGTCCGTGGCTGGGCACACAAATATTTGACATGCTGCAGCCATTGCTTCTAGGTTGGAGGCCATCGCTATTAGGTTGGAGGCCATCGCTATTAAGTTGGAGGCCATCGCTTTTGGGTTGGAGGCCACCGCTGCTAGGTTGGAGCCGTCGCTAGTGGGTTGGAGGCCTTCTCTTCTAGGTTGAAGGCCTAAGGCCATATCGCTTTTAGGCCATGGCTTCTAGGTTGGAGGCCATCGCTATTAGGTTGGAGGCCATCGCTATTGTGTTGGAGGCCATCGCTATTAGGAAGCCATCGCCTAGGTTGGAGGCCGCCGCTATTATAGTAGGTTGGAGGCCATCGCTTCTAGGTTGGAGGCCATAGCTGCTTAGGTTGGAGGCCATCGCTTCTAGGCTGGAGGCCATCGCTATTAGGTCGGAGGCCATCGCTATTAGGTTGGAGGCCATCGCTATTAGGTTGGAGGCCGCCGCTAGTAGGTTGGAGGCCATCGCTTCTAGGTCGGAGGCCGCCGCTATAGTAGGTTGGAGGCCATTGCTTCTAGGTTGGAGGCCATCGGAGGCCATCTAGTTCAAGAGGATCACTATCAAAGCTTTTTTTGCAAGGTACAGTACCCATTTATCAGTTTGCCACCTCTTTAGTACCGGAGAAAGTGTTCATCATCCCGAGGGCCGGTCACAAATCCCACAGACTGTTACATTTTGATAGACCGCTGAAGACCCAGAGGGTATACCCATGCACACTTGCACCCTGCCTCCTGGTTTTGAAGCATTACAGTAATTCGCAGACGACAGCACAAGACTGCAAATGCCAGACCCGCCTTTGCGCCTTCAATCCCCATACTCAAAGCCTGTTGGAATTCGGTTTTGCCCGGCCCGCGAGGTGCTGAGCCGCTTGTCGAAGATTAAGCGAAAATACACGGCAAGTGCAGTTGGGCATTATGGCAGAATTTCCCCACAAACGGACTGCTAAGTGCATTGGGTCCGGAATTGCGCCAAGGTCAAGTGTTTTGGTGGGAGTGGTCAGGATGGAGCGGTTCTTCCTATGTCTAGGCTTGGTGGGCTTGGAGTTTTCGACATGAAGCAGCTACAGCATTACGAGTTTGATACAAATTAAATCGCACAGCCTTTTTCCCCGCTTTCCGTTTCCTCTAAGAAATTGTGCTTTTGCGCTAGTTTGCTCAGCTCATTGACCTTGTGTTAAGCATCACGGTACGATGATGTGAGGTTTCTTTAGACAGAGGCCTGTTACTGTATTTTTGAAGATCCCCAGCATGTGCACCTTCACGGCATATGTTTGCCTGTTTGCAGGGTATAAGCTGAAATCTTCGCAGCCTAGCCTGATGGAAGAGCAGGAGGACAAGCAGCAAATCACAATTTTTTATGAGTGTGTGAGGGTCATGAAAGGATTGGGCATAAACATCCCGGCGGATGGTGTTCCAAGCGTGCATTTTGACACTTTCGTCTTGGATGGCATGGTTACTCTGAAGCACAGAATGTTGTATTTCCCATATTCACGCTTGTTGTTTTTGCTGTTGGCTGCAATACTGGTTCTCTGCCCCTGGGGGCAAATTTTAACGCATATTCACTGCTATTTGCAGATAGGGGTTTAGGCTCGAGAGAACCTAGATAAAGTCACGCAGGCAACAGCCAGTCAGCCATGGCAGTAAGAAAGCCGCATTTAAGGGAGAAGGAAGAAAAAGATCAGAGAAAAGGCAGAGACAAAGAGGAGGGGAAAGAAAGAAAAGAGGAAACAGAAGCACAGACACCACAAAGAAAAGCTACAACCTTCGAACAAGCAGACGATGATACAGAAGCAAGCAAGAAGACAGAACTTGCAGAACTAGACGACGGTTGGCCCAAGAGCGAGACATGTAATTGTCCAGCACTGTCGAAAAGATGTATAGAAAGAGAGAAAGAGAGGGTGGATGTGAAGGAGTGACAGTGTGATGTGCAGGTGCGATATAGATCTGTAGATGCATGGAGGTGGGGAGGTAGATCTGTGGATGTGAGCGTGCGAAGATGTAAATGCACAGAGACGAGAGAAAAGATATGTAGAAAGAAAGAAAGACAGGACAGATGTGAAGGAGCGACAGTGTGGATGTACAGATGTGATATAGATGTGCAGATGTGTGGGTGTGGTGAGGTGGAGAGGTAGATCTGCGGATGTGAGCGCGTGAAAGATGTAAATGTAGAGAGGTGAGGGGGTGTAGACGTATATGCGTCGATGCAACGGCAATGCAGCGTCAACCTTAGTCGTGCAAGTACAGTACAACGCTGAAGAGGTTCAACTAGAACTGAAGAACGTACATTTCACACTGAAGTTTCCACGAACAGGGCGACCTGAGAGTAAACGACGTCACGATCATGACAAGCGACTCGTGTATTCCAAGCGAACATCGTTTGTCATGAAGGTGAAGTACACACATACTAACGTCACGATGACTCTTTTGTGGCAGCCACTTATGAGTAAGCAAAGTAGCTAAAATTTGTCAACCTCTCAAGAGAGCCGGGTGGTCGGGAGACATGACTCAGCTGCAGGGGCGCCAGAGCAGCCGCGAGAGATGACTCATCTGCGTACTACAGTTGTACTACAAAGTCGCCAGTTCTCATCTTCCAGCTCCCCAGATACCCCGCGTACTCAAGTTGTACTACAACTTCGCCAGTTCTCATCTTCCAGCTCCCCACATACTCCGCGTACTAAAGTTGTACTAGAAAGTCGCCAGTTCTCATCTTCCAGCTCCCCAATCGCACTCTCGCCTGCATTTCGCGCACTCGACGCGCACGATCTCCACAGAGGGTTGTCCCGCGGACCGGGACAAATCGCACTCTCGCCTGCATTTCGCTCACTCGACACGCACGATCTCCGCAGAGGGTTGCGCCGGACAAAACCAAATCGCACTCTCGCCTGCATTTCGCGCACTCGACACGCACGATCTCCGCAGAGGGTTGCGTTTCGTGGTGCTCCGGCGGCACTGCCCCCGGCCTTAAGAGAGAAAGTTAAGAAGAGCGAGAGGTGAAGATGTGAGCTGTAGATGTGAGGATGTGAAGATGAGCAGAGATGATGTGAGGATGTGAAGATGAGCAGAGATGTAGATGTGCAGATGTGAACATGAGCAGAGATGTAGATGTGCAGATGTGAAGATGAGCAGAGATGTAGATGTGCAGATGTGAACATGAGCAGAGATATAGGTGAGAATGTGGATGTGCAGAGGTGAAGATGTGAAGATGTAGATGATACGTAGTTCTGCAGATGTTTTTTTACGAAGATCCCTTCGCAGACGCTCTCGGGAAAAACAGGCTTTCACCACACGAAGAATTTGGGGGACAAGAAGCTCATCTACCTTGAAGGCACTGTATGAAATTGCAGCCACACCACAACAAGTGACAAAAGGACCAGATGAACAACATAGACCAGCAGAGGGCAAATCAAAACACAACGTTGCACAAGAAGCGCGTGATTGAGCCTACAAATGAAGCAAGATCTTGAGCAACTTCAGTCAACAGGAGCCAGCTCTTCTGATCAACTTCGAAATCAGCAAGAAGCAATGTCACTACAAATTGACAAACTCACAGATGTGGCCAAGCGCAAGGACGATGAAATAGACGATCTGAGAGCACTGCAAGACTTCACGCACGAGCTTGTCCTGGAAAGAGAGCAGAAAGAGAGCAGACAGAAGATGAGCATCAAATCCTGGCCGCAGAACGCGTACTACTCGGACCGGGTCAGAATCACAGATTGGCTTCTATACAAAGCACAAGTTCAAGACAGCACGAAACAAGAACATTGATTTTATACAGCAGCCAAGAAGTTTACACTCTCACCAGCCACAGTTCTCACATTCTCGGACTTAGAGGCACACCAGCGGTTCGAGAAGTTTGCATACACCACTTTCTCCAACAAATGGCCTTTGCACTATTGGAACATGCACGGCAACAAAATTCAGCACAGGAATGGAGGATGGCACAAACTGGTGATTGCCAATTACCTTGGCAAAACAGATCTGATCATCAATATGGCCCTCACTACAGCAATGCAAATACTGACAACACACCAAGACACTGGCTACGCAGGCACGACACAGCTTTCACACAGAACCACAGACAAGCAAATCTATGACCTGGAAGCACACAAGGTCATTACAAAAGCCACCTATGACAAAGACCAAGGAGTCATGGCAATCATTGCGGAGAAGCACCTCGCGGACCTCATTCGCAATTTTTGGCATGATGCGTGGCGAACCGTACACAAAGAGCATCCCAGATACCCAACATATAGCAAGTATCCCTACGCAGTGACTTTTGCTGCCGCCAGACTAGAAGAAAACAAAGAAGACCAGATGGAAGAATGACTACACATCGCCAGCAGAAAACAGCACAATGACAAGCAGACACATGGCAAAAGCAAGAGGCAACAACAGCACAGGCAACAACCCCACACTGGCACACGCCATTGGGGAGCACCCCTCCGGAAGAACAACTACGCAAGAACTGATGACAGGCACTTGCCTTCAAGAAGGCACCCCGGGACAGTGCCCTCTGGGCTGACTGAACAGACTCGGAGTCGCAACCATCTAACACCAAACAATAACCCTTTTTACTACAATTGCAGAAGGGCCAAGGTTTTGAACTTTTTACGAGCACAGCGTCGTTGTGCATGGAGATATTGCAAAAGACGCGACTGCGGGACCGAGCCAGGCAGGTAGCCAAAGCCATTTTGCATGAATGCAGCCTTTCAAAGAGAGAGGCTTTGACAAAAATCGCTAGACAGAAAGTCAGGAAGAAAACCAAACGGTGGTTCCAACGGAACATAGTTCACCTCAAGAACGAATTTAAAACCTTCTTTGCAACACTTAGATCCCATAAGGTTTCTGAACGCAAAGGAGATATGCCAAACTATAAGAAGTTCTCAAAAACCTTGAAGCTCAGAGCTAATCAGCAGATCAGAGCTGCCACGTTGAATGTTAGAGGGCTGAGCCAGCCAACGAAAAATAATCTTTAACTAATTTCATGAAAACGCATGAATATGAGATTCTTCTAATAACGGAAACCAACAAAATATAAGCTGTATTGAGAATTGGGATGGTTATACAGTTTTTTCAGTACAAGCGTTGATCCCAAGATTCGAGACCAGGAATGCAAAAAACGAGAGCATGCTGCCATTAGGGGAGCGCAACACAGAAGCTCAGAGACCAGCCATCGACTTGCCGCAGATTTTGAGCACGCAGGGGTAGGCATTATAGTAAAGAATGCCCTGTTAAATTCCATTAGGCAAGTACACCAAAAAATGGCCGCATTATGTCCATCACTTTTTCATGTCACGGCTTTGATGTTACAATGATATGCGCATATGCCCCACACAGTGGCCGTTCAACAGAGGACACGGAAATGCTTTACGAACATTTATCTGAAGAAATTACATCTTGTCATGGAAGGTATCTCATCGGTGGTGACTTTAATGCTAGGATCCACAACGTACGAGAGGTTGACGCTGATGTTTGTGGTCCGTACATCATTGGGAGAGGAATGGAATACCTGAACACCATGAACGACCAAACGAAAGA
Organism: Durusdinium trenchii; assembly: GCA_963970005.1. NCBI lineage: Eukaryota > Dinophyceae > Suessiales > Symbiodiniaceae > Durusdinium > Durusdinium trenchii. The sequence goes on along the minus strand of CAXAMN010025805.1, from coordinate 1,934,258 downwards.
AAGCAGTGCACTTTTCTTGGGTTGGTGCAAAATGCATCATCTCAAGATCCTGAACAGCCAGTTTTCGAAACCATTAGACAGGTTGATAACACACAAAGAAAAAAAGAATGTTTCTGATTTTGGGCCTCCTTTTGATGCTGAAAGATATGCGCAAATCGACTACTGGCTGACAAATTCGACATGGAAAACTGCACGCACAGATGCCCAAAGCCGGTGAGACATTCCTTTTGATTCGGATCGTTTAGTAGTAGAAGCGCAATTCGAGATGAAACCCAACAAGTGCGTGCAAGAGCCCAAGACGTCCGAAATTCCTGAAGTCTACTCTAGCTCAGTGGAATTGTTTTAACGCCGAATGTGCACAAACTTTGTCACAGAGTATCTTGCGCGCTGCTGAAAACAATTTGGAAGCTATACCAAAAGACAAGAAAAAGCAATATATTTCAAGAGACACACGGGCAAAAATTGACAAAAGAAACCAACTTAGGAAGGACGGAGCGTCTTCGCAAGAGGTACGACACTTGAACAAGGAAATCTACAAAATGGCGCTTAAAGACCGTCTGAGCAATTTAATGAAAACCCTCAGGACCCACACGAAAGGACTGTGGAAGGCAATAAAAGGTTTAAAGAGGAAATTTACACCGCAATATGTTCAGATGAAAAACGAACATGGAAAACATGTGCCTATAATAGAGATGGCACAGACCATTGCCAATTACCTCGAGTCAACACACTGGAAGAACGATTTAAACACTGGAATGCCGGATGCTGCGCCAATCCTATTGAATAATGCTGCCAACCGACAGCTCCTATTAAGGAGCACCTACAGAGCTCTTTCTTGCGAGGGTCGTCCCCCTCTTCAAAAAGGAGACACTGACAACGCTGCCAATTATAGGCCCATCTCTCTTCTGAGTAGCCTTTACACAGTATATATGATCATGATACGTCAAAGAATGCAAAATGCTATTAATGATGCTCTATCCAATACACAATACGGATTTCGGCCTCAGAGATCGACATCCCATGCTATATATATATATCATTCACAGGCTCCAAGACTACGCCGAGTCAAAAGGTCCCGATTGAGTCTAGCCCTTTTAGATTGGGAAAAAGCTTTCGATAAAGTGCAACACGATAAACTAATTGTTGCTTTACAAAAAATTGGCTTTAGTCAACATTATTGTGATTATCATTCAAGATTGCTATAAAAAGCCAACATTTTTCGTGAAAGATGCTTTTGGATCATCCCAGGTCAAATACCAATCTTCTGGCATCAGGCAAGGGTGCCCCCCTTTCCCCTTATTTGTTTGTTATTGTGATGTCTTGTGTAGATTATGAGATTCGCTCCAAAATCAGTCGTTGGGTACACAATGGCAGAGTCCCAAATCTGGATTTTGATTTAGTTTACTATGCAGATGATACCATCCTCTTTTCTACTAACCACAGGGCATTAAATGAATTGTTAAAGCGCACGGAAGCTATCTCCTGCAAATACGGACTGCGGCTAAACAAAGACAAGTGTGCGGCGATACAAATGAACAATGAAGGCTTGGTCCGTTTTGAAAACCTTGAACCATTACCCAAGAAGTTTGAAGCGACTTATTTAGGCAACGAAATTAACAAGGAAGCAAACGTTCGACACGAAATCTTCAACAAAATGCAAGAAGTAAGACAAACCTGGTTCAAATTGCTGCCGTACTGGAGGGCAACAAATGCGAACGTGAAATGGCAACTGCTTATTTTTGATGCGGTTGTTCGATCAAAATTGTTGTACGGACTTGAAACTATACACCTCACTGACGCCATGCTGAAAAAATTGATGCCTTCCAACTACGGTGCTTGAGGAAAAGGCTCAAGGTTCTCCGTCAACATTTATAGACAGAAGAAACACAAATAGAGAGGTTCTGAATAGATGTACAGCGCTGCCGTATCCAAACCGAGGCGACCGACGTGAGTTCGAATTATTCAGCCAATCGTATCTCCGTAGGAAATCTAAATTATTGGGTCATGTACTCAGGGCTAGCCACGACGATCCTATGCGCCAAATTTCTTTCCAGCCCGATTGTGCAATCAGAGTTTCTTATGGGAAAAACGAGTCGGTCGCCCGACTGCCTGCATTACGCCAAAAAACATACTTTTGAACATATTTTAGGTGGTTATGATTACACAGAAACTGTTGCTGAAGACCCACGATTTATGATGCAGCCCTCACTCGAACTTTATGATATGTGTAAATATGCCACGCCTTCTTTTGGCTACGCCAACGCCCTGTATTATATGACTGAAGTCAGTGCGGGGTACGGCTGGAAAAAAACAGATCAAAAACATCATATTTTTTGAGGATCGTACCCCAAACAGTGTGTCCACACTGAGGGGTTCTTAGGTAAGAGCCCAGGTTCGATCAGGGTGCTCTCTTTGTGCTGAGGGCGTTTCCTGGGCAGGCTCGCAGAAAAAAGTTCCGTTCTGAGATTTCCAAGTGAAATTTCTTTGCACCGAAACGATGGCCGCGGGACGGTGCGCTCTCGTTGTGGTTCTGTGCGCATTTTGGACTCGGTGATGTCGATGTGCAGATTTTCTGGCAGGCGCAGCACTTTGGACATGGCGGTGGCCTTCGGAATGCTATGACTTCGTGGCAGGTGCAGTGAATCGTCACTTTTGGACACGTGGTTCGTTTTCGGAAATCGTGGCAGGTGCAGTACTTTGTGGACCATTGTGGACCTTGAAGTCCAGTTTTCGTGCCTTGAATGGGGGCCTTGACGTGCAGATTTTCGTGGCAGGTGCAGTACTTTGTGGTGCCGTCTGCATCCGTGCAACTTTTTCGGTATTTTGCGCGCCTCAGAGCGCTCCGGCTGTAGCGCTGATCTGTGGTTGCACGGTCCCTTTCGCGTTTTGATACCGCTGGATCTGTGGCTGCACGACCTGCTTGCTTCGCCAGCTGCTTCTTTTTGCGTGGATGACACCTGCAACTCTGGTTTTTCACTTCGTGTCACCTGCGCCGCATCTGCTGATAAAATGTGGGGGAAACTTTCCCTTTTGTCAAAGCTGTTACGTTTCCCTTTTTCAATACTGTTTATCTATTCCTGATCCGCACTGGACCTTGCCATTCATGTTCATGGACTCACACATGTCACATCACAAGGTCATGATTTTCTTGGCTACAACCCGCTCGTTGCAACCATTTCATGTCACTCTAGCTCTTTGCTCCCGCATAACTTCTGCGTTGCGCTTTCTCAGTGCTCCACCCAGTCGCAATCTGCGCTTCCGTTTATATGTTTCAGTGCTCCACCCAGTCGCAATCTGCGCTTCCGTTTATATGTTTCACCTCCATCGCTTCTCTGCTTGCGCCTGCGACCTGCTGCTCTGCTTTCTTTCTTGCGCTTGCTCTTTTGACATCCTACCTCCACACTGTCCCTTGCCGATGTAATTGTTGATTCCCTTTTTATTTCGGCAGGCGAAATGCAAACAATATTAGGTGGTAATGTCAACTCCTGGTCAATAAACCGCCCCCCCCTCCCCCCACATGGTAGGTCAACAAGGTCAAGAAGATATGAGATACCAGTCATGAGGTCCACCTCCCCTGAATAATGTGTTATGAGACCATAGAACCATGAAGAATGATACCAGGCTTTGAGGGGATGAGCTGATGAGCATGAGGCCAGAGTCCATATAGGAAGCAATGAGTTCATAGTAGTAGTAGTAGTAGTAGTAGTAGTAGTAGTAGTAGTAGTAGTAGTAGTAGTAGTAGTAGTAGTAGTAGTAGTCGTAGTAGTAGTAGTAGGAGGAGGAGGAGGAGGGAGGAGGAGTAGGAAGGAGGAGGAGGAGTAGGAGGAGTAGGAGTAGTAGTAGTAGTAGGAGTAGTAGTAGTAGTTGTTGTTGTTGGTAGGTAGTAGGTGAAGGGTAGTAGTGGTGGTAGTAGTCACAATTATATAGTTTAAACAAGCACAAGCAAAAGGCCAGGGACGCAGGATCAAATTAATAGGGGGTAGTAGTGCAGATTAAAGATGGGGGACCGGCGCTTGCGAGGGGTACCCTTTGTGAGCTTGTCAAACGATTGTTTTTTTTATCGCTTTTTAGTAAGGCAATTTATAGGCTGAGGCCTAGACATTTTTTGGGCTTTCATAAAAAGGTAGTAGGTGGCCGTCGTCGTCGTCGTAGTAGTAGTAGCAGCAGCAGCAGCAGCAGAAGCAGAAGCGTAGCTAGCAGCAGCAGCAGGAGGAGGAACTGCTGTAGTAGTAGTAGTAGTAGTACTAGTAGTAGTACTAGTAGTAGTACTAGTAGTAGTACTAGTAGTAGTAGTAGTAGTAGTAGTACTAGTAGTAGTACTAGTACTAGTACTAGTAGTAGTAGTAGTGGTCGTCGTCCTCCTCGTCCTCCTCGTCCTCCTCGTCCTCGTCCTCATCGTCGTCGTACTTTCAGTAGTAGTAGTAGTAGTAATAGTGGTGCTGGTAGTAGTAGTAGTAGTAGTGGTGGTGGTAGTAGTAGTAGTAGGAGTAGGAGTAGGAGTGGGAGTAGTAGTAGTAGTAGGAGAAGTAGTAGTAGTAATAGTGGTAGTAGTAGTAGTAGTAATAGTGGTGCTGGTAGTAGTGGTGGTAGTAGTCGTAGTAGTAGTAGTAGTAGTAGTAATAGTGGTGCTGGTAGTAGTGGTGGTAGTAGTCGTAGTAGTAGTAGTAGGAGTAGAAGTAGGAGTAGCAGTGGGAGTAGTAGTAGTAGTAGTAGTAACAGTAGTAGTAGTAGTAGTAGTAGTAATAGTGGTGCTGGTAGTAGTGGTGGTAGTAGTCGTAGTAGTAGTAGTAGTAGGAGTAGGAGTAGAAGTAGGAGTGGGAGTGGGAGTAGTAGCAGTAGTAGTAGTAGTAATAGTAGTAGTAGTAGTAATAGTGGTGCTGGTAGTAGTGGTGGTAGTAGTCGTAGTAGTAGTAGTAGTAGTAGTAGGAGTAGAAGTAGGAGTAGGAGTGGGAGTAGTAGTAGTAGTAGTCGTCGTCGTAGTTGTAGTTGTAGTAATAGTAGTAGTAGTAATAGTGGTCCTCCTAGTAGTGGTGGTAGTAGTCGTAGTAGTAGTAGTAGGAGTAGAAGTAGGAGTGGGAGTGGGAGTAGTAGTAGTAGTAGTCGTAGTAGTAGTAGTAGTAGTAGTACCAGTAGTAATGCGAAAACTTGACCTGGTTGTGGGCTCGGATTAGCTGGGGGCGGTTTCTGGCACTCAACTAGACTAAGCAACCAATACTACGTTTGATTTGGACAATTTCCGGTGGTTCTGTGGGCTCGGATTAACTACGGGAGGTTTATCAATCGTGACTTTACATTAACTCTTTTGTACTCTCAGGCGTCTCGGTAGGCTTCCGTGTGGCAACAGCGTGTGCAGCGACGTTATGTCATAGTGCGTGTGGCAAACATCATGAACACCTGTCGAATGTCACGGTGTACCGTAGCAGCATCATGAATAAATAACGTGTCGTATGTCATTATAAAATGTACACAGGCCCATCGGACCAGTTCAAATTGAACCGCTCGAGTCTTTCAGGGTTCTGAGAGCTGTTCTGACTTCCAATGCTCGAATTTGGCTTGTCTTTGAGACAGACTGTGATAGTCCCCAATGTGAACGTAGACACTGTTGATGCACCACCTCCTGAGCAATGGAGTCCACAATGAAGTTGAGGTCCCATCTTCAAACCATGGACTACAGCCTACAGCATCATTTTGTGAAGCACATGTGCAAATAAATAGCATATTTTTGGGCTCTCCGTGCCAGGACAAACACATCTCTGGCCACTTTGCTTTAAAGATCGCGCGCCATGTTCTTCCATCTATACAGCCTCCAAGCATAGCCGTGCGTAGCCGGCATGGAAAGACGTTGCATTCGTTCAGAAGCATCCCTTTTGTCGCACCAAGGTTTCTCGACCGAGAGCATCTGGGCTTTCATTATTCGTTCAAATGTTGGTGCATGTGAGCTTCAAATTGTTTGGCAAATGTTTGCCAAAGAGTAGGCGCAGGCACCAGCAAATGCAAGAGTTTGGCTCGAAGATAAAATTTATGCATTCTGATTGGTGAGGCCCCAGCGAGGATGTCTCCATGGCAGTGCCTGAGATGATTCACTCCGCTGAGGTTGGGGCACAGTTGCTCACGTGGGCTGGGGACATTTGCGGGCTGGTTGACGGTTTCATGTCAGCCTCATTGCACTTGCACCATGTCAGCACATCGTCACCAATGCACCCAGGCATTTGCTGCAGACCTCTAAATACATCTAAATACCGCCGTTTCACGCAACTCAACAGGTGTACCAGCTCTACCGCGGCGCTTGTGGCAAAGAGGGTGACCTCGTGGCTGAGAAGTGCCGCATTTGGGTACCGGGCCGAGGAGATGGCGGCACGAACGTGGGAGTGATGCCCCTGTGTTCGGTGCCCCTGTGCTGCACCGGAGCCAAGGTGGATTTTCCAAATTTGCGAATTGCGATTGCAGAGTATGATCAGCAGCTCGCTTCACAAATTGGCCATTGCAAAATTAGTAGATTAATAGTTTCCAGGTAGGAAGCAACAAAAAGGAAAGTACTCGCACGCATTGGATTTGTCCAGAATGCATTGCAAATGCACACAGCCATTGAATTTAGGGGTCACCTGACATCACAATCAACATTGCAGCTAATTGATTGCATTGAATGCATGCGCAAGGCCTGCATCCCCTCGCAATTGCATTTCCCTGCTGGATATTTCATGGTGCCATTGCGAAACAAGTGATCAAGACCAGGACTCATGCGCTTTGGTTTGGGACGGGTGCAGCTATTCTTGGGATGGAAGTCACAACTACCACCTGTACTGCAGGAGTTCTTTTCTCACAACCCCCATCAACTCCAAAAAGAGATTTGATGAACATGATAGTAATTCAGCCCGGTTCTTTGTAGAATGGCTCTTGTGACTCTTGTGGTGTATGTAGAGGCAAAGAAGATAATCAAGTTCAAGCAGATCACCAGATGCACGGTATCAGATACAATGATATACAATGTGTATATTAAATGAATACAGTGCATGGGAGAAAGTCAGCAAAGAGCTGCAGGCAGGAGGCTTGCAATGTTTCCACGACTTTTGTTGCTGTTCTGCTGGGGCAGGACAACGTGGGTGATTGAATTTGTGTGGCTCATGAAGTCAGCTACAAGCATAAGTTTCAGCAACCACATTCGAGCCTACTTACCCTGAGTTTACCCGGGACCTCATTGATGCAAGCATTTCGAGGCTTTTAAAGGTGTCACTTATGTCCTGGGTCCTGCTGCCGCACTGCACATGCAACATCCCAATCACCCACCTGAGAAATATCCGTCGGATGTAGCTAACAACAAGAAACCGACGGTCGTATGTTTCTTTCAATCATGGCGTCAATAACGGGCAATACCAAACATGATGAACATAAACACAAAACACTCCTTATCAGGTCCCTGTCAGATCCGATGTTTGGTTTTGGTCCCCTGTCCTGTGCAAAACTATGCTGCTATGCTAGGTTGTCCTTCAGGAATTGACGTCACTACCCCGTGGCCAGTAGAAGCAAGAACACCATTCAGAACGGAGCACTGACATGAATTTAGAAAGCTGCTTTTTCTTGTAGCTTCTTGTTACTAGTAGTAAGGCACTTGTTACTAGAAGCGATGCAAGCTTCTTGTTCTCCCAATGTTGTCAAGTCCGATTCCATTCCAGGATTCCACTCACCGTCTCGACGTGTACAGTTTGCCTTCTGGGAGCTGTGTGGGCCAAGAGCGTCCATCACCGAACCAGACACCACGAATTCGTGTGACTTGGCTTGCTGAAGCTTAGGCTTAATCATTCCGAATGGGGGAGAGTGTTTCAGACAACGCATGATGCAATGCTGCTTCGTTCACCGTGCAAGGGCAATCCTGTTCAGCACTCCTGTTTTCCTCCTTTAGCATCATGTGACTAATAGGATTTGTTGTTTCTAATAGTTTCTTGTTACTACTAGTAAGGCACTTGTTACTAGAAGCGATGCACTTGTTACTAGTAGTATCATGTTGTATCGAAAATCGAAAAAGGAATGCCATCCCTGTTGGCCCCTTTTCACATCTTGCCGGTGGCTGTCACCCTCATTGAATGTTGGATCTTAATTAGCATAAAGTAAAGGCCCCCCTAGCAAACAATCCAGGGGGTCTGAAGAGTATCACCGCCACAAAAACAATTAGTCGTGGTGGTGGTAGTCGTAGTAGTAGCAGCAGTCGTAGTCGTAGAAGAGACTCCAAGTTTGCTTATCAATCCCGCCCCCTAAACAACTGATAGTATTCACTTCCCCTGGGCTGGTGTACTCCCCCTTCAAAAATTGTTTGGAGCAATGAAATCGTTGAGTTTCAAAATAAGCATTATTGAAAACGATTTCCAGGTCAGAATTCCATGAATCAAGCAAACCTCAGGAGAGTTAAGTAAAGATGTTAAAGGGGGAGCAATAGCAGAACAATAGAAAAGCAAACAAAGCCAAGAAACACCTGGGTAATGTGTTTTTGTTATTCCATCTCATCAAACTAATCAGGGTGTGTGAATAATTTGGCGGACACTATTTATTATTCCGTCCCATTATACTATATAATTAGGATGCAACATTAAGCTTGCTCGTGAAAGGAGTTTGGTTCCTGACCCGCGTGAACTGCTTACTGGTCCGGCGATGTGCCCAAAGGTCCATGGGTCGTCGTCCTCTTTGCAAGGCTTCGGCTCCTTGGGTTAAGCTGGCGGAAAGGTTGTCTTTTGCGTATCGCATATTAAGATAAGCAGACCAGGTGGTCTTTGCGGGACAATTTTGCACATAAAGATTGATAAATAGTTGACGCGTGATGACGCGTGGCCGCGTGGCTCCATTTTTAGTGAAGTGCCGCTCTTGGGGAGAAATCGTGTTATTTTTTAAATCAATCCTGACCTTCGTGGGTGAGTGTTTAGCAGGTTGATCCCGGTGTGCAAGTTCTGGCAGGTAGTATATGACAATTTGGGCTTGCATGGCTCAGAAAAGGTGTTTGGCACATCAATCATCAATCCTTTGTCAGTACTGCATGGTTCTTTTGGCGGTATGAAGTACGACGAGGGTAAGTTCTTTGCGAAGAAAGCCCAGTGCACTGCACTATGGGCTGTTTCATCTCTCAGGACTGGCGCTGCAAAAGCTGTTGAAGTCTCGGGATGAAGAGGGCCGTGGCCGATTGTATTTCATCCAACGGCGGCTTTTCCAATATTTGTGGAGGTCTGTCCAGCTTTCTGTCAGCGAGGACCATGCTTTCCCTGCAGGTGTGAATGATATACATGTTGGTTGCTCCTGGCTAGAGTCATCAAAACAATAGTTTTCTGGATGGCAGTGTCGTGTGACCACCGACTGACAAAAACTCTGTTCATCTCGCCTAGTCAAAGAGAGTGAGCGGTTTCTGATTTCGTACGCCGCAAGGACCGCTTGGTCGAAGCTCAGGCGGTGCTGGCCTTCAATCTAAATCCAAAGGACGGATCAGAGCCGACGGTTGGATGGAACCTGCAAAAGCCGGCAAATGGAATCTTAAGGTAGACGCCGCTTTTCTATCGAAATGGAGGGACGGGGTTTATGAACCAAGAGTCTACATTAATGGAACATTACTGGAGAACTATAATACGTAACTCTTTGCTTGCCTTGGGAACCCATAGTGGCTCTTTGGATCACAGCGCATGCAGTTTCCACGATTGTTCTGGGAGCAATCCCTGTCAAAGTTGCCATACCATATTGCAAACTCGTATTCAGCAGCTGCCTGATTCGGTTCACTCTGAGAAGAGTGAGCAAAATGAGAGCAAGAGTATGTTAGTGTGGGTTTGCCCTTTGTTCCACATGCTTGAGCAAGAACATGATGATAGAAACCCTTGTAGGATGGTATTGCCTATGCGAAAAGAACCTTGGCAAGGCAAGAAGGCAGAAGGGCATTGAACAATTGCAGTGTTTCGCCAGACCCCTGCAAAAATTTGCAAAGCCACTTCGCATACGTCAGCATACTGTATACAGTGGTTTGGCTGAGGTGCCGGCTTCAGATACGATATTAACTCAGAAGCTAGGGGTGCTTGCCTTCTTGAATGGAGTCAGAAGCTGTGTCGTGGATCTTTGATCCGAGGAAAGCTCCGGAAATGCACCGAAGACGTGTCTTGGCCTGTCTTGTCGTGTCTGTAGACAAGTGTGCCAATGCCAGATGCCAAGGAGATCGGAGAGTGGCTGTCACAAGTTTGTACCGAAAAGGGCGGTCTTGATCCAACGATGCTAGGACTGGGCGGACTGGGGCTTCATTTCTATGCCCCCTGTGAGACATCTCACTTCCCTGTTTGAAATTTGGTTTCCTGTTTGCCTCCTTTGCCTTGTAGCTGGGCGTGAGGAGATTACTTCAGCAGAAGAGATACTCTGCAGATCTTTTGGAATTTTGTCCGTCGGATCGTGTGGGGCCTCAGCAACTAAACCACTTGTTGTTTGTGATTGAACTGATTGAACATGAGTATGAATTTGTTAAGTTATCATAGATGATCTCTTCAAAGGCTTTGCTGATCTCACATATTCCAGGCAGAGCCAGGTGTCAAACACCCCGAGGATTTCTCCAAAATGGACATTGTCAGTGCCTTGCGTCAGCTCTTTGACACCTTCAAGCCTGGTGGTGAGGGTCAGGCCCGGTCAGGCTCCAGTCTCAGAAGCCGATAAAGAAATCACGCCTGGTCAGGTCATCACGAGGATTCTTGAATATTTTGCCGAGTCCTATTTCCAGCTACTTGTCAGTCAGAGGGGAGAGTTCAAAACCGCATGCCGCATGCGATTAAAGCACATGATGAGATGTCAAAAACTTATAAACTTATAGTACAGTAAGTTTTTTTGAAAGGAGGCACGCAACATGGTTGGGATGTTCATGTTTAGTATTCGTTTAGTAGCGGGCCCCGAGCAGAATTATAGGCGCTAGGTTCGCGGTTGAATTTTACTTGTATATATTATATAGATGAGGTGTTTAGAATCAACATGATTCATTTGGTTTGGTTCATGAAATCCTGCGCATCTTGCGGGGGAATGCGCAACTGACGTAGATTAGGCTGTGTGCTGACATGCATTTGGGTAGTAGTTTACAAAGTATACTGCACTAGGGAAAACACAGAAGTGAACTCTGTGATGTGTGTTGTTGTTACCTCAAACTGGAAAAGTTTTGAGTTGTGTGCGCTAGATCCACGCCAGCATTTGGCGCTAGGTTTGCGCTAGCACAGTTCTCAAACGTGATCAGATGTCCATTTGTCCTGGCAGCAGGTCTTCGCCATTACTACCTGGAAAGCTTGCGCCCATGTCTCTTTTCCTACCAAATTCCTCACACCATGGCTATCTTAGACAACGAATGATTATCAAAATGTAAAAGGGGCCTTCGCGCTAGCTACGTTTGCAACATTCTGCACCTCTGATTGAAAAACTTAATTAACATTTATTGAGCAAGAAGCGGGCGCACACCAGAATGACTTTTACAGCCGCTTTCGGGAAAAGACATTTTGACCACCAGTCGCATGACAACGACAACATATGCGACATGATTGGAAAATTAAAACAGACAGACTCCAACAGACAACAAAATGGCTCATGAGACAAGGTTATGACGAAATTATATATTCTTAGATTCTTATGTTGTAGTAGCGATGACCTCCAACCTAGTGGCGATGGCCTCCACTTAGTAGCTTCCTAAAGTATTTCAAAAAATGTTGATTCACTTGCTTGTTGGCATGTACTTAGGCAATGGCAAGTGGACCCAAAAGCGGTGGAGCCGGTGACGGCCTATGCCTCCGCTGATACTGTTTTCCAGGACAGTTCGTTTGCGAATCACTGAGTGCAAAAGCAAACAAAGATGATGGATGAGAACACTTCCATCCCACAACTCCTCTCCTGATGGAGAATGCTTCCATCTCACAATTCCTCTCCATCTCCTTCCGTGAGTAGTCAATGCTGTTCGGATAGATTCTCTCCAGAAAACACAACATCGTTTTGCCGGATTTTGCCCAACATCAGCGCCCGCAGGTCGCAGTCAGTCTCTCGGATGCTGAGAACTAAATGTCGTTTAAATTGAGGAACCCAGAATAGGTCTTCAAAAAGTTGTTTTTGTTGTGTTGTTTTTGCCGGTGCTCGTTGCTGTTGCTAGAGGGAGAATGGCAGTGGAAAGATTTGGTCCGGTCACGGTCATGGTGAATGTCAATTGTTTGTGTGTTTCGAATGTTTGTCCCAACGTCAACATTGCATGAGTAACGTGCCGTTTCCTTCGGTCTCAGTCCTTCATATTCAGCCAATGTGGAGCTGAGATTCTGAGGCTTGATCATGTTGAACACTGGCCTGCATGTTGCTGCGAAGAAGTTAGGAAATAAAGCTAAAGGCCCGTGCCGTTTTGTCACATGCCGCTGAGCAAAAAGCAAAAGGACCTCACTCAGAATGACTTTGGCTTTGTGGCAAAGTATTACTCCAGAGTTTGACAAATGGTGAAAGCCTGGGATCACCATCCTTGGACTGATTTCAATGCGACCGAGTCACGGTCGACCGTGGCAGGTGCCAGCATGAGCCTGGAAGAATATATTGCCAATACAAGGTGCCAAAATATTTCAGCGTGGCAAACGCACAGAATTGTCAATAGCCGGTGTTCAAAACAGAGACAGCCTCGAGCCTGGCATTGAATGGCTTGCATGTTTTGAAATCGTTTATGTGATTGCAATTCTTGCATGAGTCCGGGATGCCTTTCAAGCTTCAGCATTCAAGGGGCGTCGGAATTGCAGGCGGCTAGTTCCAGCGGAAGAAGTCCCCGATGAAGCCTTAAGGGCTTGGTTTGAGGACATCAGCCGCTCGTTTTGATGTGGTGTGCATCCGCCCTAGGTAGTCTTACCCAAAGTCAGAAGTCAAGGCAGGTTTTGCCTAATTACTGATATCATGTCACAAATGCAAGCTGCCCCCCAGCAGTTATGTTTCCGCCGTTTTTCAGCAATCAGTAACCGTCAGCAATCACTGTCAAGCCTTAAGTCCAATTCGTACAGTACCCGCAAAAAAAAGCATTTACTGTATATATAATATTAAGACGCGGTTACACAAGTGGAGCATCCACGAGCATCGCCCTTGGCAAGCCATTCCAAACCACGAAGGATTTCTCTTTGTCTACTTAGACTACTTGGACATACTTTGACTACTTTCTCTTAGACTACTTTCTCTTTGTCCATGGTGCGACAGTCATCCCAATGGTGTTTCTTGTAGGCACACCGGCATTCTCCGTGGAGCTCCAAGGTTGTACAGAGATTTCCGTGGAGCCGATGCCTCGCACACCGTTTTCCAAGTTGCCGGTGCAGCCCAACATGGAGGGATGGAGTCTCGGCATGGGACCCTGCCGAGACTTCCTCTCTTGTAGGTTGCTTTGGTTTGGAGTCTTGAGTCTTGGCCTCCAAGGGATGCATTCGACTTCTTCCCACTAAATGAACGTAGCAACTTGACATGTGACATAGCATGCTTTCATGCACAGAATGTAAACTTGATCTCAAGGCTTATCGCCGTGGTCAAGAACACCAGCTTGCGATTTTGGGCAGTGCTGGTGCCATGGCAGTTAATGTGACGTTGCAAAACTGTTTGGGTGTGACGACATTCTGGTGGTGCCATTCTGCCGTAGACAAGGACAAAAGTCTGACAGATGGTTCCTAGACATTCCGAATGACTCAGTTTGCAGGTCAACTGATTGAAACTCGCGCGAAAACAGGCAGAGGATAGTAGCGAATGTGATGCAGTGAGGCGTTTGACAGCATGACCTTTTGAGACGACGCAGCCATGCAAAGCAACACGTAATCCACAACAGGGCAAGCTGACGTGCTCAGGTGCTTCAACGGATCTATCTCTTCTCGGATTCCCAGGGTGATGTTGATCCAGCAGACGTCATCGATCTAAAGGATGTGGCGGTGACAACTCTTGAAGCAACCTGGCTCCTGCTCACCGGTGAGTGCTCCCACTTCGGGCCGAAGATATCCAAACGTGGAAGGCTGAAATAGAAGCACAACACACCTGAAAGATCCTGAAAGCACAAAAAGTCCGAGACCAACTTTGAAAGCACAGGTGCGTGAAGACCGGACTTCAAGCTCGCAAGAAGAAAGCTTTCCACATGCAAACATCGTCGTAATGGACAATGGACAAACTTTGTGAAGCTCTACTCATGGACAAACTTGTGGCTTGATTGGACTCATTGGCTCAGGAAGATCCAGAGGCTCGCAAACGCTACCTGGACAACTTGCACCTTTGCTGAATCTTGCATCCACCCATCTCGAAGCAGAAGTTCGGTGAGTGAGGGTCACTGTTGGCAAACATACAATACATGACCCCTCCAGGACTCCACTAAAGAATTATAAATATATATATATATACTGTATATAATTGGATGGGGTACTTTGTTAGCTGTTGGGAATTTTGATCAAGTCCAATGTCAAGGAATTGAAATTATATATATATAATTGGCTTACTCCCAGCGAGATGTTGCGGAAGAAATCAATGGGGGTCCAGCGAGATGTTGCGGAAGAAATCAATGGGGGTTGGCCTGTGGAGGAGGGGTGGATTTATTTGGATGGCAAGCTTCAGGTGTGGGATGGTTTGGGAGCATGAAGGGGCAGGCTGGAACCAATGAGAACAATGGAAAAGAAACTTTAAAGGCTTGATAAAGACACATTGAAGCCAACCAAAAAACTGGCAAGAAGCTGCGGGCTGTGGGGGGGGAATGCCCGACCACCCCACAAATCAATGTGTCAGGGCAAATTCATTGAGGGGAATCATCCTTTGCAGGGTCGGTTCCATAAATGAAGGTTTTGCCAGGTACAAGGACGCAGTTCAAAACTAATTCAGGGGTTTGCGAGTGCTCGGCCAGTTGGGGGGCCCCCCAAATGAAATCAGCCGAAAATTAATCCATCCGCCGAGCTACTCTGAATTAGTTTCCAAAAAGCACTCAGGGTGCCTCAATTGTTATTGATTGAGGAGGGCCCCCCAGCCCATTTAACGTACGGGCCATATTGATATAATTGCACTTCCCAACTGCTCAAGCAAACTATATACAGTACTTGTATTGTATGACCAAACTATCACAAAAGGTGATTTGAGAGGGGGCTGTGGTTCTAGATTGGAAAGTTCAGCTGTTGTTGCATGCCGTCAATTGCACAACATGACGTAGTTTCCGCACTGTATGAGGCCCGGTGCCCGGCGCTCCTTTTGCTGTCGCCGACGGCGTCCTGACCCCTGGTTTCTCGCGGCCTCTCGAAGGTGAGCTAATGGGAGCGGCCCCTGGGAACATAGGAAATCATAGGAATGTGATGGCATGTGCGTCATTGGGGTTTGCCCATTCATTCCCCTCAAGGCCCTGCAAGGCTTGTAGACGCACGGACAGCCTCACTTGAGATGCAAAGTCCTGCCACATGCGCAGGGCCCTCGAGATATCGCAACGCTCTTCAGGGCCTCCGGCCATTTTGCAGAAGTCTTGCTCCTCGGGTTGCAGAAGTTTGGACAGGTTGTTTAGCAAAAGGGACGACCTATACACTTCGTATTTCATGTGCACAGGCAAAAAAGCTATGCGGCGACTGGTGCTCGTGGCGGAATCAGCCGATCTTGCCGAGAAGTGGGTGTGTCTTGGCTGTTTTCAAAGGTCGAGGGGCATAGAATGCCATCTCAACATCAGGTCAATTGTTTTGGACCTGACCTACCGCACAAAAAGCCAGCCAGGTTTTCTTGAGCTCATGTGCTACTACATAACATGAGCTACAGAATCTGGCAAGGTGTTGTTGTTTTTTAGCTTTATCATGCTGGTGATTTTACTGCCGCATGCATGCTGTTCCCGAGGCACATGATCTCCTGCGGGCCTTGAAGATCTTCACTTGACTGCACCAGCAGAGTCAAAAAGAGCTTGAAGTTACGTTGCCAAAGTTCACTTGAAACAAAGTGGGGAAGCCTTACTGCATCCATTGAGCTCCTTTGAGCCACTCCACTCAAATGGATGCAAGACAATGACCCAAAGGTGCAGGCGAAGTTCATGCTATATGTGATGTGTATATATATATATATTTCTGTACATATACACAGCTCATACACACTTGTTCAATTGTTGATCCACTTTGCTCCACTTGCTGACAGTGATCAACGATGTAATGTAATGATGGAATGCTCGAAGAAGGCATTGATCTGGAGAAAAGCGTCTCAGGTCGTTTGGAGGTTTGCTGCCCAGGCTTCCGGGAAAATCTCTCAGGCTCCATGCGCCTCGCAGGGCACAGATGGGGCATAGGCATAGATTGTTCTATTTTTTAATGTTGAAGCCCGCTCCCCCCTCCCTACTTCATTAAGTAGGCGCCTACTTAATTAAGTAAGGGAGAGGTAGCTTGTAGCTTAACTAGCTGCTACCGACACAGGATGCAGGATAGCTCACGCTTGTTCAAGGAAGCGCTCGCACCAATGATTTGGCTTCTATATTTTTTGGAAAATTTAAGGTATATTCTTGGAGACTTTTCGCACTTGTAGCCACTTTGTAGCCAGCACGGTTCTGGTATGATGCGCTTGGGACTACATGGCGCATACGGCGTGTCATTGCTAAGGCACCGGCTGTTGATATTTTTGGCCAGCAGCCCAGATGTATCTGCAGCAGCGACATGTAACCGTTACAAGTTTGCTTGCCGCAGTATTAGTGTTTGTGGCAAAGGACTGGAATGAGTGGATTTTGATTCCTGTCAACACCATTGCTGCGTTTGCGATTTTCTTCTCAAACTTTGAGTGCCGCTGGGCTGCAACCTGACAAGATGGCCAACCATGCCTGATCTGCACATGCCAGGTGAGAGTGGAAATAGCAGATGTGCCAGTTCCATGTTGCACGCCTTCACATCTTCCCGCATGCTTTGCCCCTTTGTTTGCACAGGTGATTGGGTTAGGGCCAGAATGTAAAGGGAAAAGACTGCAAGCACGTTTGGCAACGTCCGCACTCTCCAGTGTAGCCCAATACTTGTGACATTATATATGCTAGAAATTGCTACAGTACTTACTGTTGCTTGAGTGCTTCTGCTTTTTGTCAAAGAGGTCCTGTACAAGGCCCAACTTTTCATGGAGACAGTTTTCAAAACCAAATAACCTGGACTTTGGTAGGATATTTGTTCACTGTGCGTATCCTTGCTGAAACACTGCGGCTGTATGCTTTGACAGTGGCCGAGCCGCAAGCCTCCCTCGGATGCAGAAAAGAGATGCATGCATTTGGGCCCCAGAGCAATAGCACCATAGACCATCATGAATCCGCATTGACGCGTCCAGGTCTGACTGCCGTTGCCAGTGACACAACCGCATTGACGCATGCTGAGTTGTGATGGCTGGGGATCGCCCGCACTGCTGTGGCTGCTTTAAAACTTGGCCGCAACGTGAAACATGAACTGCTCAGCGACGCAGGCTCCTTCAGGATGCAGTGCTTAAGAACGGTCCGCCTTGAAGAACTCCAACAAGCGCGAACGCCAGGTGTTTTGCGTGCAACTGGCAACTGAAGGTGCATTTGGGCCGAGATGCAGGAGTTCGGAGTGTCCTCCGAACATGCCATGCCTACACTCTCTCCTCCCTCAGCTGTTCCTTCAGCTCATGTTGCAAGCACTCCAGACCTTTTGGACGGCCGAAAAGCAATCGCACATTTCACAGTCTCATACGGCCCTCAACAATTTAGACTTCATGAACTCTGGGGCGCAGAATATCAGAACCAGATGTTTCTGGTGAATTTGCTGAAGAAGCTTGTGGACGAAACTGCTCTATAATAACTATATAATCATATAATGTATTAGAATGTTACATGTGTGTTGCCAGGATTGAATTAGGCCCTGTGAAAGTTCAAATTTGATGAATAAAAGAATGGTGGCGAAGTCCATTGTGGCAAGCCCCTATACTTACCATACTTGATTTAGAGCAACGTCATACAAAAGAAAATGTCGAATGAGGGCATGCCAAAAACAGTGCGAAGGTGCAAGTCCAAACAAGTGAGGCAGGTCCTGGCTCGAAGGACATGGATACATACACATACACATACACACACACACACGATTGACACGCATGCTTGTCGTGTGTGCATGGGTGCAAGTATTTGTGGTCTTGACTTCATGCATTCTTAGACGCAACTGGAATGCTAAGGTGTCCTGCAAACGATTGCTTTGACAAGCTTTGTGCTACAGCTGCTCGCCAGTGTTGCAACACGGTCAGTAAGTGCATGATGTTATCAAGCCGTTTAGAATGGCAACACTCCATTTACTGCTAGTCGTCCGAACCTCGCCACGCATTTGGATTGAGCTGAAGCGCTGAGGATTTCAAACTCCAAGCCCAAGCTCCGATAAGATTTGTAAAGAGAACCTACCTGAACAAGCTTTCAACAGCAAGAGGGCGAAACGTTTGCAGTGCTGTTAGTTTCTTCAGACTTCTACAACGCACACTCTGGTTGCCTTCCGATCATGTTTTTGTGGCTTTGCTGTGACACTGAGGCTGTTTGCCTCAGAATTCCTGGTGGCGTGGACAGGGGCCACTCGAAACAAAATGAGCTGCCTTTGAGGTGGCCCTTTATGCTGGTCGGTTTCAACAGTTGTGCTGGAATTTAATGTCAAGCAGATGGGTGTTTTCGGTGACTGACACTCGGGATCGCTTCATGCAAGCAAGGTGTTCTACTTGCTGAATCATATGTGTGTTTACCACAAGGACACACGGCAGGGGTCTTGAAGGCGAAAGCGATAAAGATATTTTTTGCCGAAGGATTGCATATTTTTTGAAGGGTAACTACGAGAACTGGTGTATAAATATGTATAAAAATCATGATACATAGATGCTTTCTTTTGTAAATATATCTTAGCATTCTTTGCAAAATAGGTCAGCTGTCAACCGACCTAATCTCACACTGATTGGCATGAAACACCGTTTTTTGAGCAATTCAGTGATTGCAATGTCATGTGGTCACATGATGTTCACCATGACCATGGCAGGAGTTTTTGCCACAGGCCGGGTGAAGGGTTTGCTTTTGCTTTTGCATGACTTTGTGCCAGACATGAATCTCATTTTTGATATGGCCTCAGGGGGGCTAATGTTTTGCACTCCGTTCATTTACTAAGCAGTTTTATCGGATGATCAGAATTGAATTGCCAAGCCTGAGTCATGGAATGCAAACATGGCTCAATGTGCCGACGCAGGTCCAGAACCCGCACTTGTATAAAG
Source organism: Durusdinium trenchii (assembly GCA_963970005.1). Classification (NCBI taxonomy): domain Eukaryota; class Dinophyceae; order Suessiales; family Symbiodiniaceae; genus Durusdinium; species Durusdinium trenchii. The sequence continues at coordinate 1,915,073 of CAXAMN010025805.1, read as the reverse complement.
CTTTCTTAGTAACTAGAAGCTACTAGGTTGAGGCCATCGCTATTAGGTTGAAGGCCATCGCTACTAGCAACAAACATGTTGCTTCACAGTAACATGAAGAAGGTACGGTATGAAGTGTTTTCTTAGTTTTTCTCCGAGATCCCACCTCAAGGCACAGCAGCTGATCATGGGCGTATCGCAGCAGCACAGCCACTGGTCGGAGATAATGTTGTGTTTTCCAAGAGATCCATACCTTCAGTCGGAGATCCAACGAGGCCTGTTTCCATTGTTTCCCTGATGTTAACTCGAGAATGACAGGTGTGCATGTGAACACGCAAAAAGCCAACGTATGATGGCTTTGTGGCTGGGGGACATTCAGCGAAACATGGTCTTGTTACGTTTTGCAACTAGCGCATCAAACTTCCACCTGCATATGAGGCTCCTCCTCTTCAAGTTGGACCTCGATGTTCAACCCGATCAGCCACTTGAAGACCAGTCAAGATGGATCCCTATTACACAACAGCTGATACATCACGCTTTGATGTACTTGCCGGGTTAAACAAATATTCCTGTGATCCGTACACTGCATGCAGCGATCATATAGTACGACTGCATCCATCCATAAGCTTCTCCTTGAGGAATGCCCTCAATGATCCAGACAGGCATTTGACATATGTCGTTCATCGTCTAGGAGAATGCGTGAAGCCAGTGAAAAACTAATGAGCGTACTCAGCGGTGCAAGGCATGCGACAGTTCGAAGGGAACTTGAATCTGCAAGAGCCGGGCGCTCAGAAGCCCATGGACGTCTCCACTTCTCCCTAGAAATGGGTGAGTGACTTTGGACTTATCAGCAGCCTTGGTGCCAAGGTATTGCTTGATGTTGAGCACATACGATGATCCCAAGCTCTTCAGATACGTTATTTTTTCCTCAGTTGAGGTGCCTGGAGGTGTAGTGCTTTTCTCACTATTCAATGGGACCACTTCCAACGTTCCAAGGAGCGAGTGGACGTGGCACTGCAGCGAGTCTGGCTGGCATCGCTATTAACGACCTTGAGCCAAGTGATGATGGCTGTGGCTTTGTCGGGCGCAACCTGTCTTGAGAGATGCTCGTAGGACGAGAAGCATCACTAGATGAATGATGAAGGGTCAGGAAGCGGCTTTCTTAATAACTTTATAATCTATATATATATAGATTTTGCACATCAACTGATCTGAAGGAGGCTGTCAGGAGGAGTCGGGTTCCTAGTTGGCCTGGGCAAGCTTACTTACCTACAATTGATTGTGCAGTGATGCTTCATCTCACTGCCCCTCTGTTGGCGTGTTTGTACAAGCGTTTTTGCACAGCAAATACAGACTACTGTGATGTCCATAGAATGTGTATATATAATGCGACTTTATATCGTGTGAAGAAGGGTGAATGGCAAATAGAGTTGTTGTACAATCGGTGGTGTTGGTGCCGAGGAGAGGCAGCGAGCAGGGGTTCACGAAGATCATGCTCAGAGCCTTGGCCTTTTGAGAACCACTTGTGCAAGTTTGTTGGACCCTTTTCACTGTGAAAGCGTTTCTGTTTGGCCGCCAACCCATTTTAGGGCCAGCCAGCCAGCCACTGAAAAAACGATCGTGCAGAGCGCATGATGTAAGCAAAACAACGTGCAGAGAATGAAGGAGAGGTCAAAGGAGCACTAGCTGCATTCTGCTGAAATCTCACCGCTCAGGCTCAGGCTCAGGTGCTTGACATGATTGAGGCAACATGGAAAGAACTCAGCCTCCGGCCACCTGTAAGCAGAATTAAGCAGACTTACTGCAATCAGGTCGCTGACTGGTCCACAAAGGCAACTTAACCCCCAACCACATTGGGCATGACATACTGGTGTGGTCACACCACCTTTGACTAGTCTAGCATTGCCTGAAGTCCTGCACTGCCTGATTTTCATTGCACTTAGTAGTTTAGTTTGGGATAGTTTGCCCCCTGCCATGGCGCCCACATGTCGGGATTGCTTGGCCCAATGTTTCGGCATCGAGTCCGAAGACTTGGAGAAGGATGACCATACCAGCATGTCTGAAAAGGAATCACAGCGGACATCCTGCTTCGAGACCACCAAAACAGTGCTCAAACTTCTATGCATTTACCTGGCAGACTCCTCCAGTCGCACACGTGCAATGCCACTCCTGCTTGTGTCTGTGAGCTTCACTGGCCTTTCAGTCTACATGGGCTACGTCGGAGCAACAGCTTTCCAGCCAGTTGTGAATGCATTGAGTTCGAAGGATTCTTTGGAATTCGGCCGTGCTTTTGAACTCTTGATATTGTGCCAAGCAGGGTGGGCCGTGGTTGACTGCATTCGCTCGTTTATCGTTTCAGCACTCAGCCTGGATTGGCAACAATACCTCACAATGCGCTTGCTGCAAAAGTATGCTGATCAAAACCATGGTTTCTACAAGCTTAAGCTCCACCATGGCAGTATCGACAATCCCGACCAGCGAATTGCAAAGACCGTAGCTTCCTTCACAAAGATGTCAGTTTCCGTGATGGCAACTGTTGTTCAAGCCTTAGCTCAGGTTTGTACCAGTGCAATAGCACTTTTGCAAGTTTCACCCAGTGTTTGCATCATTCTACTTGGCTTTGCTAGCTTGTTTTCGCTTTGCTCCTTCGCTTTTACCATTCCAATGACGGCAGTGCAGTGCCGCATGCAAGCAAAGGATGCTAGTTTCCGACATGTGCTGATGCGGATGCGGGAGCATGCGGAGCCAATTGCTTTCTTGCAAGGAGAGGGTTTTGAGAGGGCATGCTCTCAGCAGGCTTTGAGCCGTGTCATTTGGCAGAACTACCAACTCAAGGTCTTGAATGCTCTCTTGAAACTTTGCGCCAACTTTGGCCAAGTGGGCTTGCTTTGCTTGCCCGTGATGCTCGTTGCACCACTTCTGTTTTCAGACAAGGTGGATCTCGGCTCTTGGGCTTTGACCGAGCGCTTTTTTGGCTATCTAATGTCAAATTTGCTTGCCCTTGGCCACCAGGTATCATACATAGCCAAGATTCATGCATATGCGTACCGCATCCAAGAGTTGTGGCATCAATTGGACAGTATCGGAATCGAGGAGGTCGCGCACTCAAGACCCACCCACCGATGGCTAAGCGAAGTCGAGAGTCTAGCTTCGGACACTCCACGAGACTCACGAGACAGTTCACTGTCACCACTCCAGGAATATTATCCACAAGAATGGGCAACCCAAGAATGTGTGACTCTTGTTTCGGGTGCCTCGGACAGCATTCCAGTATCCATGGCAGATGTAAAGCTGAGGACCCGGACTGTTGAAGTGAGTGTCAGTGGGCGCATTGACCTTAGACAAGGCGAATCCCTCTTGCTCCTTGGAGGGAGTGGTTGTGGAAAGACACTACTGCTGAGGGCCTTCGCTAATTTGTTCAAGAATGGCAGTGGGACCATCACCCGTCCAGCCTTGCCATGTTGCTTTTTCGTGCCCCAATCACCATATCTTTGCTTGGGCAGCTTTCGTGACAACCTTCTTTACCCACACTCGAAGACTTCTCAACGGTCAAGAACCGAGATTGATTCAGTGGTGAAGGCACTGAAGTTGGACAGAATGATCGAGAATCATGGAGGAATTGACCAGGTGCCAAAGGCGGATCAGCCCTTGTCAAGGTCTGAACGCCAAAGGTTGAACTTGGCCAGGCCGCTGCTATATGAGAAACAGCTTCGCTTGCTGCTCCTTGATGATGCCACTACAGATCTGGACCAGGAGATGAAAGATGCTGTATATAAGCTGATCCAGCAGCTTAAAGTGCCCTTCATCTCTGTGGGAAGTGACTGGCAACTCATGGGCTATCACACCTACGCGCGGTCAGCAACAAATAGTTCAGACTCAATCGTTAGTTTCACCAGTGCAAACCTTATTCCAGAACTGACATTTAACACGCCCAGATGGTAGATGAAAAGATGTGATGTGAGCATACCGCTTGGCCTGGGAAGGGTGGTTTGCACATGTTTGCACTCGAGTGAAACTATATACTATATATGTGAAACTAAGCTTCACCATCCCATGTTTCCTGGATAAAGCTTGTGTTGAGGTAAACTTACGTGCCTACTAAGTCAGTATCACGGTGAGATCCTGGAGTTCCAATCCATTCTCTCCCCTAGAAGCACCGGCGAAAGCCCAAAGGGGACAAGAATCAAGGCACTACAGCAGTGTGGTATCCGATGGCGTGCAGGGCTTGCGGCAGAACGTGCGACTTGGTTATGCAAATGTGGGTGGTGGGCGTTGTAAGAAGCAGGTACAAAGAATCTATATTTATCTTATCTATATTTGTCATCCTCCACGAGTTCAACAGTTTGGTCATATCATATCCCAGATCACAGATGGATGGAGTGTTCACCGGGCAGTCCAAGCACAATGGACGACTCCTTTTGAATCGAACATTCGCTAGGCAAAGCTTCGCATCTCACCTGCAGCCGGCTGTGGCCAATGTGGGCACCATGGGGTGCCTTGGATAGAATGGGTCAATTCAGACATAGGGGCGGCACAAAGACATTGCCCGCGATTACGGCTGGAATGTGATACAACGCAGCACCCCCAAATGACACGGTCGATATTTAAGTTGTGTTGGCATGCCGGGATGCCCTGTTGAGATGCCTCAAAGATCCTCAAGGATGCTGAAGCAACAGCACCACAACTGACAAGACTAGTTTTGGCAGCGACCTTCTCGCTGTTTGTGCCAGTTGCACCGCGCAGTTCGCGATAGTGTCGCTATATATATATACAGTAACTGGATATTTGTTTGTAAGGCAACCATTTTGATAAGATGTTTGGCAAAACCAGTGGCAATCTTAATGTGACATTCACCATTCACCGGCTATGATTACAGCGAGGGAAGTTGTAGTGAGTGTAGCAGTAACATATTTTCAAGAGTGGCCGCCTCCTTACTGATAATATTATAGTTATAATATATAATATATAATATATATATATACTATAACTCTTTGACGCCATATTGTATCCAGGTCGCAGATGTTGAGTGGATTCAAAGGCCGCCAGGGTCACTAGGGCCAATGTGTCCGAAGCTCCAGATTTGCATGATGCAGCGCACAAGATCGCACAAACATCGCAAGTGAGCGTGCATGAGGATGCTTGAGGGATGTCATAGACTGATCGCTGAAAGCACAATATGTGTTGCATTTGCCGATGTGCAAACCACTCGGTGGTGAACAGCGAAAATGATGTTACTCTTGTTGGCATCTCCCTTTATCCACATCCTGGCGCACAGTTCGCTTCTCTCGGAGACCTGGCGCACGGATCAAAAGCCTGCTGCTGGCCGTAGTCAGCAGTCTCACATTGTGTGTTTTGTACTTGGACTTTGATGTTCGTCTACAAGCTGATGACTTGGCCAGGCTCGGGTAAAGTCCTTGGAGAAAGCCAAGGCGGCCCTCAGTAATATTGCGAAAAGGATTGTTTTGAGCGAAAAGAATACATTTGATATTGAATAATATTGAATAGAGACTCGCGATGCTTTGTGCAATGCAACGATTCCACTCCGCTCATTATATGTCATAATTTGGTTCGTTCAACTACTCAACTCTAGTTGCTGAACAACTACAGTATGTTCAAACAAACACTAAGAATAAAGCATTACACTGGACAGATAGATATAGCAATATTTTTTTGTTGTCAAAACTCGTTACTAAATTGTACGCATAACTAGTATATGGAAAGCATGTAAAATAGGTGTGAGCTTTGGGAGTTTGGTGGTCCAAGGAACTAAAGGAACTACTGTAAATAGAATACTCCTCATCATGCATGTTTCCTCCTTGTTAAACATTGTTAAATGTGTCCTGTGTCCTTCTTTATATTAAAGTGGTAGTTTTTCTTCCGGAGGCCAGCATGACTCAAAGAAGCATGTTCCTTGGATTTCTTGGCCTTTTTTTCCCAAGCCTTTCTTTTTGGAAGGTCCTCTCTTTGAACATGGGCATCCTCCATTTACACCTGTTTCCAAACGTCTTTCTGGCCCTTTACACATATTACGTATTTGCTTTCAATTGACTCTCCCAATATCCAATCGTTTGCAGATTCCATCGGTCAGAACAGCCCCTCTCAAATACTGACGGTACTTTGAACACATTTGGCGCGTTTTTTCACCACCAGAGGGCCAACGCGTGGAAAGGAAAATGAACCAACAGTGTGCTTCTATTCATCTAGATCTTCCTTTTTGACAGCTGATTCTGGAAGATCTTCCTTTTTTTGAGAGCTCGCCGGATCTCCTTATTGACCCTGCCCCATGTCTTGATGCCTTGATGTTATCTTTTTTGTTAACCGCCAGGAAATTCAAGGCTGGGCCTTCAGTTTACCAACTTACTTTTTGAGCGCAAGACAATGACAAGCAGCCAATGTGCGGACAGTTTGCCAGGGTGACAAGAATGATCGGTGCATTTGCGTTCCAACACACGAGTTGGACTTGATGTAGTAGAATTGTTTTGGGTGGGCAGATAAAAAATTGTAGATGCCATGCGCTGTGACAGAAGCGCTGAAGCTGCAAAAAAAGATGTGATGTGTATTTTTGTGGCCAGGAAATGACCTCGAGAGGACGACCTGGACATGTCAAATGGCCATGTCTGTGAGGGGGCTAGGTCCATGCACGTGCAGCAGTAGATCAAATCAGGCTCCAGCAAAAAAAACATCAAACAACTGTTGTAAGTTTCAAAGTTGAAGTGGCAACTAAGGTCCCACCAGCTATCAAAACAAGAGAAAAGAAGACCCCCATCACGTCTTATCCACGGGTGCGCTATTAATCAACAAGTAGCCGGCCTTGCTGCAAATTTCTGACTGAAGATGACTGATGGCAATTCATGGAGGGGCTGGTGACGGAGGGCACTGTTTTGTCTCTTCATCACGTGTCACGTGACTTTAGCAGGATGGAAGAGCAACTTAAGAAGCGCCTTCAAGCAAGGGCCTTAGGATGCCGTCACGGGCCCTCAGCGTGTCATCAGACCAACCTGTCCCGATCGACTGGATTCGTGCAAGCACGATCGGTGTCGCTCTGACGATCAGCTGGAGACATCAATTACCTAAGTCACGGGCGATTCTTTACTACTAGGAGCAAGGGCATCGCTACTAGGGGCTCCTGGCATCGCTACTAAGAGCAAGAAGCTGGATAGGGAGGGGTTGCTTAAGTCCTGAGGAGCAGAACATGGCCGTGCAGAGCAGCATGGACAAAATTCGCCAGTCAATGCTAGCACCTCAGGGTTTGGCCAGTTCTTTAGATACTGTACGCTTGTTCAGTAGGACGTTTGGTCCTTCCTTTTTGGCGATTCTAGAGTCACAGCAGCCCAAAGGGCCCTTCAGTCCGACGTGCCAGCGCCCGTTGCTGGTCCCTTTTCAGCTCCCAGGATGTGGTAGAAATGCTCCCTCACCACCCCACATGGGGTCGCTGCCATGGGATCGTTTGCACGTCGGGACGCCATGGTGCTCACCGTGTCGGGCGTCCCCCACTGGGCCGTCGCACCTGGGCCGTCGCTCCACTGGCGTGTGTGGCTTGTGCTCCACGCGCGTTGGGTCGAAGAGCTGAGAGCTTGGAGAACCTGACGGTGAGCTGAAGAACATTACAATCCTTCCAAACTGTTTGTTTGGCTTGCTTGGTTTACCTTCAAGTGCATAAAATTTACAATTTGACGGGTTTTTGTTTCTCAATTCAGACTGAAAGAAGCCAAGCCAATGTTGATCAGGTGCCCATGCTGAAGAGCAGATTGCGTTCACAGGCAAGCCTTTTGAGCTTAACTCTTTTGCTGGGCGGCAGGGCTTATATGTAAGCTTTGATTCAATACCTTCTATCCAAGATGAGCCACTGCGAACCTGGTGTTCCAGGTAGGGCTAGGCCATGCTAGGCCTGTCGGATTGTTCGCTAACTTTGGCACACTATATTTGATGGGCTTGTGGAGGGTGTTGCACACCAGCAAGCATCAGAAAGAATCCGCGGAATTTGGTTCATATTCTTTCGATATTTCCACACATATTTATATATAGACACATTATTATATATATATATATGATATACAGTAATATATATATATATATATTCACGCAGTTAGGTCCTAATCAGTCGTTCCAAACTGAAGTGCGCAGTCAATGTGCAGTGTTCTTTTTCAGCTCTAGTGTTGTTTCAACCTCCCAGTTTGACGTATGAAAGCCCGGACTCCAGTGACGAATTGGACATATGATGACATACATAGTCTGTCAATGCCACAAAATTTGGCAGGTGGAAGGCTTGTACTGACATGCGCTGATATTAAGAAAGCCCATTGTTGAAGCCAATCTAAACGCTTTCACAGATTAACTTTGATACACCCGCTGGGCCAACTTAGTAAGTCACCGGGCTATCAATGGGTTTTCTTGCGACCCATGCAGGGCTTGCCATTGTCGGGCCGCAAAGCAGAGCTGGTAAATCGGCTTCGGAAGCATGGAGACAGCCGCTGGCATGCTCTTACCGTAAGAGAGCTGCAGAAGCTCTTGCGCGAGCGAGGCGTTTTGAATGACACAGAGTTTGTGGGGAGATTTCTGGGAAGAAGGTCGAAGGTGTGTGATTCTCCTTGATTCTCAGCCGTTTGAGTTGGGATGATTCACAACAACCCAAGTAGGAGAGGGGGCCTCGTGTAGCAGCTAATCTACCGGTACCGGTTTGGAATTTGTCGTTTGTTGGAACAAAAGGGCAGAGTACCCCCAAACGGAGCAGTGGCGTCAGAAGTCGTTTGGATTCTTTTTACTGGTGGGTTCGGTAGCCCAAACGACGGGTTCAGGCCTGCAAGTATCCGGCTTGAAGCGTGAGCTGGTGGCGCGCCTAGTCGAGAGCGACTGCGAGCGGCAAGAGATGGACTGCAAGCAGCAAATGATGTTTTCTGGCATCCCACGTCCAGCTTCTGAACAAGTAAAGGTGCCTATACCCACCTCGCAGATGACCGGAGTTGTTCAAGATGTAATGGCCTTTGGCGTCTTTGTGGAGCTCATGTTGGAGCAGCAGAAGCTTTGGGGGTTCATACCTGTTAGTGAGTTGAAGAAGGAGCTTTTGGGAGGTGAGAATCAAAAGCATGTCAAGGAGGGGGCATTTCAGGCAGGGGAGGAGGTACAGGTCAGGGCTGTGCCAAATACTGCCAGCGATCAGCTGATCCTCTCCATAGACCAGGCAGAGCCTGGCCCTTGAAAACTGAGTTTTGCAACATTCTGTGCCACAAAGAGGCCTGAGATGGCGCAATATCAGCTGGAAAAGGTGTCACACAGCCTTTCTCATCAGGACTTGGATTCAAATGTTTGAAGCTATATCATCAAGCTGTCGCATTGATGTGTTCTTACTTACCCCGTCGCCGCACACATCAGCAGTCACCCTACGAACCGATGTTAAATTGCAGATTACTGGACATCCGCTTCATTTCGCCACTCTGTAACGATGCTATGCAGCCACAACCATCGCTACAGTCTATTAATATAATACTCTACAACAACTGGTGCTTCGAGGGAAGTACCATGCTGCGTCGTGCGGCGCCTTGTGGACCCCGTCCGCTGGTCCGGCCACTGCGAGCAAGCTCAAAGCGGTATCAGGTGGAATCGTGTTTGAAGTGTCCTTATTCTGAGATAGATTGTTTTCCTGTTCATCATTATGTGGGCAGAAGTGTTCTTGAGCCAATCAAGACTTGTACTTGTACCATTTTGTACCGAAGCCCTGCGCTTCCAGGGAAACAAGAGCCAACCTAAGGACGAGGCAGAGGCAGCTGGGAATTGATTTGGTATTTTCTTTTGCCAACACTGTTCAGAGATTACCGAGGTTTTGTTTACTACTGCTATTCGCCTGGTCATGTGCTTGGGCTATGTTCCGATGTTTAGGTTTGTGCCAGTCGGGCCGTTTCTGGCGTGGCCCTGCCAAGCTGCATGCAATTGGTCCAGGCCGCGGCCAGCTGCCCGATCTTCACGCGGCCAGGCGGCTTCTGAACCGGCTGATCAGTGCACATCCTTTGAGCTAAGGTCGTACATGTGACCCGAGCATTGGTTGATCAATTATCATTGTTGCATTCTACTATGCACTGGAGTCCCTTCAGAGCCTCGGCTTGAGGTGCTGCGCATCCCACCCCGCTGCCAGACTCCAAGCTATTGCGGCTGTTTAGGCCACCGATGCCAAAGGTTTCATGTTGATGAGACCTTTTCCCTCTCTCCAAGTGCTCACAATACCTCATTGTGATGGAATACGACACCAGGAAGGTGCAAAAATTATCCCTCCACTGTTCAACTGTATGATAAATGCCAGCCTGTATTTTTGGCCGAATCGCTCCACCACAGACGTGCATGGTATGACCAGGTATTGTTCCTTTGCACAAATCGAGCCCCCACATGCATGAATAGGTGCCTTGCACAATCACAAGTAACATCCTGTCACCATTGCTCGTGGCAGGCATGAGGGTTGCCTTAACTTATTATTCAAGGTTGCATGCAACAGCCAGGAAAAACTTTGAAATAATTCTCACCGGGCATAATTCGGTTGGGGTCCCTGTGCAGGGGGGCGGGTTACCTAGGAATTGAATAGTAGCTACCACTAAGCTTGAGGCCAAGGACAAGTTGCAAAAAGGGATGTGCAATAAAACACATATTCGGGGGTCAAAGCACATACCCGAGATTGTTTATTCCAGGGTATATAGTGGAGCACAGTCTGAATAACTTCCACTATATAAATATATACATATATATATATACATATAGTGTATATATATATATTATTATACATATAAAGTATATATATATATATTGTTTTTTTGCCAAGTGCAATTTCGATCGGGAGTGGTTGTTGGAAGTTGTTGGAAAGATAGTACGGAGCAATGAAATCACAGCAACACGCAATGCAGTTTGCAGGGTGACACCAACATGGTCCCTGCTGATGGGAGCCCCTATTTGTAGACCCTTGTGTCCGTTTGTTGTTGTTCCGCGCTGTAGCTCCATCGACTGAGCCATGTTCGATCCGACTGTGCACCAGGTCCCAGAGTTATGTTGGATGTTCTTGTCACACCAAGCGCCATGGTCCAGAAAAGGGTTGCCAATTTGATTTATCGATCGCTGTCATCGCCTTGGTGGGGTGTGGGATCGTTCAACAACGTTCGTACAGAGAAGCTCGAGCTTGGCTACTCGCCGCACATGTGGGTGTTCCCTGGGGGCAAGACTCCCAGTGGCTCCACTGAAAAGATACGGCTTGAGATGACGCTACACTCATTTCTGGAGGCCCGCTGCGATTCCCCAATAGAACTGCTTTTTAACTGCATTGAGGCGCACGTTCTGAGTGGGACCATGTGGGACCTACTGCTGTTTTCCATATTATTCCCTGCGAGTTAGCCTGGCTTCAGTGCTGCTGTGTCCTTGGTCTCCTTCGAATGCCCCAAGAAGATTTAACGAGCATGAGCATGAGCACCGTGAAGCCGATAAGCATGAACCAAGTTTCTAGGGGAGAAGGGACATGATGCTGCCAGAAACTGTACAGCATCAAAAGAAATCTGTGGGTATATGTGGGTCGTATGGGTGCATTAGTGCCCGAAGCCGCCGAAGCCAGGCTGCACACAAATGTTGAAGAAACATGAGACACGCAATGTCATGTTCGCAAAGATTTGACAATGAAATCACTGTTGAATGATGTTGAATGTACAGCTGTATATAGCTACTACAGAATGATATACACGATATTGGTATTGGAAAGTTTTGCCGGCTTCTGTAAGGTGGTTCACGACCCACTTTTGCCACCCCAAGTCAAGCCTCAGCTTGTCAGGCGTGTGCCTCCAGATGTGATCCATTCCATCCATTCTTTGTATTGGATCTTGGTTGGAGGCAGGGCACGCGGCTTGTTTTTTTTGGCTTTACTCTTCCAACAGAACTCTAAACGTTCGATCAAGCACCCGTCATGAGCCTGGAGACTTTGCCATGTAACTCTGCAACCTTGCTTCCTACAGCAAAAGCATATATTATACGCAGGTCCAGTGCAGCTTGGCTTATATATGAGACCTTGCGTAGTATGACAATGTTTCCGATGTCCTTCACTGCTAGGAGCTGTGCCTCGACACCTTCAAGAGCAAAGCTTCGTGAGATTCCCTTCGATGGAGTGGTGACCGAGGGGGGCTCGGGAAATGCAAGTTGGTAGCACCTACTAGGATACAAGATTCTTTCTCTCCTACGGCCGCGAATAAACATCACAGACATTAAACATCTTATTTCGCATATGTTTTTCAAGGTGATCTGGAGGGTGAACAAGGAATAGCAAAAATATGTGGGAGTTATCCAAAAGGTCCTTGTAAGGGTTTTTAATGTCGAGAGCCTTGGATGACATGATCGTGGGTCTCGCGAAAGTTCTTTTTCGAGTTCGCGAATGTTAATGTTTTTTTCGCGAAAGATTCGCGAAAGTATGAATTTTTATTGTATGTTCTTTGGCGAGCCTTCAGGCTTGCCCCATGCATTACCACATCCTTTTCTGACCGTCAGCAGCTTCAACTTTGGAATCCGTGTGAAGCTTCCTTCCTGTTTCATGTAGTCCACCCCATGTTATGTATGCCGTCAAAACCTCCAAAGCACAGGGATTATTTCGCGAAAGTCTGGCGAAGGTTTCGGCGAATGAATAGGCTCCAGAGGAACCCCGTAGCCCATAGCAACCCCACAAACTGTATTTAGAAATCGAGTCCCTACCAGGTTAAATGGTTTCATGACATGGTGAACCCCCGCGAAAGAAAAACACAGGGTTCGCGAAAGTTTCGCGAATGTTAATGTTTTTTTCGCGAAGAATGGCCGTTTCAAAAAACAAGAATATTGGACAACCACCATGTCCATCTTGATATTTTTGCGGGTGCTCCTGTTCCTTCTTTTGGGTCTTGAGCACTAGTAGTTTTGCTTTTCATCACATTGAGGCATTCATAACATTGTCATTATTATGCCCTTAGAGTTATGTGATTGCTGGCTGGAGGAGTGGAGGTGGAGGTTTTGCATGCCACCATGTTCCTAGTCACGTCCTTCAATATCACATCATTTATGTTGCCCCAGCATGTTCGCTATCACATTATCTTCCTCTCTGTGGCCACAATTCTATGAGAAGCACAAATCGGTCAAACTCCCGTGCGATATGCTTTTTGAGCGATTTGAAGGTGCTTCTAAGAGTAATGTCGAGGGCGGTTGATGTGACCTAAATGTAAATTTCTCGGGTCAAGAACGGCAATTCCCTTGCGAGTTGCATGTTCTCCTTCGTGTTCGTGTGGTGAAATCAATTACTTTTGCGATTTGACATCACTTTTGAAACTGCTACAAGTAGCAAGGATGCTATTTGGTGGAGGCCATCGCAAGTAGGTTGGAGGCCATCGCTGCTAGTAACCAGAAGCTACTAGGAGCAGTTTTAGAATCGCTCCAACTTCCTGGAGAAAGCAACGCACTGTGCAAGGCGTTCTTCAATCTTCCTTTGTCACACGTTGCATTGCTAAGTGGGGATCACCCTGCTCCATTGACTCTCTGGGCTCTCCAAGTCGCTGCATTTCACAGCTCCTCGAATGGTGAGCATTGCTGACGATCACACTTCTTCAGATCATCATCCTGCCAAGCTATTCAAAGTGAAGTTTCACATTCATTCATTCTTTCTTCCTTCCGCTGCTTCTCTCTAAGATATTTGGACATGGACTTGCCAGGTGGGAGATTGACTCCTCGCCCAGTAGCCTGGCTAGGCTGAAACTAGTGGTTGCGGGTGTTATTGGGGCAGAGCGGGCAAAATAAACCCTGAAACTTAGTGAGCAGCGAGTAGGCGAGTAGTTTTGAGTCCATGTTTGGAACCTGAAAAGGGAGGTCAGGAACGGACACTGCTTGTAAATCAGGAGGCAAGGTTTAGTTGACAAAACAATGCCAAGAGGCTGTGCCGGAACAAAACAACTTGAAACTCTGTGTTTTCATCACAACCACTTGGTACTTGTGCTTTTGTCAACTGCCCCTTGTCCCTTACCTTAACGCCAGGACCTGCATACTCGATCATACTCGCTCGATTTTGACTACTGACTGGCTTTCGTTCCTGGCTTTTCGCGGTTTTCCACTCCAGGTTTCCACATGTTGTCAGCACCACAGATGGCTGCATAAGATATATATATATGTCCCAACATACAGTAATCCAAGCAAATGGCAACCCTGGCTGCCACCAGACCTTACTGTGCTAGCGATGGTGACGGTGAAGGTGCTCGTGCCAACAACATTGCAAACGCTCCATATTACCTGAATGCAGATTCACACTTTGTATATCATATGTCCAGCCCAAGCAGCTGCGTGGGACAATGTTTAGGGACCGCTTCTTCGTGTTCTGTTGTCTACCTGACGTTGGGGAAGGATTTGCACGTTTTCTAGGTTCAGTCAGGCTGAGGGCTGAGGGCATAAACCGCTTGTGTACGGCATGAATGTGGACAAAGGCCTACGGACAGCTATGGCACGAAATCTAGTTTGCCTAACCATGCCCAACCCGACCGACACACCTGCAAAGCCGAGCCAAAAAGAGCACCTCAGTTTAGCAACTAGAAGCTACTAGGTGCAGGCCATCGCCATTAGGTTGGAGGCCATTTAGTAACAATAAAGCTAATAAAGCGCTCGAAAGTAAGGACCAAAGCTACTAGGGAGCGCCTTCTTTTCCGCACCTTGACGGCAGGAGCTCGTGTTTATTCGCCTCGCTGCTCGTGTGGTCGCATTGGGCATCGGTGCAGTGGTGCTCGTGAAGAAACTTGTGCTGTGCAGCGTTTTCTTCAAATGTATTTGTGGTATGGTTGATGGCCCACACCTTGGATGGCTAGGAGGCATTTCGTGGGAGTGTTCGCATGCTAGATTCTGAGATTTTAATTTTTGTATGTCAGGACAAGCCGGAGAATGTGGCGGAGCATCACTCCAGCAGCTGAGTGAGCATGTGCGGATAGTGCAGTTTACATTGCTGACCGCAGTCTCTCACAGTGAGTGAACGCAGATGAGATCTGAAAGCACAGGCTTTTGTGTTCCTTAGATGTTTCCACTGTATTTAACAGCGTGCCTCACCAACGTGAGCTTGCAGCTTGTCAGTGGAAAAAGCTTGAACCGGTCGTGGTACAGTACCTCAGTATCAAGGTGAACCAAACTGAAAATTCGAGTCTCGCTATTGGGTGGAGGCCATCGCTACTAGGGTGGAGGCCATCGTTCTCTTTGCTATTCCAATTCCCTTCAGACTGCTAAGGCTGGTGCTGGTGATAGCCTCAGTTTGCTGAAGCTGCATTGTCGTTTTTCTTGGCTGGCATGAGCAACATAGCATTTAGCCAAAGCCGCAAAGCTGTTTTAGGGACATCCACAAAAGTATTGATGATATATGATGATGGTGAAGTGAAGTGGCAGGAAGTACTCCAGATGGGGGCAGGAGTCAGGAGACCAAGGGGAATATTTAATATACACAAACCACTGCTCAGGGGTTCTTCTACTCAGTCTATGGGTTTCGCTGGTGATGAAAACCTCCAGTGCATCCCCGCATCCCAAATTGGCGGCTTCTTTATGCTTCTTTACACCTGGTGGAACAAGTTGAAACAAGTTCTCTATATACTGTATACTGTACTTACTGTTTGGGGTTCTGCTTGGAGAGGTCTACCCTAGGGTTACCCGCAACCAAAAAGGCAACGTCACCATGGCTCGCCCAGCAAAGAAGTTGCGATTTTGACCACATGCCAAGTGGAACACACGATTCGGACCTTGAAGCCACTGGTCTCACGACCATCCAAGATTGTAGATTGGTATGTTTTGCAGCTCAATCATTAGTATGACTTTTGCACATCTCATTCAGACATGGATCTCTTTTGCACAGGGCTTTGTGGGCCCAGGTGCGCACTGAGCTGGCCAAAGCCTTTCGTTCAGAGGCTCTATATACTCCCCTTAGTCAATCAAATTCAATCAATTACTGTAATCAATGGCTCGCTCATTGTGTCATTTGAATTGGAATGGTTGGTGGTGGAGGCAAAAGCTATCACAGCGATGACCAGCTGAGCCGTTGCACAGCTCGGATTGCCAATGTTATTGAAATAATCCAAAAAAATCAAATTGGAATGTATCTGTTTACAGTAAATATGTATATATATAATAATATATATATATATTTGTATATTGTAATATAATGGTAATATAATTATGTATTGATATTGAAATTTTGACATTATTGATGATAATTTTTTGTATTCCTAAATATAATTTAATTATTTATAATTCGATTATTGTTCGTGAATTATATTATAGATTTAATTAATTATAATGAATAAGGATATTTTTATAAAAATTCGGGATATAAAAAGAATATTATATTATATATGATTGGGTAATATTTTTTATCGCATAAATTTTATATTTATTGATTTACAATTCATATTTGATTTATTATTTAATTGAGGAGATTTATTGGATTTATTAAAATTTAAGAAAATTATGATATATTTTATTTAAATTCCGTGGAATATATATGTAAATAATGCATAAATTATATATTAGTGAATAAAAAAATATATGATTTTAATACTAAAATTTGATATTAATATTGGTCCGAAAAAAAGATATATATATATTCGTTTTGTTTCTAAATATTAATATTGTATAAATTACGATTTTTTGAAAGAAAATCTTGGATTTTTGTTGTATTTAATTAATTTGTGGTATATCGTGAGGTTAAATAGAATTATGTTTATTATGTTGATTTTTTGCGGCTTCGTTGGAAAATGCATGTATATTTATTTTGGGAAGGAATATATGTTTCTGCAAATAACAATTCTTGAAGGATTATTATTATATAAAACACGTGGCAAAATAATATCTTTAATAGATTCATAAAATATTTATGAAATTTGATTGCATAAAAATGATATAAATATTTATTTTTCTCCTACATATCACATAAGAATATTTAAGGAATACGTAAGAATACCTATTTAATGATTATAAATATTTATTATCTTTAAATAATATTACAATATATATATATTGATATATCGAATATTATATTATATTTATAGAATATATTTTTTATTCTAATAAATTTTAAAATTTAAATTCTAGAAAATATTATATTTATGATAAAATATATCTCTTTAGATTCATAAAATAATCGAATTATTAATTCCTATCTAATTTTTCCTAAATCCATTTCTATAAATATTAATAATTATATCTATATTTAAAAAAAATATCAATATACAAATATATATTTAAAATAATATCTAATATATTAATCGATATATAATTAGGAATATAAATCAATATTATATATATATATTATATTCCATAAAGAATATTAGTAAATCAAAAAAATATATTTATCCTCTTTTATCTCTAAGATATTAATTATAAATATTAATGTAGAATAAATAATATATATAACATTTTTTAATATAAATCAATTCAAATTGGTTTTATTTATTATATATTATAGATCCATTCCTTAATGAATATTCCGTCCGTCCATTCTCTAATTCAATTATACTAAATTGAAAGATTTTTCTGAATCATCGATAATCTAACCAAGAAATAAATCCAACAATCTATTATAGGATCTGGCAATAACAAATTATCGTTGCCAAATTATTTATACGATATATTTTTTAATTACATATTTTGAATTCCGCCCCACTAGATAATTCAATTTTAAGGGGTAAATATATTAGACATCTAGATAGATTTAAAAATCGTATGGGAAATAATATATCAAAATGCATGAATTCTCATGTGCGCGCAATTTTAGCTAACGCGGCTAATTTGATAAATAAGGCTTACATCAAAATAAATGTTTATATATAAAAAAGAATATATAAAGACGATATAAAAATTATATCAAATATTAAATAATATCATCCTAACATCATCCTAACGTTTACGCATTCTTATTTACCTATTAAATTAAATACCACATATAAAAAATTAATTAAAGATTTTTTTCATTTCATCTGCCGGCAACCTGTGCTGGTTGCCCGTGTTGGGCCGCAGCTGGAACGTATTCAGGCCGGACACTTCGTGAGTGTCTTAGCACCAGTGCTCGAAAACATCTCATGTGAATCTATCACTGAAGAATTCGTCAAAACTCTTTGGCTTCATGGGAAATGGACGTCTCCATTGCAGACTTGTGAATTTCTTTGCAATGACTCAGATGAGATAAATGGAGGTTGCAATCTCAGGGTCAATACCCAAGGGAAGGGCCGAACGAAAATCATCACAAGACTTGGCGGTGCCACTGTGCCAAAGGATGCTACGATAGTGGCCTTCTGAGGGGGCATCACCCAAATGGATGACATCCGCTGTCATTACAAAATCATGCCACTCAACATGGATGCCTCGGCGGTCACTAAAGATTGGAAGCTGCAAGGGCTTGCATCTATCCCAAACAACGGAACATCGGCTTTTCTGTCCAAGGAAGGGAAAACGAGACACCTGAATGCAGATCCATGGGGAGTCACATGTGAAGGCATGGACAAAAGGCTCTTGATGATGCCAATTGAAGACCATCTGTTGGAGTGAAATGAATCCCTCAACCGGACATGCCATGGGAATTGGTGCAAACACATCTGCATGATCTTCCGTCGAACTTAACAAACGTGAGCTCCAGCCAGCCTGCATGTACTGTGGGAGTGTCTTTTCGAGCAGCCGTTGACGAAACCATCCAGCAAATTCACCAGCATCATGCTGATCCCGACTGGGATGGTCCTTGAATCAATCCACAAATAAGTGGCCTAGAAATTGCTTTGCACATGGGTCCACAACAACCCCTGCATGCTCAACGAACATGCTCAAAATGTGTTTCTCCCATGCTCCCCAAATGGCTGTATTGAAGGTCAGGTTCATAGCACAGCTCCATGTCTGAGCTTGTAGCACGCTATTGATGTAGCATGTGCTGCCAGAGCCTCCCAACTTGATCTCAAGGATGCCGGTCACGATCTCCTCAATCGTTGGGAGATGGCATTGGCGAGGGATGATCGCTGAAGATTGGCCATCCTGATTCGAAGCAAGATCAGCTGTATGATGCCATTGCCTGAGAATTTCTGAAGTAGTTGGAACATCTCCGAGGCTTCCGAGGACCGCAGACTGAGGTCCAAACGCCATGGGATGGCCGTCGTGGCATCCTAAGGAAGTGTGTCCTGCTTGACCGGCCGCAGGGCCGAGAACTTGTGGATCACTCCTGGCTGTTGTCCAAGATGAGCAAGTCGTTCCAGAAGGGATCGAATCTCTTCGGAGGTCAGCGGCTGCATCTGATTGGACTTGAGCATCATGGCCTGGCTGTCCCACGAGAGATATGCCCACTTGTGGTCCTCTGTCAAGATGCCTTTGGACTTCAAATTCTGAACCAAGGCGTCGTCGCTTGCATCGAGCTTCAACTGTTTGGCTCTCTGTGCCAGCATCTGAAAGCACTGCAGGAACATATGCATCCGGAGTGGCATTGTCATCTCGCCTTTCTCCTTGAATTGATTCTATTCTTTGGCCTGGGTGAGCAAATTAGGCATGATGCTTCCCCTGCCACACTGGATGAAGAATATAAAGCTCTTGTCCAACTGCAACTGTGAAATGGCGTCTTCCTGCCTCAGAATCAATCTGGCAATCATGCGGAGCAGCTCTTCGTTTCCTCCACTCGACGTGGAGGCCGAGGATGGAAAGGATCTGGCTGCATGTCCCTTGCCAGATCTGTGTGTTTTCATCCGTAGCAACCCGTGGTCTTTTGCCAACGTTCTGAGCGCAAGCATCTAGGAGACCCGTAAAGCTCTGATCGTCTATATACATCTCGTCCACCATCGTATCTAGTTCGTGCGCACCACAATTGCCAGTCTTGGGCCAAATAATTAAAGATTATATATATATTTTTTTGATTTTTCATTATAAGAATTCTATGAATCTTATATTTTAATTAATCATTCCTAAATTCATTCACAAAACAATTATTTTCATTAATTATTTTTGCTAATAATCATATTCTAAACAATAACGTAATATGCAAATTTCTTAATTATATCAATCCTCCTAATAAGCAAACTATTAATAAATATTTAAAAATATTTATAATACTACAATCAATGTATTTAAATCAACCCACATCGCATAAAATCAATTCATTATCTAGGCGCAAAGATTCAACGAGAAATCAATTCATTCGCGTGAAATCGATTCATTTTAAAAAATATAATAGGCATATTTAAAATATGAACACGATAAGAAAATAATATATATAAAGAAACATATACGCACACTATATTATCGCTAACATTTAGCCTTATTTTCTAGATATTTCAAGCCCTAATTTCAATAATACAACATCATTCACACCAATTTGCATTAAAAAAAGATTGCATAAATATACAAACACATATACATGATCTGTGTGTGCGACGGAGCCGGTCGATTCAGATTAACCAATCCATGCAGATCCGTGTGTGCGACGGAGCCGGTCGATTCAGGTTGACCAATCCATGCAGATCTGTGCGTGCGACGGAGTCGGTCGATTCAGATTGTCATTGACGTGATGCTCAATTGTAAAGGGGTTGTGGCATCCACGGTGCCATGGGTCTTGTTGGGCTCCCGCACCTCAGTGTGTTGTGGGGTGCAATGGGATTTCTGGCGCGACATCTGTTGGGTGAGCAAAGTGATCATTTTTTTGCAGAGATTGGGGGAAGAGATTGTTCGTACATCTGCTGAGATTTGTAGCGAATCGCGCAAACAGGAGCAATGTGTTGACAACCGATCTTACGAGAGCAAATGGAATTTGGGCATCATTCTTGTTAGCATTAGCATTCCTGGGCTCTTAGTGTTTGTTGGATATTGGTGCTATAGGAGGGGTACTCAAAGGCCGGGCACAAGTGAACCATCAGGTGGGTCAACACCCACCTCGCCAGATCAGAGGAGGGAGCTAGCGCCTCAGCAGATTGTCGAGGTGCGTGCAAGGTCCCGAATAGAGGTGTGTTACGACGTGCCGGGCCCGACCCTCTGGCACGAGCGACTGGTCTTGCATCACATCACCAACGATGATTATGTGGTTGCTAGTCCTGACTCCGAGGTTTTTTTATCAAGAGCTATTTCTATTGAATCCAGATCTCCAAGGGATACGGGTCAAGCCAGCTCCCAATGTTTTGCCTCCTGGAGTCAACGCTGGGGAGGTTTATTACCTCCCGATGTTCACTGCTGGCCAGCTGACAGCTCTTCGCGCAGAGGCCACTCGTGTCTTGGAACAAGAAAAGCGTCAGCGTGGCTTGGTGGAGGCTCGGGCTAATGTTAGCCAACCGGAATTCGTGGCAGGTACTCTTTGTTGGATGGCTGCAGAGTTTTTGGGTGACATCAAATATGGGGACCAAATTCCTGGGGTTGCAACAATACCCGTGAAGGGTGCCAAGGCAATCCATGCATTGGGCGATGGGACATGCATATTAGGAAAACCGGAGTATAATTTCAAGGAAATCATATCTAAGAGTGCTGAACACAATGTGGCCTGGACTTTGACCGGGCCGAGGACTGCTCGGTGGTGCATTTCATATCTTTCCATTGAGGGATTGGGGCTGGAAGGGCATCACGAGAGGTTCAGACAATTGACCAAAGTCGAACCATCGAGTTGGGTCGTTCAGGAACACTTTCAATTGTCGATGATCTTGAAACACGCTTTGCGGATTGATCAGATCAATGGGTACAACACTATATTCACCGAAATCATATGCTTTGAATCGATATATCGCATTGCGCGGGAGAGGAAACCAAGAATTGATCTTCTTCGATCATTGGAACACTGACCTCAACAACTTCTTGGAAGAGGCAGCCGAATCTCTGAATCTGAAGAAGTTGGGGCCATTGAATGCGTTCAGATTTCGTCACGGCGGAGCCTCCCACGACTTCTACAACCGGCTCCGATCGCTCGACGCCATACAGTAGAGGGGTCGGTGGAAGACGCCCGCTTCCGTCCGACGATACCAAAAAATGCAGTTGTTTGGAGCCCTACCAAAAAGTGTATAGGCAGATGCCATGGCAGCAGCCGCCAATATAGCAAAGCTTTTGCGCAAGGTGCTCTAGATCCGCTGGTTTTGTTCCGCAAAATAATTCCTATTTTCCTTGAAATTTTTTCTGGATATGCGCAATTGGGAAAGACAATCAGCCGAAGCAGTGGGTGGCCGGTCCTGCTCTGGGACATTTGCTTGGGCGACCAATACGAGCTTCGTTGCAAAGACAACCGCATCAAGATTTTTGGGTGGTTGCGAATTCAATTCATTAGATCCGGCCACCTTGGGATCCCTTGCCACGCCTTCAGCCCAGCCAGAGACCACCCGCTTGGGCCGCCGCCCTTGCGGAGATTCGTATGTCATGGGATTGCCCAACCTTCGTGTTAAAAACCAACAGAAAATAGAAGAAGCAACATCTTCATAAGGTTCAATGCCTCGATCTTGAAATTGCCATCATTGTTGCATGTAGCCTTTATCAAGGCATATTTCATCAATTTTCTTTAAAATATATTATATATTCGAAACGCCGTGCCAATATCTATTTTGCGTATATACCTAAATCTTCCTTCTTTATCCATATACCGTTATTTAGAAATAAAGCGTGGTTTCTATAAATTTAACGATAAATCACATCTATGTTTATTAATTGGCAATCCTAACATATCAAAGACAAATTTATCCTAAACCTATATACAAAATCCTTATTCGTTATTACGAATTTTATTAATTTTAAAATGGCGATCGTAATTATCAATTTCAAAACATTTACAATCAAAAATCTCCATTATCATCGGCAACTAATTCTCGATAAATCTCAATAATTCATTCAATAACCTTATCTCAAGAGCTCAATTACTATTTTTATCATAAAATATTCTAAACAAATATCCTAAATATCGAATCATAAATATTAAAACCATAATAATAATATATACCATAAACACAATATAAAACATATATTATAAATCAATATAATTTATGCTTAAACATCTCTATAAAATACAATTCTATATAAATATATAATTTTATTTTTATCCAAATTCCAATAATATAACAATACCTAATATTTATTTATATGTTTTAATTTATATTAATAATATGTTATTCTAATATAATTAAAATTCAAATATATATTGTATTTTCAATAAATTAATTCTATATTTTAATGTATATATTTAAAATATATTATATGTATTAATATAATGGATGATATATTATATTCAATGAATATCAATGAATTAATGATATAAATCAATTCAATTTCTATTCAATTCTTGCGTTTGATTTCGTCGGTGGGATTCTATGAAACACACGACAATTTAAGGATATCTCCTTCTATCCCTGTCCTATCCTTTCAGGTCACAAGTCCCCATGATCGATCTTCGTTCGCATGTTGCCATCCATTTCCTCAGCCAATGATGCACCGCTAGCAGCATTCTGATTTTCTGCCAACAATTTGGAGTAATTTTCTGAGATCTTATCACTTGGTTTCTTTCAAAAGTGATAGACCCAATGGGAATCAATGGGAGGGAGTTCAAAAGGGTTGCTTTGGTCTCAGTTCATGATCAAAAACTCAAAATTAACCACATCGCGCAATGAATAAATCCCTTTCACCCAGGATCGATGTCGCTCCAGCGGTCAGAGAAAGCGCCCTTCACCAGGTTCACCTGAACACTGTAAATTCAGTAAGACTCGACTGGGCATAGCCTTGACTTTAGGATCAGAACTGTGAATTTAGCACTGCTCAAAGCAGATCAATCCAGGAGGCTTCAGACTATGTAAGACTCACGCTACTCGTGAGATTGGGGCACCGGCATAGACATAATCGGATGCCAAAGGCCAATACCCTTAGGAAAAGGTATTTCTCAAACATCATGATGGGGCACTCAAAATGTGGATTTCCTCAAACCAAAGCCAAAACAAATCTGAATCTTAAATCTGGAACACATGGATTCTGCAAGATTTAAAAATGCCTCTGCCAGACGGGCAAGGTGACATCACGCACCAAGGTCTGAGCACAAGCAATGCCAATGTCCCCAAGGTCGTACTCCACCTGAGTTCAGTTTACCAAATATGCATGGGCAAAGGATGTGCAGCATTTTCCACCGACGCCAGCAACTTCTTCTTTTGCTGCTGCCAAAAAGACCCTAAGCGATGCTGGTGCCCACTGATCCAAGGTACTCCAACGACTCCATCTTTGCCCAGTGGGGATTGCGCTGACCGCTGAGCCGATATGGATCATTCAACACACACTGGATTTGTAGCCTCAAGTCATGACTGTGTGCAATCACAGGTCAAACAGTGGGGTTGGTCTCCACCAGCCACAGGTAGTGTTGCTTCTCTTGATACGTCGGGCAACCCCTACAAAAATGAAACTGGAGGAAGGGTAATCCCTTCTTTCGCCCAATCGGCCTGACGCGACTAGTAACATCACAGAAGAACTGATTGATTGCATCAAACGTTCTACCTACCACCTGGGAGGAAGCTAAAGGCTCCTGGCTTCGAGGACCTACGAGTTGCTCAGACCCAATCACTATGACTTGAACACTGAATTGAAAAGAGGTCTCAGCTTCCAAAAAAAGAGCTTCCTGTGTGTCCTGATTGGTTAGGCAAACATGCGATGAGCTTCGGCCTTTGATGCACGCTGCCATCAGGTCGAGTCTGCACTCTAAGTGTCGGCCATTCCATGGTTTGTCCGAAGTTTGTCCATCAAAGAATTGAATGTTCTTGGCAAACACATCTTGTGGTCGACAACTGTAGCCCTCATACCTTCCATCCCAAAGGAAGGTACTGTAAGGGATAGTGCTGATGGCAGCCGGCCCCTGCATCATCCCCATAACCAGTCACTAACCAGTCTCATGCCTTGCATGCTCGGCTTCGCCGAGAAGTACCGCTTTGCATGCGCTGGTGTCAACAAATTGCCTGTTGAACAAATGCATTCACACTGTCTCCAAACACAGCGAAGAATGCTCCACGCATCACCATCCACGCGTCACGTGGTGCCATCTATGCGGTGATCCTGGAATCCCGCGGTGTTACTTTGCTTAGCTGTCCCTCGTTTAGTTTAGTATTAATTAAAGCAGCTGAGTGCAAACATGGAGTCGCGCAAACTGCACATGAAACAGAAAAAACACAGCAACAATGCACACATCATCCCAAACCTGGAATTTGGAGCACCAGTTTCCAAACGGTTCCAAGGTTTATGGGAGCGCTGTCCTGTGAACAAGCAGCTCTTTTAGCGGTGCTGGCAATTGCCCGTGAGTACCTGGACGGTCCATGCAGCATTGCACAGCGGTGCAGCATCGTGTCTACGGGGTGTTGGGATCAATACAGGCCTTCGCAGTTCAAGAGTTACGAGCCCCACAATGTGCTGCTGAGTGCAAACACGCATTGTCTACCTCTGTTGTTTACCTTTTTGGCATGATAGCACCTTCAAACACCATGACATGACAAATTTAGTTTTGGGTATTTGGGTACATCATAAAATCTGTTCGATGAGAATCTAGAATCTAGGTGAATAATCATTGATATCGATAGCAAGGGCCACAAGTGAAACACTTGCGTCCCGCCTGCCAGAGCTGCAAACTCTTTTGCCTGGGAAGTTCACGAACATGAGCCACGTGCTCGAAAAACACAGTATGCACAAATACACACAAAGAACATAGCATTTTGTTCAAGGACTCGTGTTCAAAGCTTTGTCGACAGTTGGAGTGGCAGGGGCTGCGAATGAAGGTTCTCACTGCGGGGTCAGAATGAAAGGTGTTCAGTCGGGTGGCAAGTTTTCCATTGACATAAACGGGTTTGGCATTTTTACATTAAAGAAGGGTAAGATAGATGTAAACATGCTAGTAACAAGCGCATCGCAGGCGATGCCCTTGTTACGCCCTTGTTCCTAGTAGCGATGCACACTTCTTACCTAGTAGCTTCTTGTTCCTACTAGCAAGGCACTTGTTACTACTAGCGTGGCACTTGTTCCTAGTAGCGAACCTTGTTCCGATCGCAAGGCCAGGAGCGCCCCTAGTAGCGTCCGATCGCTCCGTTCGATGCCGCATGCCCTTTGTCGCCTGTTCGTGTCGTGGCTTCACGGCTTCACCGGGTTTCCCTTCGCCCCCCCGAAGGAACGGGCCTCTGACCAGTGATGCTGAATGATCTTGCTGCAAAGAGCCTGCCAAATGGAAGATATGTCAACTCCCTGCATTTGGAGACAATCACAGGGCATGCTTGCCTGTAGCATCTGCTTCCACTCATCGCTTCCTGCCGATTGCAACTGATGCATCTGACCAAGCGCCAAGCGGACAAAAGGGTCGCATGACAATCTAAGCATGAGACAAGACAACCTAGTACTCGGTAGCATGGAGACAGCAGGGTGTATGAAGAATCTCCTTCCGGCATAAACTCACTGACGTGAGGCCCACAAGGCTATAAAAGAATTACACTACAGCAAGTGGGCAAATAGACTGGGGAGCTGTTGTTCGCTCAATGGATTGACTTGGAATAGTCTTGGAGACAAGATAGGGCATTACGACTGTATGAGCAAACGTGTGCCTTTTGTGTGAGTCCAAGACCATGTGCACTTAGGTGCCATGGGTAGATGTTTAAAGTTTGCTTGTGGTCATTCCTGGGCGTTAAGCACATGAACATGGAATCATACATCTTTTGGAACTGCGGCAGCAGTAGAGTATTAGCAACTTGCCGCCTAAAACACACACACACATCAAAGCTTCTGTTTGCAAGTTGATCACAGGTTGAATAGAACACACTTAGCCAGTGCAGCTAAATCGTCAGCCAACGAATGTTCAAGGAATGTATTGAGCCAACTTTATCATGGCTACGTGGGTGGTCAACCAATCCAATCCTCCATCCGGTCATGACCTGCTTCACAGGCAAAGGCCGCCCTGCCCCCTACCTAGAAGCAATGGCCTCCAACCTACTAGCGATGGCCTTCAACCTAATTACAGTAATAGCAATGGCCTCCAACCTAGAAGCAATGGCCCACATCTGGTTGTGACCTGCTTCACAGCACAGTCACACCATTTCACGCCTGTCTCAAGGCATTCCCAACAGCGTGCAATTTCAGATAGGACCTGTCAATGGTGTTTCTATCCAAACATAAAACGGGATGGCCATGATGGGCTAGGAGCCTCTTCCTTTCAACATTTCAAGCTTTAGAGGCGTTGCACGTATAACTCAAACAGTCAAGCACACATTCAGCAGGCACCAGAACGGTCACAAAACATCCTTGATCAAGGCAAACTTTGCAAATACAAGTACAATATACTGGGAACTGTTAAGGTCCTGCTATATAGCTATCTCTGCCACACGGTGTCAGCAACCTCCCATGCCCACACTTCATCACCTCAGCTTGGGCCGGCCATTTTACGTTCCAAACGCATAACGGTTCCAATTCAAAATCAAAACGAACTCCGAGCAGTTGCTGTGGTTTAGTTCTTTGATGTGTCTTGGGACACCGGACACGCTTGAAGGTTGGCACTGCACCGCTCCACTGCACGAGCACAGAATTTCAACGCCTTGGCGGTGTGAGATTGGTCCCAACGGTCCCAAGAAGTTACTCCTGACCACACCAGGTTATCCACCCTTTCCCTTGGTTGGAAATAAGCCTGAAACGACCTCATGCAATGAAAGCAAAGACTGGCCTTGGCAACACCGATTGCCCAAAACGACCACCCAACAATCTATATAATGTAATCCTGTAATCTTCTACTACTACTACTACTACTACTAGTACTAGTACTAGTACTACTACTACTACTACCACCACCACATTGCTGCGACGACGACAACGACTACTACTACACTACTACTGCTACTCCTACTCCTACTCCTTACTGCTTACTACTTACTACTACCTACTTACTACTACCTACCACCTACCACTACCACTACCACTACTACTACTGCTACTACTACTACTTCTACTACTACTATATACTACTACTACTACTACTACGACTACTACTACTACTACCACGACTACTACCACTACTACCACGACTACTACTACTACTACTACTACTACTACGACTACCACTACGACTACGACTACGACTACTACTACTACTACCACCACTACTACTACTACTACCACCACTACTACTACTGCTACTACTACTACCTACTAAGTTACTATTACTACTATCTACTCCTACTACTACTACTACTGCTACTAAGTTACTACTACTACTACTTACTAAGCTACTACTACTTACTAAGCTACTACTACCTACTAAGTTACTACTACTAAGTTACTACTACTACTACTACTACTACTACTACTACTAGGGCCAGCACTAGGACTACTATGACTACTACAACTACAACTACCATAACTACGACTAGGATGACTACAGAGTAGGACTACGACCACCACAACCACCACAACCACCACCAACATGACTGCCACCACTACCACCAACACACCACTACTCCGACAAACAGTAGTAACAGTTAGTATTAGTAATTAAACCAACATATATATTGATGCAAAACACAAAATCCAAGATTCTTTCAGTCAAGCTTATCTCAGCCACGGCACCCAGGATTTTCGAGCCTGGGTAATCCAATGTCAGCAGCTTCTTGGGGGTGTGTTTGAAATGCATTGCTGGATATTACGTCTATTGCATCACATTACGTTTTATTTATAGTATGTTACTAGACTACACCAGTTGAGGTCAATCATCAAGTTGTTTTGCATTGCTTTACAATGGATTCTCTGGGAAACCAATGCACTCTCTTCTCATCCTGCTTGTCAGGTCGGGTGTAGCAGGACTGGTGTAGCACTATTGGTTCGCTGCAAAACCAGGTGTTCCACCAGAGCAGGTTCCCACTCTGAGGTCCCAACTTGCAAACTGCTGTGGGTGGTCTTGAGCCTGAAAGCTCCAGCCAACCAATACAACGTACCATGTCATCCAAGAACTTAAGAATCTGTTGACCAATACAAACAGGATCCTCTGGCATTTGCCTTTCTTTTATCTTCCCTATGAGCACATCTATCTCAGACTGCGGCGCTTTGTCAAGAAGAAGCTCTGAGGCCTCAGGCAGCCAATCGACTATGGGGGATATGCAGGGTGTCTGCTACAAGCCGTAGCCAGGGCAGCCAGAAGTGCTTTTTTTGCTAGACCCCATCGCTTCAAAGTTCAAAGGTCTTCAATATATGTATATAATTGTATAATATACATGTTTCTCTATGTCTATATGGGTCTCTGTTCGCTGTGATGACTGCCAACAAGAATGTGGTTGCTGTTCAGCCTTTCCCAAAGTGTCAATGCAAAACACTCTCAAAGAAGTCTGACAGTTTTACATTGGACCCATGGTGTAATGATGGGCGTCATGCCCATCTAGACCTCATGCCTATATCAAATTTAGCATAATTTAGCCATAAGCCAAGACGTGCCAGTTCATTTCTCCTGTTTCTCGTACTTTGTGGGTGTCCGCACCAGTTGGAGCCAAGCCAGCAACTGCTTCCCTGCCTCTACTGCTTCTCGGCCGACGAAAACACAGCAACAAAAACAAATCATTTCTCTCTTGTGACAAACTGCAGTGAGTGTTTCTCCAGTTGGTTGGTCAAGCAAAGCGTGACCAAAAGGACAATGACCATCAATCACCAACTAACTCTCATTGAAAAGTGCCCAAATTCGTTCTGTCCCTCAATAAGACACCATGCCATCTGCGATTGGCTTGGGCACAAAATAGTTGATCAACAAGTTGCTTTGTCGTTTTGCACGGCACGACCTTCTTAACAACAAGGTTTCTTCTGAGGTTCAATTCTTCGGGTGCCCCTCCACCCGCCTCCACCGTGTCCATCAGCCGCGCCAGGAAGGGCGGCACTTCCAGCAATATCTGACCAGGTCACGTGACCCCAACGCTATCCACTAAGGACCTAAAGAAGGGTTTTCGGTTTTGCAGTCCTGAGTCCTGAAGATGTCTTTTTGAGTCTCAAATTTCATCATTCCGCAGGCATCCGCACTTCTTTCACATTCAACTGCCCCATCACTGAGCTGCCAGCTGGTGTAGTGCACCTCCTGAACAATGCAAGAAAGCCCTCCCCCGGCACACTAGGTTTTTGCTTGGGGCAAAACTGCACATATTTGCAAGTGGCGCATCTTCTGGGTGACCGTTTCAGCTCAGAGAGGATGCCTCGGCTGCCTCTTGAATCCACAAAATGTGCATAGAGGAGATGATTCTCAAATCATCAAGCTTCTTGTTACTAGTAGCAATGGCCTCCACCCTAGTAGCTTCTTGTTACTAAGAAGCTTCAAAGACATACTAATAGCTTTTTGTTAATACAATTTGTATTTGTGTACAGTTTGCTAAGATAGGATAACAAGCGTTCCTGACGAGTGCAAAGGGCTACTGATGCTGGTGATGCTGTGGAGGTTGCAGTGGTTTATTGGCATTTCATTTTTTCTGGAAGCAAGCGGGCGTAAACACAGCCCTGTGCAAGGTGAGTCGTCGAAGTTCACTTAATGATCAAGTTATTTGGATTGGATGTGCTACCAGGTTACCATGTGTCGGATGCAGGCACAAAGCACTTGCGAAGTGTTGAGCTGCCCCGCAGGGTTCCCTGCGTGGGTGATCCAACGGCATGTAAGAGGGTGTCAAATTGTGTAAATACAAAACATATCACTGACATAACGTGTATATATATATATATATTATATATATATATATATTTGTATATCTGTGTGTGTGTGTGTCTGTGTGTTATAGATTGTTCGACATAGATATTGGTTTGACATAACATGGTGTTTGACAAAGTTTGTCCAAACATAGAAATCACCTGTCAGGCTCTCCTGATGACATCGGACTTTTGGCTCAACACTTGAAGGCAAATGAGGTTCTGCAGCGCAGACCGGAACCTTGGCTCTCCAATTGGGTGGTGCTACACATGTGCTACACTTCCCAAAAATACTTGAACAACTTGAAATATACTTAAATGTTAGCTAAAATATGCCAAAATCCTTCTTGATATCTCTATCATTCTCCAGCTCTCATCTTTCAATTATCTTTCAATTGGTTCGGTGCGGATTGTTTTGTTTTAACAATGAGGTCCGTCGGTCTTGGGAACCTGACAAGGGCAGCGGGTCTATGCACCTCAAGACCTCCGTTGAGAAGGCCCGCAAGGTGCGCATCACCTGGAGGCCGGACCGCAATGGACCGGAAACTGAAAGCATTCGAATGAAATCCAAATTCATCTGTTCAAACCATTGTTGCCCGTACTTCCAACTCTTCCAACCATGATGCCTCACAGGCCTGCGATGGCCCACAGGCCTCGCCCACTTTGGCCCACTTCCCCACCCAACCGCGTCGAAATGACAATGAACTCTCGCCTCATGGGCTGCTTTGAGAAGCCCCACTGCCTCCTCACTCACCGGGCAAAAGTCAGTCAAAAGTTCTATCGAATAGTCTCCCTGAAAATGAAGCTGCTGAAGAAGCCTTCTGTTGCGTGGTTTGCGCTTTTGCAGGCGATCTGTCAAGTGCCCAATCATGCATGAAAACAATTCTACAAATATCCGGGTGTCATTCCTGCTAGCAATTGCACCGTCCACCCCTTCATAATTGGTTGAGAATGTCCAAACAAGAATATCTTAGGAACAAAACACATTTAAGGATATTCAAGGCAACATCTACAACCTATTTAAACATGTGATACTGCTGAGCCTCAGAAGCGGCTTCCGCTGCCCTGCAAAGCCTGTCCACACTGAGGTGAGTTCTAACAGCAAAGAACCAAAGCAGCCCAGGAGCCATTGCGACTTCCGGGAACCAACGACAAGACCCAAGTGCAGTTATGAATTGATATTGTAGGTCATCCATATTCAAAGGTCATCCATATACAAATCAAAGCAGTGTCTGTTTGGCGCCCCAACCGAACAACAGCCTCACACACCCACCGACCCACCACCTGAGTACCCAGGTTAGCAGTGGTAGCAGCAGGGACACCAATGACTGCTGAGCCTGAGCAAAAGTGTGCGGCCTTCCTTTCAAACATAGCAAGTGTATGTACTTGTGCACTGGATACAATTTAAACATTTCGCAACTGCAACACCTCATTAAGGGATGGCCGGACAAGCGTGTAGGTAACTAAGCTCGTTCAGGTATGGAACGGCATGGTGTTGATCATGCATAGTATTGTGAACCGGAGTTGGGCAATCGCGCTGAAGGCTTCGGAACCCAATGACGGCTGCAGCTAGCATACCCTTCGAGCCAGTCAACCCCATAGTCGCGGATCATGAACCCATCAGGACAAACAATGATCGCGCATCTGATAGAGACGAGAAAGGAGTCAAGGAAGTGGGTTGATGTCAGGGCCGGTCTTGCCACTTTCAATGCAAGGGCCGCACCTCAACACATCGTCAACACCTATGGAAACCATTGCTTGCGGCTTGCAACATTCCTCCTGCCCATAATTGGGTTCAAAGCTCGGATCAGCCATCAGGTGTCGACTGTCGACCAAGGGCTCCAAACATACCGCATTGCGATGTCCTGGCACATGTATGTACACAATTGATGGCGTGCCAAAAAGGTTTTTCACTGCACAACTAGCCATAACTGCAATATACTGCAATGTAAATGTATGTCAATAATGTCCAATACATGTCTATCTTCAAAACAACAACACTCTCAAACTGTTCAAAACTCCTGCCTGCAAGCTGCTTTGGAGGTCTCTAGCCCGTTGAGGCCAATCCACCTTTCCAGTTGGGGACCTGAGACCGGGGATAAATTGGTTGAAATGGATGACTGACAAGGGGAACCCGTCCCATTCAGCTGCCACAGGCAAATGCCATGACTACTGACTACTGAACCAAATCCAAAGATCATCTCCTTGCCTTGCGAGATCATCGCAGTAGTCCAGAATTTGAGCCTGCCATTAGGTCACAGCATAGAACACACTCCATTGAGTGTCAAGTCTGGCCCGAGCCTCTAAAGTCTCGATATCTGCATACCTTGCCTCACCTGGCAAGGCTGGTTTGGCAACAATGGCGAACCCAGTAAAAAGATTGGAGTGACAATTATGTGTTGCCAAAGTTGGTAGTTCATTGATGTATTTCTTGTGAGGAACTTAAAGCCACTGAGTACCTCCCGAGTAATAACAACTCTCCTGGTCTCCCTGCGGTTGGAGATGGTTGGAGGTGTTCAGTTGTCGTGACAGGAACCCTACAGTAGGCATCCCGCCGTTCGACCCTCAGAACCATGATCCAACACGTGACTCACTGGCGTTGGCCCTCACAGCCAATGCAAAACTTGCCTAACTGCCAGTTCATCATGACAAAAAATCAACACTACACATCTAGAGTATTTCTAATCAAAGGAAGTTTAGGATGCAAAACTTCCGTGTTACGGACTTTCAACAGCTACTACTACTACTACTACTACTACTACTACTACTACTACTACTACTAACACTAACACTAACACTAACACTAACACTAACTACTACTACATACTACTACACACTACTACTTACTACTATTTACTACTACATACTACTACTACCGCGACTACTACTACTACTACTACTACTACCACTACCACTACCACTACCACTACTACTACTACTACTACCACTACTACTTACTACCTACTACCTACTACCTACTACCTACCACCTACCACCCACGACCCAGGACCTACGACCTACTACTACCTACTACTACCTACTACTACCTACTACTACTACTACCTACTACTACTCTACTACT
This sequence comes from Durusdinium trenchii, assembly GCA_963970005.1. Lineage (NCBI taxonomy): Eukaryota > Dinophyceae > Suessiales > Symbiodiniaceae > Durusdinium > Durusdinium trenchii. The sequence goes on along the minus strand of CAXAMN010025805.1, from coordinate 1,881,397 downwards.
AGCTACTACTACCTACTACTACTTCTACTTCTACTTCTACTTCTACTACTTCTAGTATTACTACTACTACTTCTACTACTACTACCTACTTCTACTACTACTACCTACTACCTACTACCGACTACCTACTACTACTACTACTACCACGACGACGACGACGACTACTACTACTAATCAGCTTTTAGCTCCAGTCAGCTCTAGCTTTAGTTATCTCTAACTCCAGTTAGCTCTAGCTTTAGTCAGCTCTAACTCCAGTCAGCTCTAGCTTTAGCTTGCTCTAACTCCAGTCAGCTCTACCTTCTTTAGTTAGCTGTAGTTTCAGTCATGGAAGGACGTCTCGTACAAAATGCATTTTTTCAACAGCTCCAGCTCTAGTTAGCTCTAGTTCCAGTTAACTCTTCAACATGCATTTTGGAAGGAAGTCTCGTACAAAATGCGTTATTCAAAAGCTCTAGCTCTAGTTAGCTCTAGTTCCAGCCAGCTCTTCAACATGCATTTTGGAAGGAAGTCTCGCAGAATGGCTTTGTTTTGCAGGTGTTCAACGTGCACTTTGGAAGGAAGTCTCGTACAAAATGAATTTTCGAGAGATAGCGGACGCACGAAATGCTGTGTTTTTTCAATACAAAGGGTGGCTGGCTCCGAGCCTGGCAAGTCAAGCTCTGCGGAACGACAGTTGCGGAACGTCCTCGCGTCATTCTCGGATCATGTTCGAATTGTCCCTCCGATCCATTGTAACTAGAGCTTTCGCCTGTTTCTTGTGTACGTGCTGTTGATGGAATTCCATTGCCTTTTGCAACACCTGGATGGTTTCCGCACTGTAAATGTGACTGCAAGTGTTGCTGGTGGATGAGCTGTCGCTGGAATTTCATTGTGTTTTGCAGCTTCAGGATCGTTCCCGCAATGTAAATGGCACTTTCATGTCTGGTTGGATCATGTCTTCCAGTTACATTTTTGGAGGAAGTCTCGCAGAATTGCTTCGTTTTGCTGGTGTGCAACATGCACTTTGGAAGGAAGTCTCGTACAAAATGCATACTTCTCTGTTACGGACTTTCATCAGCTCTAGCTCTAGTCAGCTCTAGTTCCAGGCAGCTCTCTAGCTCTAGGTAGCTCTAGCTCTAGTCAGCTTTAGCTCCAGTTAGCTAAAGCGGTTTGGAAGGATGTCTCGTACATTCCGAGTGTGCAAGTAACATTCCGAGTGCAAGTCGTGGACCTGGTTGTCAGATAGTGAGTTTCCTTCTTGGCACAGTTCATACTTACAGTCTTTGGTTGCATTCATTGTTAAGACTCTGGTTGAGCAAGTATGACAGGTTGTACACGCAAATTCGGAGTCCTGTGTAACTACATTCACTCCGACGTGCGGTGGTGTGACCCGCATGCACAGTGCCAGAGCGACTACGCAGTTGTGGGCTGCTTGCATGACGCCATCGTTGCGCGCCGGGAAAAAAAGGGGTCCGCAGGGCATGTGCGAAGGGACACTCCAATAGGTCAAATTGTTTTTATAGGAAACTTCCGCCGCCGGCTTGCCCGGGAACTGCTTGTATGTGTTCCATATTACACGGCATAATATGGCATATGCATTTATGCAGCATGCATATAAGTAAGATTAATGACAAAAGTGTCCTGTACATATACAAATATGACCCCCCCGCCAAGAACTTACCCAAAGCTGACGTCGATGCTGTTTCCAATTCCTTTTTTCATCATGCAAAACACCACCTTAAGAACAACTTCAAACGGATTCCACTGCAAATGTCACAAAATTGAATTACCCTGATTACACTTACAGTAGTCTATTCCTTTCCCAAAGATTTTTCATGCATATGTTGTTTAGACAAGACTATCTTCTACCACAGACTGGACAGTCTATTCGATTTAAACACCTCCATGATCAATTTCCTCTACTGCACCCTCCATGCTTTGTCTAGACTTGATCTGTCCAACAGTCAATTCCTTGCAAAGCATGGTTTAAACGGTTAATCATTCATACCTAGTTTCTTCCTTTTGTGACGGCCTTACCTTAAGGCTCTACTCTATTCCTGCTTTTGATGTACTTTTAGGATGTTCAAGTCTTGTGGATTTCCTCCTTTTGCTGCTTCTTTTGGTGTGCCTTCATATTCCGTTTTATATACGTTTTGCAGTTGTATATGACGGCAAATTGAAATGGTTGTCCCGATACTGAAGTTTGATGTCATTAAAACATAGATCCAATATGATCCAATTATCAAATGCTTGTGTTTTCTTGGTATTGGTTGCAATCCTTTATGTGTGAGTCATGCAATTACATGTATCACAGCATTTTGAAGCAGGAGGGACACTTTTCCCTGGTTTTTTTCATCGTTGTAAGCTGAACACCATCGTGTCTTATACCCACGATGTTCCATATCCCTTAATGCGTCAGACTCCAGACCCTTTAATATACTCTGAAGCTACAACATGCTACAAGTATTGTATTTCTAGATGTTCAGCAACTCGTGCCTCAGAAGTGATTCTCCACACTCATGGACAAGGATATACTCTTATTATAGTAACAAACTTTCCAGACTCTACGAACATGTAAAAGAACCTCTACCATACAAAGGAAAGCGCCACTTCGAAGTTTACAACACAAACTTAGAACATTGAGGGACACCAACACTTAGAACCTGCAAAGCACATGCTAAAACATGTTTCTCTTAATGCTCAGGCAAACATTCACAAACCTGGCATGTGTTTCATCTGGCAAGTGTTTCATATTTTCAGCGGTGTGTTGAAGCTGTGCTTTTTCGAGGCAGTACACTACCTTTGCTACAACCCACCCCATTGCCACATCATTTTCCATTTTTTGAGCTAAACCTGGAAAGCCGCAGCTCATTTCCTGTGGCACAAAGGATCTATACTTACGAACAAACACTTTGACACCCCAGGGCTGTTGAGACCTGCACTTGGAACATCCCCGCTGGTCGCCCAAAACAGAGTTTTCCAAAGCATGTTCTATCTTCTCAGTGTTTGTCCACAAGTGTTCATTCTGACGAAAGAAGCAGTTCTTCTTTAAACTTGTTTTTGCTTTTCGTAGTTATTGACTTGATGGACTTTCTTTCTGGCATATTTGAGAGTGATTCCCTCACTTCCAAATCACTCCTGTCAGCAAAAGTATCAAACATTTTGTTTGTCACGGTGATGAGCATGGGCGGAAGATGGTTCGCTTCAACGCCCGGAGAAGCAAACGCAGCAAATTCTGCAACTGGTAATACAGTAACTAGTAGCAAGCATGCCGGGATTCATGATTCGAGATTGCAAATGATTGCACTCTCTCTTTCTGTATTATATACTGTATATAACATCTTCTTGCTGCATCTAAGATCTTGAATCTTGAATGACAAGGTAAAGTAGTTGCCACCTAGTGCAATCATCAATGATATCTTCGACCACATGCGCATATCATATGCATGCATATGTTTCACTATAGAACTATAAATGGCAATAGACATCATGCTGAGGTACACATATAGTACATCGGGGTGCCACCGTTGTTCCATCGCCCGCCGATCCTGCTTTCCTCCGCTCGGAGTCACATGGCCCACCAGCTCCGTCGCTTTGAAGAGCCTGGAAGAGGGGACCAGTGCATAGCGGTGTCACACATGACCTGTTCATAGCTTCATGTCATCATAGGTTCTGCTCAAACTTAACGCCTCTTTCAAACTCTTTGACACTGAGCTTAACGGTCATAAGAGTCAAGAGGTACTCGCTTGCCGAGTCTAGAAGTGAGGACATGAGCCATGCTTCTGTCTTTGCCCTGCTCACATTCCCGTGATTCTCTACGCCTCTATCGCCTCTGTAGCCTTTGGAGAGAGGCCTCCAGTATCAACCTGTCAAGGTGACTGGTCGCCTCCAGTCACGAGTGCAGATGTGAAGATTTCTGGTTGGTGTTTTCAGAGCATCCCATCAACCATGAATTCGTAACAACAAAAGGTAACACACGACAAAATTCGTGATCAGGGTGGGAATCTACCCATATTTACTAGTTGGACGCCACTCTGATGAACCCTGCCTTGCTGTGTTTGGATGTATGGGTGACAGTCTTCACGAGCAAAGGGGGGTCAAGTCACGCAAGGCCCAGTCAACCGAGATCTCCAAGTTCAAAATGAAGTGCTTGTATTGCTCCTAGTAGTAGGGCCCCCAAGTAGCGTCCTTGCTCCTAGTAGCGATGCCAGGAGCCCCTAGTAGCGAACATTGCTCCTAGTAGTAAGGCCAGGAGTCCAGGAGCCCCAGTAGCGTTCTATGTCTTTTGCTTGTATTGTACAATCATGAACGGATCCTAGCTTTCCCACACACCTGACAAATCCCCGCAATCGCACTGTTTTGATTAGCATAGTCAGGGAAATATGTACATCCTGAGGAATGCCGAAGCAACAACATGGCTGCAGAATCAGTGGCCCGCTGCACTCAAAATCTAAATGTTCACGTCCTGCTTGATCTACACGTCCTCAAAGAGGCTTTTGGTGCAGCATCGGCCCTTGCAGCAAGTATTAAATCGGAATGTTAATATTTGGGAATATTTGCTAAATGTCTAGCCACAAGACACAGCCAACACTACGGTGGATTCCTTCCTATGCTCTTGCCTACAAAACAACGTGGAAAACTACCTTTTGACCAGGAAAGATGCTCCTGCTTATGCAGCTTCTAAGAAAATAGCGGTGGCGGTAGTGGGTCACAACATGTATCCCCCTTTTGAGAATCTACTCTGGGCCATTCTTGCTTTGAAACTAGCTTAGAATCTGAGTCAGAGTTGCATTGCTTGTGTGAGGAAAACGGTCTTTAGCAATACAAGAACACCTCACTATCCAGCTGTCTCCTTGCTCACCAGAGCCGGACACACCAGGCCATTAACCTTGAAGCTTGCACCAAAATACACAAAACATATAGTGCGCGACGACTCTTGTATTCGTTTCTAAGACTATTGAACAATTTATTGGCAAAACAAGGTAAAGCAATACAAGATACACTGCTTGGTTGGCCGCGTCTGGGCTGCTGAAGCTCTGCCAGACTGAGACTGCCTTCGGCAGTTGATGATGGATTCTTCTCCATGTCAGTCTTGGTCGACTCCTGTTACGAGCCCATTGCAAAGCTATCAAAGCGCCCCTGGCCAAACACCGCATTCCCTTGTGCAATCTTTAGGCTCTGCTCTTAGAGCAAACCCTCTGGGCTTTAAACATGTAGCCATGGCAGCAATGGATGGATAGATCTGCAAGCACTCCCTTACCAAACATGCAAGCGAGACTGGGTCGATTCACCCCTGACTAAGCATACAAACAAAATGAAGATTTTAATTGGCTAATTGAACATAATTGAGCTCAGTCTCTCTGTTCGGTTTGGGGAGGATTCGCAGCAAGGTCAACTGAACGATCCTATTTGTAGAGGTTTGAAGGTTGACACTTGGACTGACTTCTTGGACTTCATCATCCATCCAGGGTCCAATTTGGAAAAATTGCATCGATGGGGCCAGTTTGACCAGCTATGCAAATCACAAGATTCTCTGCATCGTTCTCAAATTACTGTCAACAAAAACACTTGGTCCGTGCGAACCGTGTGAGCACCTTTCTGCCAGTGAAGAAGCTGGCGCCAATCGGCTTTTTCCCTGGGCAGGCCTAACTACCCGAAGCGACCGCGCCTTGCAGGGAAAACAAGGTATCGAGGTCACTGTCTCACTGAGTCTCATTCACGACTTGGCCGTGTCTATGATGTCCTGTGCTGAGGTGTTGGGGTTCCAGCGCCGGCGCCATCTCGTCAGGTTGGGAAGAGGATTGACATATCATCATGAAAGTTCCACGAAATGTCGTTCAAAGGGCTTGTATACCACTGTATATACACCTCTGGAAACATTAAACCTCACATACGGCCAACTTTACATGCGGGCACAGACTGCAGCTGACAACATCAATGGATGAGGTTCACAAAACACTGTCATATCCCTCGCGTCGGCACCTGAACCTGCTGAAAAAAATTCGGGTCTTTCTCAATCGCATGGACGAAAGGCCGATCCTCCTCAGAAGGGGCAGAGTTCCCTCGCGAGAGGGTAGAAGGGTTCAAAAAACGACCTGGACAACACACCATGAAATGATCCCATACCATATATATATATATATCATATATATATATACGCATCTGCAAAAGGTAGCGGAGCCGGAAATACGGCACCCGAAGTCCGGCAGCACCACAAACGAAGCGTGCGGCTGCAACCCCTTTGCAAAGAACACCCTCCCGAGCTCGAGGGGTAAGTTTCGGTACCGGTAGCATGAAAGGAAGAGATGAAATGGCTTGAACATGGCACTACCCGATTGCACAGCATGCAATTCTCAGCATCTTTTAAGTATGGACAAGCTTTGTTTAAAAGGCGGCAACGCGCTCACTACCTCTATTATGTAAGTAAGAGACCATGAAGCAACACATCCATCTCTCATTCTTGACAGCGGTGTCACCCAACCAACATGTTGAGCATATTATGAATTATGAATAGTTATAATATATTATCATGCGTATGCTATCATACGTATATGGAAAACCCCAAACCAGCCCAACCTGAATCTCAGTCAGGTCCACTCTGCCAGAAATGGCCCCTTTCTCAGTGTCCAGCCCATTTGGAGGCCACGTGCTCAATGACTTGCTTCAAAGCACCAGTAAAAATGTCTGCCTGAGAAAGTCAAGCGTCAATTTCATTCAATTTCAACCTCTTGGTCCAAGCGTACTCGTCTGCCATGTTTGGCCTTACGTTGATTGGGATCTCGTCTGCCATCCAGTCTTCGTTTGAATCTACAAACATGCGGACTCAGTGCTTTCAAATGCGAGCCGGTCACAAAGGCAGAAGTAAGCCTCCAACAAGTGAAATGCAGTGAGCACAGTAAATCAAAATAAACCCGTGACGTCAAGTGATATGACCTGCCATGACACTACAATACGCACATGCACAACGTAGCATAGCAGCCCTATATACTCCATTATACTCCAATATATTCGATGCATTAGCAACGCATACATACGTGAATTATGCATGGAGGACTAACGCTTGCTGTCAGGAGCGTTTCTCATTGTCAACCACCCTCGCATATGCAGACCGCTGCAGCACTTGTTATGGGTAAGTGGCTCTTTTATCTTGGCTTTCGACTCGCGCATGAAGATCATCAGCTCCAGCTCTCTCGAGCAATTGCACTTGGGTTCCCCACCAAGAAGCGCTTTACAAGCTCCAAGGGCACCAGCCACTGTGGGATGGGCAACTGCGCGCGGATCGACGAGATCACCTGATGAGCCATCAACTCATGGGCCATTGGCAAACAAGATCCTAGTCGACCACACAATCAAAAGCTTTACAGGGTGCCATTACCAAGACAATTCTGGCATCATCTGTAGTACTGTAGTGTGTATATATATAATATATATATATATATATGTGAGGTGTTAATGCTCAACAAATTATGTCAATCTCTGCGTAGGACAAGAGTTTCATTAGGCTTGTGAAGTCGGTAAAGATCGGAAGGGACTGTCCGAAAATTGAGGCAGCCACGTCCATGTATTGGGGACCACCAATTTGGCTCGGCATGAAATAGTTCATCTTCTCCTGAGCTTATCCATTTGGAACTTTGGACCAGTTTGCCAAGCCAGTCGAAACTGTATGATTCGCCGACCCTGCCCAAGCAATGCGGGAGCGGGGCCCCGAGGTGCTAATGAAACACGCCGCGAGAGACATGTACTGTAGATAGCTGTCTGAAGTGTACCTCATCAAACTACCCCTGTTCAAGACAATTCTCAACCAACATCTCTGATTTGAGGCCTCGTCCCTCGACTTGGGTCTCGCAGCGCGTATTTGGCCTGTTAAACTATGTCCAAGTATGTCTAAGTCAGCTGTACCAGTACAGTCAAGGACTCAAACAAGATCAAACAACTCTATTCCATTCCACGGTAATTATTTCCCTAAATCAGTAAGCGAGGAAAGGAACATGCCCTTGCCTACAGTCGCAACACCCAGCATACAGTGTTCATCTTGCGATCATTTTGGCCAAGAGACTGAGCCAGTAATCTGGACGACCCCTCGTCTGGGCCTTGGAATGACAGTCTCCCGAGTCTACCGCAAAATTGACCATCCTCAAGATGTGTTAGTGTTATCAATGTCCCTCCTCTGTTGCACAGGCACAACCAAAGTCAGAGATGTGAGAGATGCAAGTGACAAATCTGTGACTGAACAAATTTTGGAGGCTTCAGACTATCCTGAAGTTGAAGTGCAATGATTCTTTGGTGAACCAGGGTTCCTGGCATCGAGGCCGTGATTCGTGGATGATGGGGCATTTCTGGGTATCATTTCTCCATGCAGGGTTCGTCGCACGCGGTCGCAAATCTTTAGTCGATCCCCGCGGTTGTACCCCAAAACGGTGAGTGGACCCAAAGCCTACTTGTTGAACTCAATTTAACACCCAATCTTCCAGTGGCGTAACTTGTGGCCACAAAGGTCTTCCTGAGGCTGAAGACTGAAGCTCCACTTTACAACTGGATCCCAAAACTCTCCAAGGCCTGCGCTTGGGAAGTTCAATCCCCTCCTGAGTAGCAAATGTGGACAAGTTCACAGTCTTTCAAAGCAAACTATTGTAGGGATTATTAATAGATATCGGTTATGAGTTGCTGTTTTTACATTTATACAATATTATACAATTGAAGCAGGGATAAGCGGGTGATCATGGAATATCCGTTGTTCCCAGTCTCCGCCCTCATCCATTTCAAAGGATCAATCAATCACGCCCGCACGAAAAAGGCGCCGGCGGTTTGATGAGGCGACCAAAGGGCTTTTGATTCCTAGGATGGACCCAAAGCTAGTGATCCAGTTGTTTTCAAAGCGAATGCCATCGATTTCAGGCTGCCAAGGCTCATATGAGGTCATCTTGTCATCAGGGCTCGACCTCATGAAAAACTGGATGGTCAGCCCAAACCTTTTTCTTAACCCGTTCCCCTGTCCCTACTTAATTAAAGTAAGTACAGTAGGCGCTACTTAATTAAGTAAGGGAGAGGTAGCTAGTACCATACTTAAGCCACTAGTACGGACGCAGGATATAATTATATATATAACTGATGTGTTTCTTTAACTAGGCCGGCCTTAAGACAGGTTGTTCTGCCCAGAACCCCCTCTGGGCGGCAATGAGTCATTCAAGGTTCAAGATCATTGCTGATGGCATCCGTTCAAGTCTCTGACCTTGTTGGTTTAGGATTGCTTTGGCCTTGCCCCGTGGCAAACAACTGGCAGGCCACTTCTTCCTGAAACCGGAACATGTTACTACTAGTAAGGCACTTGTTTCTAATAGCAAACATTGTTACTACTAGTAAGGCACCTGTTACTACTAGTAAGGCACTTGTTACTACTAGCGTGGCACAGTTTCGGTCCGATGGATCGCAGGATCATAATTACATGGATAGCTGTCACAAAAATACGACCCCCCATCGTTTGGCTGCGGCTAGTCATTGGCTGCGGACCCATCATACTTCTCAAACATACTTCTCCATGCATGGAGTGCCGAGGCAACAAAGTTTGACACTCCCGCCAACTGCCAAATGGCTCCATTACAAGGATGCCAGGCCTCGCACGGCCCAGAAGCAACCCTAGACCCTGTACCTCAAAGCGCTTGTTCCATCCTTCTTATATAATATAAGCTCAGATTCCCCTGTGTTTGATCGGTTGGTACATGACTTGGAAAGAGAAAGGCTCACATGCAGGCCCTGCCTAGCACCTGGGAGTTGCGGAGGAGCCTCGCCATTGCTCAACGTTGATATTGCAAAACCATTACAATCCGGTGTGAGCGCTTAACGAAAGCGCGTTTCAGGATTAATTTGGAAAGTCGCAGCAACAAGACTGGACTTTTCTTATCCACTGGTCCATTGTCCTTTACTTTGATTGCAATATATTGTAATATATCTTCAAACAATTCAAAGAATATTTACTGAAAGTAGAGAGAATTTGAGAGGTGTGATTCGCGCAAAGGAGTGTGAATTCTCGAGTTGAAGGTTGAAGGGCCCACAAAAACTATGAGTTGTTTGTTTTTTGGGGATTCAAAGTCTTGTTGCTGGCCCTTTTCCTCAAAGCATCAAGCAAGAAGAGAAAAGTGTGGCCTCCTTGCAAACGATAAAGTTTCGGAAGATCACGTCCTGGCTGCGGGACAGGTGGGGCGACGACTTAGATCGCTGATGGAACGATGCGGGGCGCGGTGGCAGGGCACGAGGCAGTTGAGAAACAGCGCTGTCCTCTAGTTTAACAGGCAAGATCTTTGGGGCCAGCAGCGATGTCCTTGGCCATGTCAAAGAAAAAACAGAAACCCTCTGTCCGTGATTCCTGTGGTGTAGTTCCTCTGATGAATGACGTCAGCTTGCCAAACTGGCACAGGCTCAGCTGGTGGATATCTGTGAACCCAAGCTTTAGTCAAGCTGCCAAAGCGGTGTTTCCCTCACGATGGTCATATCGTCCCAAGGTTTGTCAGATTGCCCCTCAAGTCCATCCTCTTCCCCCAATCGAGATGCCATGGTATAGCGAAACCCTTTCACAATCATGTAAGGGGAAAACTTCACGAACCTAATTAAGCCCCACCACGGCCCACTCATCCTTCCTGAGATCAAGACAGCATGGCCGTGTATAGACTTTTCTCGTGAGCACCCCTGAACAAAATAGAGAAGCAAGCCCCAACAAGGCTCTAAAATGTGATCATGGGCGCGTGGCTGTGGTGTATGATCACACAGCTGATTGCCTACCACCTTTCAATACAGGCAAGCCTGCAGAAAAAACCAGCTAATTACCAACAAAAATGGAATCTATCAGAACAAGTAGTGCTCTGACGTGGGCGACTACAAAACACTACAAACAATAAAAACGATTAAAGACGATATAAATACCGATATATCTATATATCTATATATGTGCGAACCGTTTTCCATAGGGATCAGTGTGCAGGAATATTGCGTTACGAGCATCATAGAAAGAGCAGTTCATTTGTATATTGTGTGCATCTGCATGAGGACCTACTGCAGCCCCTTTGGTTCTCAAGAAAAAACGCATATGGTACCCTTCTGGAACTCTGATTGAAAAGCCCCTAGGTCACTGGGATCCCGGGTGCGATTGTGAGCCGTGGATTTGGGGCCTTTGGAACCCAAACAACTGGACTGATGAATAATTGTTGAGCAACACTCTGTACCCAGTACATTGTGTCAAAGAGACATTAGTACAAGGAGAAGATGGAGGAGATCGGAGAAATCCTTCAGACTATACCACAGAGTACGCTGGCAACAACATCAGCAGCTGAGGCAGTGAAGAAAGCAGTAGACGAAGACAAAAAGAAAAACAACAACAACAACAACAACAACAACAACAAACAACAGATTGATCAAAATTGATAGCAAAGCCCAACATCTTTGACTACAAGTCCCAGGATGAAGAGATCAAGGCATTTAGAGAGCGGTCATGGATGGTTGAAAAATATTTGAGCGCAATTGGTGAGGGCTACATGAAAGACTTGAAAGAGATTCATGAGAAGCCAAATGAGAAGTTTGATTGGAGGAAAGCCTAATGAAGAAACTCAGGCCATCAGATGATTCAAGCAAGAAGGCCAAGATCCACATGGTGAAAGTTGGAGGAGAAGATCTTTATCATGTAGGTGAAGAACTATCCCAGTTGCAGAAGAAGTTGGTGAAGAAGAATGGGATGATGAAGAAGCAGGTGACTCAGACTGAGAAGAGATAAATGGACCTGAATGCTTGTGGCGGTGGTGGAGAATATGAACCAGCAGGAGATCCAGAAGAATGGATTGACAGAGTAGCTGATGAAGTGGATGAGAAAAGACTCCAGAAGATGCAAGTGCCAGAGAAACCAGGGGAAGCACAAAAGGAATAAGTTATATACTTGACAACACGCAATGCGTATGACTGGAGGAAGAAACCATATCAACTTGGAGATTGTATTTCAGTCAAGAGGTGGCAGAGAAGATCAAGACTAGTTGCAAGAGAATTTGCTTTCGCTGAAGGAAAGAGAGATGACACTTTCTCACCAGCGACTTGAGGACATGCACTGAAGCTTCTACCCACAATATCTTTGCAGATAATCAGCAAAGAAGATGAGGCAAGAGAGGGAGAAGGAGCATTCTCACAGATGTTAGGATGTCTCGATGTGAAGGATGCATTTCTACAAGTTCCACAAGAGAAACCATTAAAAGTGATCTTGAGAGGAGAAGAACTCCTAGTGAAGAGGAATCTACCTGGACAAAGAGTTGGAGCAAAAGCATGGTTCAACTTTTTCACAGAGTACCTCACAAAGGAACTTAACTACCAATTCAGTGCCGAGTGTCCATGCCTAGGAAGAAATGAGAAGAGTATCATTTTGATCCATGTGGATTACTCGATTTTTACAGGAGACTCAAAGTACATCAATGAAATCTGTCTTCCAAAGATTCAAGGCAAATTCGACACCAGTGTGAGCAAGATTGAGAGGATTGGAGATGAGTTGAATTTCTGAGGAGAAAGTACAAACTTGAAGTTGATGGATTATGGATCAACCAGGCAACTACATCCAGCAAATGTTGAAAGCCTATGAAGAGCAGGTTGGACCTGTCAAGCTCCAACAACTACCAGCAGACAACTCAATCCAGATGGAAGACAAGTCATTGTTGGATCAGGTATCTATCTATGTCAAGAGAGGTATGATGTAGCATTCACAGTGAAGGAATTGGCTTCAAGAATGTCAAATCCTACAGCTATGTCATGTCATCACTTGAAGAAATTCTTGGGATACTTGAAGAAGACTATGGACTATTGTCTAGTGCTTGAATTTCCACAAGAAGGAGAAGGCTATGCCAAGAAAGGATAAAGCTATTGGTGCTTGGAGACATTCTCAGATTCAGACTGGAGTAGAAACAAAAGCCACAGAAAGTCAACATCATGAAGATTCCATGCATTGAACAGTTGTCCATTGTTCAACAGCAGCAGAACACACAAGATGGTCAGCGTATCTTCATGTGAAGCAGAACTACATGCAATAGTTTCCTCAGCATCAGATGGAATCTATATCAGAGCAGTTCTGGAATTTGGTGTTGGGACAAAGGTGGACCATTACATCTTCACAGATTCATCAAGTGCGCGTCAACTTGTGACAAAGAGAGGAGTTGGAAAAGTGAGACACCTAGATGGAAAATTGTTATGGATCCAGAACAGGGAAGACTTCTAAATGGTACAAGTGCCAACAAACAGCAACATGGCAGACCTGAACACAAAACCACTTGGAGGACAAAGAATCAGATATTTGATGAACCTCGTTGGTTACTGGCACGGCGAAGACCAAGTAGAGTAGGAGAATATGAGAGAAGGGAATTTGAAGAAAAAAGTAATTTTGCAGGGAAGGTCAACAAGATTGCAAAGATGCTTGTGAGAATGGTAGCATTGGAGGGCTTGCAGCCAGTGGTTGCAGAAGCATTCTTGAAGGAAGGCAATATCCAATGTGAATTGGACGCAGTGAAGAAATCCAATGAAGAATTGAAATTCTGTATTGTTATTGTGTTCAACATTATTGGTTTTGCAGCAGTGATTTTTGTGATCATCAAGATCTACAAACACTTGAAGCGCTACATGCAGATTTTGCTAAGACAAATAGCTTCATGACGGGATTCTATGAAACTAAAGCCCAGAGAATCGACAAGCAAATTGATGATGTTGAAGTGAGAGTTGGAATTTGGAGAGAAGAAGAACTTGAAGAGAAGTTAGAAACACTCCAAGAGTATGCCAGGAGAATCCATTGTGGAGCAATCCTAAATGGATGTTTTGTAGAGAGAGAAGTACCAAGTAGACAAGCTATTCTTAGCTACAACATCCTGAGTGAAATCAATGCAGGAAACTACCTAGCCAGAAGGAGCTTTGAAGCTATGCAAGCTACAGAAGGATGGTACGAAGGACACAGGGTGATGCTAGAGGCAGCCCGTGAAGGAGCAAATCCATCAGGACTCTTGAACAGAATATTCAGAAAAGGAAACAGAGAGGTAGCAATGGGATCAGAGTATATAAAGATGCAGGCCAGTACAAATGTGTGGTACAGACTCCATGCCAAAATTGAAGATATGAACAAGAATGGAAACTACTAGGATTGGGAGATCAGGATTCTGCAGATAGATGTGAGCGAAAACAAGGAACATATTAACAACTACTTGGAATAGCAGAATACAGAAGGGACAACCCAAATGTTGAACCAACAGAAGCACGCTTCAGGAACCCAGTTCCTGTACTGGGAAGATATGAATAGACTTCCAGAAAGAGAGTGGCAAGAACCGAATGGAAGAAAATGGACTATGGTGGCAAAGTGAGCCCAAAGAACCATTTTAGGGTATCACATTGCCAAGAAGGAGTGCATTTTTTTTCTATAGGGAGTACAGAAATATTGCATTACTAGCATCATAGATAGAACAGTTCATTTCTATATTGTGTGCATGAGGATCTACTGCAGCCCCGTTGGCTATTGAGAAAAAGTGCGTAATATATCGCAATATTATCTATATATATATATATGATATACAACGCCTCACGACACCTCTGTATGCTGGGGAAAGAAAAAGGCACCCCGCCCTCAGAGATTTCAGGGATCCTCAAGGCCCTAGGCATTGAAGGGGGGGTGGGACCACTTGAGTGCAAAGCAGCTCTCGCTAAGGTTCAAGCACACCCACAAACCTCTCGCAATCCTTTATCCATTCCTGCAGCGCATTGTGCAAGCGGAGGCTCTGGGCTCAGAAATGAATGGGTTCTGAAGCAGGCCAAATCCAACATATTATATAGATCACAAATGATCCTCATCTCTCCTCATGTCACTGGACCAAAATGCTACTCGCAGGATTTACAAACCTGAGATGGCCGCTTTCCCGGCCTGCAATGTCCAAAAGAATCCAAAAGACCATCAAACACCACTGTCCGAGCTATTGACTGGAAGCCCGGGAGCCCCTCTCTCTGTACTCTCTTTCCAAATACAGGTGGTCCAAAACACGACTGTCTCACTCGGCCTCCACAGTGAGCCTCCATCAATTGGATTGGGCCAAAAAAATACAGTGGCCAGGCTCTAAATCCGTCCTTCTCGATCAAGTGCACACAGGAGTGGAAGGCGGCAAATTTCAGCAGGGACACTGGAAAGCCTAGCAGTCCCGGGCTTTCAGGACTTGCTCAGCACATGGAGATAGAAGATGATAGAAGTTAACCCTCCACCACTCTACTCCCAATGCAACTAACTGGTGAAAGTTTTGCACATCGTCAATCTTGGCCAACTTCTCTTGCCAAATTGCCACAACTCGTCGCACTGTTCGTGTCTCTTTTTTCATCCTTTTCCTATGCCTCTCTCAATTGGAAAATAGATTGGGAACAGTCTTATCCAAAGGACATAAAACCTGTTCCTTCCAGTGTTTAGTGACACTGGCCTTTGGCCTAGCATTGTATAAAGCGTGGCATAGTCAAAAGCAAAGTCATCAAAGGAGCTACCACAGGTTTGTTCACCCCTCCGCAAACGGAGTCGTGAGGAAAAGCCTGTCTTGGGAAAAGGAACTGCAAAAGGATTGAACGATTGAGGCACCTCAACAACAGACTAAAAATGGAATTGACGAATGCCCTTTGGGCTGCAAGGTTCGCTTTCGGAAACCTCGCAAGGATCCATTCGAGGGCTGAACGGAAATGATGTTGATGCACTGCTCTCAGACTCAAAGTCTTCGGCATGAACGGACAAAAGTGCCTTTGAAGCGCAAGTTGTGGATGGGGGTGCTGGCAAACCAGGTGGAGGGCGGAAGGGTGTCATCTGAGTCATAGGTGCAAAATTCAAAGCCAGCAAGTCCAGCTCCGTCTGCAATGACTGCATCACTTTCAACTTGAAGTCGACATCCCTGACTTCCCCTGCAGGTTTTTGCACGGTGACCTTCATTGGCTCTGGTTCTTTGCGTCGTGTCTGGTCCTTTGGCATCTGGCGTAGCTCCTTCTTGCCGTGTGCAAAGGTGCATGCTGCACCCTTGCTGCACTGACCCTTGGACGAAAATTGGAAGCAAAGCTTGGTGGCAACCAGGTCCGGCTGCTCCCTCAACTCCGACTCGGAATGTGCGAAGTTGCAATCGTTTCCCATCATGCAACGGTTGGATCCCCAATACCTTGGCAAGAGCTCTTCGTTTTCTACTACGTTGGACTATGTTGCACTTGGTGTTCAATTGCTGGGTACAAAAGCCTTCCATTATCTTCTGTTCAATTTCAAAACACTGGATTGCCGCTGCAAAGCTCTGCAAAGCCATGCAAAGCTCAAACAAACTCAAAGTAACTGGCTGCTCGGTGGTAGCAGGATCTATCATCCAAGTAAATCATCATTTGACCTCTTCTTCCGTCAGAAAGGAATCAACTTGGTTGAATTCTTCCACACAAATAAGCAAAAGGTTTCTGATGAAGCTTGGACACTTGCACATCCTTGTGAACTTCAAAGTGCCGCGAGTTTCCGATGTCGTCATCTCAGTCAAACCTAGCTAGCAGTGCCCCTCCGGCAAGTGCAACCAAAATGGTTGACCTTGAACCGGCAAGGAATCACAATCATGAGAAGCCACTGCACTGGCTGTGGCTCATGGCAGTTGTCAGTGAGGTGGTTCCATTTTTGCACATCTGAGAACATGTCTGCCTTTCAACTATGTGATCCCTGTCTGAATGTTTGGTTGGAAGGGCCCAGCCATGAAACAAGAACGAACCGCCTCATTGCTTGTGAACATGTTGCAACTTGCGCGCAGCTGCACCACTGATTTTCATCGGCCATTGACTCCTCTACTTGGATCTGTACCTTTGTGAACATATCCCTTGCTCGAGACAAAGCCTGGGCCACCCTTGTAGTCCAGTCCGAAGTGTGCTCACAACGACTGTGCTTACGACGTCGTGTGCACATCCAGCTTTGGCCTCAGCAAAGGTGACACTATTGGCGCAAACCTTGTCCCTTCCAGTGCGTACTGACACTGGCATACAAAGGAGCTACCCACAGGTTTGTTCACCCCTCCGCAAACGGAGTCGTGAGGAAAAGCCTGTCTTGGGAAAAGGAACTGCAAAAGGATTGAACGATTGAGGCACCTTGACAACAGACTAAAAATGGAATTGACGAATGCCCTTTGGGCTGCAAGGTTCGCTTTCGGAAACCTCGCAAGGATCCATTCGAGGGCTGAACGGAAATGATGTTGATGCACTGCTCTCAGACTCAAAGTCTTCGGCATGAACGGGCAAAAGTGCCTTTGAAGCGCAAGTTGTGGATGGGGGTGCTGGCAAACCAGGTGGAGGACGGAAGGGTGTCATCTGAGTCATAGGTGCAAAATTCAAAGCCAGCAAGTCCAGCTCCGTCTGCAATGACTGCATCACTTTCAACTTGAAGTCGACATCCCTGACTTCCCCTGCAGGTTTTTGCACGGTGACCTTCATTGGCTCTGGTTCTTTGCGTCGTGTCTGGTCCTTTGGCATCTGGCGTAGCTCCTTCTTGCCGTGTGCAAAGGTGCATGCTGCACCCTTGCTGCACTGACCCTTGGACGAAAATTGGAAGCAAAGCTTGGTGGCAACCAGGTCCGGCTGCTCCCTCAACTCCGACTCGGAATGTGCGAAGTTGCAATCGTTTCCCATCATGCAACGGTTGGATCCCCAATACCTTGGCAAGAGCTCTTCTTTTTCTACTACGTTGGACTATGTTGCACTTGGTGTTCAATTGCTGGGTGCAAAAACCTCTTTTATCTTCTCTTTAGCTTCAAATAACTGGAGCGCCGCTGCAAAGCTCTGCAAAGGAATCAGCTTGGTTGAATTCTTCCACACAAAAATAAGCAAAAGGTTTCTGATGAAGCTTGGACACTTGCACATCCTT
>CAXAMN010025805.1:1814973-1863518 GCA_963970005.1 Durusdinium trenchii | reverse complement strand
AAGTGCTTCGAGTTTCCGATGCAGTCATCTTAGTCAAACCTAGCTAGCAGTGCCCCTCCGGCAAGTGCAACTAAAATTGGGTTGGCTTTGAACCAGAAAGGAAGAATAGCAGAATAGCAAACTTGCGAAAACTGTTGCCTAATATTAATATGACGATGTACCCCTGCAGTTGCAAAACACTTTGCGCCCCGCGTTCATGGCTGTTTTGGTCACTGAACAGGTTCTGGCTCATTTCATACCTTCACTGAGCAGGTTCTGGCAACCAAGCTCGGATCAGGTCTAGATGAGGAGGAAAGGCCTCTGCTGATGTATGACGAACCTAAATGTGTTCACCATTCAGTTTGAACAAGTGCCAAGCGATATCAAATAAATAGTTCATATCATACAATATCACTAGCACGCACTAGCTGGCTTTTCCTCCCTCACTCATGTGGTCAACTCCTCTCTTGCCCTTCAAGAGAGAAAAGTGCCAACACGCCAAACAAACGTTTTCTCTTGCCCCAGATGGTCAAAAGAGAAAGGTCACCTGGCCTCAAAAATGCCTCATAGATGTGACAAAGCACAACAATCGGCAAAGCAAAACCCACAGTAGTTCTCCTTTCTTGGGACTGGCCAAGGACCGAAAGGCCCATTCTCAGAGTGGCCACAGGTGCCTGGTGCCTCACAGCCAAAACTTCATGGAGGGCACCTCCTCAACAAAGCTCTCCGAGCACAAGTCATCCGAGCACCTCATTGAGGAACCCCTGAAAAAGAAAGGTCCATTGAATGTATGAAACGAACCAACCACCGATGCTTTTGCAGCACATAAGATTGTTGCACCTTGAGGACAATCGATCGATATACCCCAATCAGCCAACGAACGAACCATTAATCAAGAAATTCTCTTTTAGGAGACTCAAACAAACTGTTCAAATTCACTTTGGAAGCCGGTGGCACACGGCAATTTGTTAAGGTACGGATCATATTCGCCAAATACGGCAAACTTACTTGAGTTTAAGCTATCCCCATTTGTCCTAATATGAACCTGGTGCTGTCATTATCCGTGTCATTGTCTGTTGTCTGCTGTCGTGGCTGTCTTGGTGTGTTGTTGAGTAATATGTGCATTACGGGTGGGTTTGGTGTTGCTATTGATGTATGTGTGTGTAAGCCTTGGAATTATAGGTGCTTTTTCAACGTTTACAAACAGCGGGCAATAGCCCAGTCATGAGAGCATATCAGGGCTGATCACCCTGACGGACCTGCGTGGAAAAGTGTCGGCCCTTTAGTTCCCATAACTGAAACGGGCAGTCACGCGTTCTCAGGATGTTTGATGTTCGGACCCCGCCACATGTTTTACGTTCGCTCTTTTTCACCAAGGTTTCTTCAGGGGCTTCGAGATGAGAGCTCAAGGTGAGCCCGAAGAGTGCCCCCCCGCGGACCAGCCGAGCTGGTTTTTGCAGTTGCCATCATCACGATCAGCGCGGGCGTAGTTACTACCGTTTCGCCACAGCCATAGCCGGAAGCTGGTCGTATACCACCATTTGGAGCTGGTTGCATGCCGGCAACAGCTTGCAGCCCAACTCCTCTTCGTCTCGGTGCCTCTTGGGCCGAGGCGCAGGGAGGTGAGGTGTTGTTTTGTATTCTTCTCTGTGATTTTGTTCCCAGGTTTGTCTGTTTGCAGGTGGTAGGTTGCTTGATGTTGCTTGTGCTCCCGGGTTTCTCGCACTTTCTGTTACATTCTGTTACTTCCTTCGTCTCCTGCCTCTCTTCTCCTCTTCTCTGTCTTTCGTTGTCCGGATGTGTTTGATTCCTCGTCTGGGGAATCGTCACGTTTCGGGTCTGCTCCCCGGCTCGTGATCCGTCTGCCGGTTTCCGGCCTCTTGAGGTCTTGTCCTCTCCCTCGTTTGGTCTCCTTATTAGGCCTGTCTGCTTCTCACGCGCAGGCGGCCCTGTCCCTCACAGGCTGCGCGCTTTCCCTCTTGCCTCCATCTTCGGCTTTTCTTCTCTCTTTGTCGGTCTTTCCACATCGGAGTTATATATGTCATATATTGTTTGTTTCTTCTCTCCGTATCTCAGAATATCTATTCAGAGTCTTGCAGCAACCTTTCTTGCCCGAAAGTCTGTCAATGTCGGACTAACTTCTAGCAATATCTTGATTCCTGTCCAGGTCTATAGTGTTCCAAAGTTTTACGCCAACAGTGCCACGCCTGAAAAACCTTGCTGAGCACGAACAGCCAGAAGAACCCCCTAGGACTCCTAACCCTGAACACCCTGCTCAAATGGCACGAACAGCCAAACGAACCTCCTAACCCCGAGCACATCTTCCTGGAACTTCCTGACTGGACAAATACAGTTCTTATGCAAAATATGTTGAAAATCAGACAGGCCTTTTAAGACATCTTAGTGAGCACAGCGCAACGGAAAGAACCCCCTTGAGATACACATGTGTGCGCAACACGACACGATTGCAACCATCTTTCCCCCACCCCCTCACGAACCCCTTTAACTTTTGGATTCAGATACACATGTGTGCGCAATGCGATGCGAACGCAACCATCTTGTCCCTCGAGGGGGTAAGATGGTTACATTCGTCATTCGTGTTGTGTTGTGCACACATGATCTGGGACGATGATAAGAGATGGTGAGCACCCCAAAATATGCGACGAACCCTCGGAACAAATAGGACAGTCCTGAATTCAAAATCCCAATGTATCCTGTGCAAAAATGACAAAAAGTGAGGGCGCTGAGAACGCGTCCGTGCCGCGCAACTTTTCCGATAACTAACATTGCAAAACAACGTAAAATATACCAACATACAAATAAATGTGACATGAGGCGGCATTCTGTACTTGTCTTAAGAAAACCCATCTGGATCCGTATATTGATCATAATCATATATGTTTAGTGTGGATTGGCCCTTGCAATGTTGACGAGCTCAACCACATCCGGTCCTAGTAAAAGAATGTAAAATACTTGCTGATTATGTTTTCACTTCAGGGCTTGTCGGGAGTTTGGCAATTCTCTCTCAGTTGGAGCATGCTCTTGTGCTGAAACTGCTTACAAATTTCTGTTCAACACGATTAAACCATACTAAGCCAATGGCTTGTCGAAGTTAAGCGACATCGGTTCAGAATGGAGCCGCGGTGTAGTCTCAGCTGATGTCATCGGAGTGTCGCCCAAACGACGAAAAAAGAGAGGCCTGGCAATTGATCATGCGACTCATGCCACCAATGGCAGGATGCTGCGAGTCTTGCGGAGTGACCTTCAAAAAGAATTGCTATATATATATATATACAAGTATATAGATAGATCAAATCAAAGAACGCGAGGCCTCCTTGCATCAAGAAAAACAAACACATTCCGGTCTAGCAGCCTAGCATTCCCTATTCTGAGGTGCGAGAGCAACCCCTGCTCCCAGGAGTGGCCTGAAGGCTGGGTGCGTGTCTGCTTTCAGGGCTTTGGCCAAATGCTGCAGATTGGCCTCGTAGCCCTGGATCTCCGCAAGTTCCACAAAGGTGGCGCGGTTTTTCATCCTCATGTACCTCTTCGTCGCAAGAATGCAGGCGTGATGGGCCAGTCTAGTTTTGGTGGAACAGAGGATGCGTCCCTTTGACAATCTGTGACATGCCCTGTGTCAAAACTAGCTCCGAAATTGCAACTCAACGCCAAACTGCATGGCTTTGGGGAAATCGATCCAGATCCTGTCTAAACATGATTGTCTCCATGACAAGGAGCTTGCGCATGCATATGTTCTTCAATTTGGCCTGCGTAACATAACAAAATTCAGTGTTTTGCGTATGCACTGATATGTCTCGCCCTCTAGTGTGTCCAAAAATGTAGCTGAGGGCTGCGGTCTTAGACCTTGCTCAAATTGTGGGCGCGGGGAATAGGAATCTTCGCGACAAAATAGACAAGGCCTTGAAACTGAGAAGGGAGGGGATTAAAACCGGCCTCCGTAAGGAGATATGAATTAGTCAGCGGGGGTGAATGCGAGAGCGCAGGCTGACGTGATAGGCTTTCAGTCACGGGTGGGGGGGCCGGGTGATTTTGTTCTTGTGGATGAAGGGGCGTTTGGATCTCACATCGGGCAAGGAAGGAAATCTCCTCGGAGGTGCCAAGTGCCACCTGACTCCCCGCACACGCCCATGACACTTGGTGTTTGGCCCCAGACTCAGACAGAGGCGCCACCAAGGTTTCCAAAAAGTCTCCGATATATCCCGACATCCAGCTACTTCGATCCATGTGCCCCAGCACGCCCCATCAGACCCGCACATAGCTGCGGTGCTCGAACTCCAACTGAGAAATGAAGAAACAAGGTTCCATAGCTTAGCTAAAATAATCACACCAAATACAGCACTTGTCTACAACCCGCTCGCCTCTTTCGTGGAAGAGTCCCGTGGCCGCGCGATCAAGCTGTGATAGAGCTCAAGCGCAGTAGAGTGACGCGCGAGAGGCAATTCACCCAGAGCTGAGCGACGGACGAGGAGAGCTCCCCACCTCTACACCTACAATCCTCCCCCTCCTCCCCATGAACTCCCACCCTATATATGGGATGCCCTTCTGCTTCTAGTCAACTGGCCTCTTCCCCATAGAGAAAGGCCGCCAAGCAACTCAAAGCTAGCCCACTGCACTCTGTTCCCTCCTGGTGAGCTCCCCACCTCTTTTCCTATCACATCCTCCCCCACAATCCTCCTCCGCTACGCCTGTCTTCCACATGAACTCCAACCCTATATGGGGTGCCCTTTTGCGCCTGGCTACTATGGCGCTCACAAAGCTAACCCACCGCACTCTGTTGTCCTGCCCTGACCGGATCACATCATTCCTTGCAATCCCTTCCCTACAGCTTTCTGTTCCCTCTCCTGCCCTCACAGATCACATGATTTCCACAAGACAACAGTGTCTTAAGAGACGCACCTCCCTTCACCCCTGGTCAAACACTAGTTCAATGGCCACCAGAGACGCGCATCTCCCTCTCCTGGACGCGGTCCAACCACTGTTCGGGCCCGTTGTCCCCCCTTCACTTTCCTATCATCGACATGAAATCCAATCTCTGGTAGAAGACGGTTTACATTGCCTCCTAAGCCCCTCATGATACTAATGATGCACTCTTCGCTCTCCCCCACTAGGCTCTGGGTTGACCTTCCGAAAGTTTCCCCATCGACAACTCCAGCCAGCCTATCGGCAGGCTTTCGTGAAAACTTTTTGCAAAACAAACACCACAACCAGACTTGATGTGAACTGATAAGGTCGTTGAATGTCTTTGAGGCAAATAGCAAAACCATTGCAACCGCTGTCACTTGGAAGGCCAATATGCGAGCAGTCACAGCATGACAGAATGAGTGGCCGATACTCCACCCACCCATCCGATGAACTGCCCCCAAGGAACGGGCTCAAGAAGCAGCCGTGAAATGCCATGCGAAACATGATGGCGTACATGGGGTGGATGAAGTTGACAAAGCCATAGCCCTGGCGGGATCAAGACCAAGTATCTTATATGGGTGTGTTATCAACATCCTACATAAACCGGGCACGTTAAAAAACGACAAGACAAACCCATGTATATATACATAAACTCATAATGCATTCCTTTTTCTTGCCCTACGCGCAGAGTCCGATAGAATCAATCCATCCAGCCTTGTGCACGGCCTTCTTCTTGTCGTAGGGCAAGTAAAGGAAGTCGAAGGTCCCTTTGAATCCCCGTTCGATGAGCTGGTCAAACAAATCCAGTTGGGTGTAATGACCTCATGCGACTAATGAGGGCTCTTGATATTCTGGAGATGTGAAGTTTTCAATACATACATACATACATTGTCACATTCAGGAGGATCTGCCAATGGCAAATAGTTGCAAACAAACGGAATATTATTCGTACTGGCTTGGCAAAAGATCCAACGGGATGTATAGATCAAATCTAGGCAGCTCTTTTGCACACCTTAAATAAGATCCGTATATTGTAAAATAAGCATATCTACAGCAAGACCGCTGGGATGTCCATGTTGCGGCGACTGGGAAGTCTGGGAAGCATAACCTCTTGATTGATTCAGACCCAAGCGACTGGGAAGCTGTCTTACCATCACTGTAGTCAAACTCAACCCGAGATCCATGCCGGTGAAAGGGGCGGTGATGAGATCCATGGCTGTCGGGCATGCGCAAAAACGATCGTCACTCCAGTGCCATTGCCAGACCGAGCCAAAAAGGTTCACATGCCACTGGAGTTGCATCGAAAGCAATATGAAGATCGAAGACATCAAAATATAATAAAATATCAATATACCAAAGTGTTCTTGGCAACTGGAATTGTGATGTTGCTGTGGACTTGCAACAGTTGGAGACGCAAATAGGTCTTTCAGAGTCTTTCATGTTGTGTCGCAGGTCACGGTCACACCAGAATCTACCTGCACTTAGCACATAGCGACATAGCGTCAGCATGAGCTGCTTTCTGTTCCTTGCTTGAACTTGCTCAGGTAGGTAACATCAAGGATCATCAAGGCATGATGCTACTCCCGTCCCTTGCCTTCAGCCCTGGCAGCGATGAGGATTTGAGTCCCCCTCAGGTGGAAGCAGTTGGTGGCACATGATTGGCTTAGGAAATGTCAATATGTCAATCATGGAAACAATTGCAGCTGCGCAAGTGCAAAATGCATGAGCCGGGTATTCTCCATCCAGAATCCACATATATATGTGAGTGTATAATCATGTACACAAAGGCTCAGCGAGCCATTGCCTGCCCCTACTCTAGTATATTCTAGTGACAAAAACAACCAGTTTGCCAAAGTGCTGAGACTGCTGCGGTATGCTCACACTGAGTTCTAGAGCCACCAAAATCGATTCCGTAAAGATTTCAACAAAGTTGTCTGGTACTTCATTCCCGTTTCCTGAGTCATTTCAGGCCATCTGAGGCCCAAACCCTTTAGCCGCATTCCGCTCGCCGCCCCGGGCGAAGCGCATCCTGTTAGGGTTTCGGTCCACCGGTTGAACTGGGTTCCGCTACGTAAGCTATCAATTTGACACAAACGTTCTTGCAGTGTTTCTCAGATTGGAAGCTCCAAAGCAAAAACATGTTCATCAAAAGCCCATGCCCTGATGTTCATCAAAGGCCGCTCCCACCTCATGTGCACCTTGAAGAGCGGGTCGATCTGAGGCGTTCAACCAGACGGTCACCGGGGCGAATCCGAACGAAGGAATTGCCACGGCATGGCGTCGCCGTGTGAACCTACACCTCCGACTAAAGGTGTCTGGGAAGAAAAACCGTGGAGTCTGGGAATATCCAGATTTCATCAAGCAAGCCTCGCAGGAACTCAACAAGTCCGTGCTGCTCCAACTGAGAAGCTTTTAGATATGCAACTTATGCAACTAAATGTGGCTATAGGTGCTTTTCTCCAACCGTTCCCGACCGTTCAAACCAAATCGGCAAACAACCTACAGTAGCTCCTTCATGAAGGCTTAAACGAGGTTTATTCCATACATTGACACAACCTTCACTTCCAAATGCCGGCTTGTTATATAGCATGTTGAAATCTCTCTACATGTGTATTATCCCTTAAAATATATAGTCTAGCCATGTCTAGCCATATAGCTTAGTAGCAGAACAAAGCAAGTCGCCAAGTGTCAAAAAAACTCTGCGCTCGAGGACTCTCCCCTCTGACCTCCGGATCGGCGATGACAAAGCTCTTCCACTCACTGTCATCCCAATTGCCCTGACCAGAACTCGTTGCAAAAGTGCATTGAAGTGCAGTTCTGCTGAACTAAGCGACTGTAACCACGACCATCCACAACCTAGTGGCTGTACTCTGCTGCGTGTGAAGCTTGGCATAAGCTGGTCAAATCAAACGGCTCCTTATACAAATCAAGACGTGAACCGGAGATCAGCCAGGACAATCCCGGACAGGAGCTGAAAACCGATGGCGCCACAAACTGGATCACGAAAGAGGAGAACGGCTAAAGATAAGAAGAAAAGTTCATGTCATGTAAGGGAATTTCCACAAAAACGCATCCTAACGGGTCCTAACGGATTGATCACTCCCTACAGTACCCGTCCCGGCGAAATCGACATCTTCCTCAACAATTTCATGCGACTTGAACGAACCCCGTCAAGACTCTTGACTGAATTCCAAAATGGTGCTTGTTGGCCAAACAATGTGTTTGGAAGTGTTCTGCGTCTTGCGCAAGGGGCTCTGAGGGGGCTGTGAGTAGCGGAAATCCCCCCCTTTGAAACCTGAATTGTAGATCATCTCGGCCTGTCTGGTTCTGACGCATCCCAAGACGAAAGTTAGGAATGGCAGAATTACAACGCCACCTGGACCTAGCTTCACAGTACAACATTGAGATTAAATGAGATTAAGAGGTCAAAGAAAATATAAGAAAATGAGTAAGAACATGTTATGATGACAGACATCTTTCTTGGCGTTGCTGATTGATGGGTGCCGCAGGATTTCCGCCATCCACCGTATCACATCAATCTGCTTTTTCTTCCCACAGCAGCCATAACCATCTGGGGCAAAGAGCCAATAAGAAACACTATGGACAACCCCCGCTGACTGAATCACGAAAACGGGGACCAAAAGCCAAATCCTGAAGCCCGACATTGGGTTCTGGAAAGCGGAATTCCGGACGAGAACGGAGGTCTGGTGCTCTTTTAAAATCTTTGACAGAATACAAGAAAAGGCAACAAAAGGATCAAAAGGTATCAAGAGGCATACACCACGGTGCTGCCTTCCATGCTGGCTCCACTAGTCTTTTGAAGAAGGCAGCGCCTCAGCCATGCTGAATGAAGGACGCTGCCCAGTGGCCACGGTATGGCCAGGCTGACCCTTCGAGAAACGAGTCGAAGACGCGAACGACCGAGTCACCAGTTGCCACACAGCTTTGGTTCATAACGGCCTGATATGTGTGGACCTGGTGCTACATGCTTGTCCAGAACATTAGGTACACTGGAATCCAGGCCATCTCACACTGCCTCTGCATCGGTGGTTGTCCAATAGTAGGATGGTTCCCCTCAACAGAATGTTTCAAGTTGGCACACCTTCCTACAGTATGCAGCGCGGCGCCCATCTCGCAATCCTCCAATCTGTCAAAGCACTCAAATCCTCCATTGAATT
This sequence comes from Durusdinium trenchii, assembly GCA_963970005.1. Classification (NCBI taxonomy): domain Eukaryota; class Dinophyceae; order Suessiales; family Symbiodiniaceae; genus Durusdinium; species Durusdinium trenchii. Next base: position 1,854,441 of record CAXAMN010025805.1, on the reverse strand, counting down.
CAAAAACAAACAAACCCTGTTTAATCCTTTTTATACCTACTAGTACCTACACTCTCCGGTCCCTGCTAAGATGCTTAAGTATGCCACCAAACATCAAACAAATCATTGCAGTGTTAGGGTTGCAAGTCTGTGGCCCCTTAACTACATCAGAGTGTCTCCGGCGCAGACCTTCTGCTCCGATGAGTGCTACGGCTCCGGGCGCCGCTTCTTGATGACGCGAAGGTCTGCTAAGTCAGGATGGGCATGCATTTGCCCCAGCAATTTCCCTGGCCCGAGCGTCTGGTGGAAGACAACCATAAGTTTTGGTTGAAGAAACATAGTTAATCACTGGACTGTTGCTGTTGCTCCGAAGGTTTCAGGTACATTCCAAAAAACACGGTTTTGTGAGAAAAGCCTGTCACAGCTCTCTGAGCCCAAGCCAGCTGGACGGTTGCCATCCTCGTTCGCTTGCTCCTCCATCTGCTCATAAGATGTAAGAGCCTCCGGATGACACGATGACAACTTGTTTTCATGTGAAACTATTGCTACTGTAGTCTTCAGAACTTGTCATGAACTGGCCTTAGGCTCCCGAAAAACTTCCTGCCGCAGTTAAACCGTTCTTTCTATTTCTTCCTGGACAAAGTCACCTGTAATCTCATCGGGCATTGTCTATGTTACATGGCTCAAACCAAGACAGCAACATCCACGCGCCCCAGTTCTACATTACACTGGATGACAATGGCCAACGGTTAGTAGCAAAGGCCGCTCATTCATAAGTAACTACGAATACTCTTCCTAGTAGTGACCACTGACATCTCCCCCAAACGACTCTTGGATCAAGTCGCATTGGTGCTACTGTAGGCTCTCTTCAGGGCATTCAATCACCCTGGTCCGTAGATTAAGTACAATCTCGCAGCATCGTCAAGTACCAGTAAGGCGTTTAACACATTTTAAAATCGAACTATTCGCTTTAATCTGGTCAAGGGCGAAGCCGCAACAAGGGGTTCCGATCTGGTCGCCGTGCTATGCCGTGCTCCTGACACCCGCTTGGCCTGGGCAACTTGGCCCTCGCTACAAAGGAGCAACAAATCTTCAAGATCCTGGAGCAAGATCCACCCGGGTGGACAAAACTGAAGACAAAGCAAGAGGCTGGAGGGTGAAACATAGCGGTACAAACCATCACACGTGAGTACCGGTAGGTCTTTCAAATGGTGGCACATGATGGACTGATGAGAAAAATACATAAAAATAGATGGACTGATGATGGACTCATATGTGGCAGCTCCGATCAGTCAAAGTTCCTTGGCGGCTGCTGGAAGAGTCTGTGCAGCATTGGTCTGCCTAAACCGATGAGCCTTCGGCAGTTGATCTGCTTTGTATGCTGAATTGACAAGAATGATGGAACAAAGGCAATTATTTGGAGATGCGGACCATGATACTCCAAAACAGTCTCCTGAATCTTGGACACTCTGCTGAGTGGCGACAGATCATCGAAGTTGATGTTCTTGCTGGAAGGCGGTTGCGTGGATATCTCCTGCAGGATTTCCTACCGATATTCTGGGAATACTGTCTACATTGATCACAAGACTTGACCAAACCCAGGGCGGAAACCCAAAGAAATAGGATATGACTCTGTGATATCCTCCTGGTTGAAGTCATCGCCCTTGAACACGTCATCCTCATTGTCATCCTGTGAATGGACCCGAAAAGGTTTTTATACTCAACACGCCTTTGTTCCTAGTAGCGTCCTTGTTCTTAGTAAGGCCAAGAGCTACTAGTAGTGTCCTTGCTCCTAGTAGAAATTGCCATTTTCTCCTAGTAGCCTCCTTGTTCAGCTTTTTGCGTCAAGTCTACCACTCAATTGTTGATTCTTCACTCATGAAGATCCATGAAGATCCATGAAGGATGATTGGCCGGCACCTCCTCCCAGCCAAAATCTGTCGGTGTGATTCTCTCGGCATCCTGCCGTCGATCCGTCGATCCGTCGGTCCATCGTCTCGGTCCATCGTCTCGGTCGACGTAAGTCGTCCCGGTCTGACCCGTCTGAAGCAATGCTGCGGGGTGGATTTCACACATCAGCCAGACATATATGAGTCAAACATATCCTGAAATGCTGCATAGCGCGATGCAGGCCGCAGGTTTTGAAAACCAGTACGTGTCATGCATCTGCAAGAGTTTCACTTCCCTTCTCCAAGCAATCAGCAAACCGCTAGCGCCGCTAGCGCCGCTAGCCCAACATGCGTGCAAACCGGATGCTCCGGCCTCTTGGACATCGCAAGAGCACAACCTTGGCCGAGGACCGTTCGGATCATCACGAGACAGAAGGGATCGTTACGGAACGTTCGATCTAGTCGTGAAAGCAAGAATCAAAAGACAACATGAGATTGTTGTGCATGGTTTTCCATAATTTATCAACTAGATGGGCTGTCGATTGTCACATACGCAAGGAATAATGCCTCAGTTCCCACTAGTCTTGGATTTAATGTGTAAACACATGCAATTAGGCTGAATGAATTGGGACAAAGACCAAAACATTAACATACCTCAAACATCCTCAAACATGCGCCTCCCCAATCAGGCATAGACATAGACATGCATAGACCACAACGTTATTGATCATGTTCCCATGTTCCACAATTCCGGGTGCAATACACCAACTTGTATGTAATTTACTACTCTACCCGCAGTAGCGGGTGCAGTATCTCATTTACCTCAACAAGTCTAGCCAACAAAAGCCTGCCTTCCCACGATATCCTTCCCGGCAGTATCGCTTGGGCTCACCCAGCGGACCAGCTGCGGCTCAGTGGCTGCCCCATAAAACTTCGACCACCACAAGTCAACCTTGGACAGCGACGAGCATGCAACAGAAAACGATCGAACATGTTTCTTTGGGTGAATCCTAAGCAGAGGCTGATTTTCTGTCATGCGTTCAAGTCTACAAACCCTTTTGGGCTGACCTTCACGGTAACATGTGACTTGTGTATCGACGTCACAAGCCGCCAGACCTCATCCGGTCGACAGTCCAAATGCCCAATTGTTTGGGGTTGAGGGCAGGTTAGAGCCGGTTGGGGTAGGTCAATCTCATGATGAGTTGTCAGTGACTCAGTGCTGACAAATCGGAGAAGGGCCCAAATTTAAGTTACTGTCTACTGCACATAAGTTATACTATATGAATTTTTGATGTATTTGTGTTACTATTTGATCCTATCGCGGCATGCCACATGTCCGTGTTTCAGTGCAGAATGCTGCACTGTGATCCCACAATACCAACCCCAACTAAGACCTCTCCAAGAAACCGAAGCTCCAACGACCCGTAGCAGATTGGCTTGAGCAAAAATATCGCTGCGATCGCGATGGACTGCTGAGCAGTTCAACACATGAAGATGCTAACAATTGATGGAAAGGAACCCCCAGAAAATATTGGGGGCAGGATTCCGGCAGGATCACACCAAAGCCCCTGCCTGCACCATACATACCTCAAGACTTGGTAGAACATGCCCCGCCACCCCAACCTGCCTCCAGATCACGTACAGAAGTAGACGTGCTCCTGTGCGAAGGGTCTTGGACATGCGTCCGGATATGTCCGGATCGTGACGAGATCGCCTGTGAGCTGATCCCGGAGAGTCAACCTGAAGATTTCATGGCATTCACGGATGGAAGGCTTCACTCCCACGAATCAGTGCTGTGCGGCTGTCCCTGTGTCCCAACAAAATACTCATACACCTTCCATGTGTAAGTCAGTGATCTCCCACATTCACGAGCTCAACTTGTGCTGCCAGGTTACAATGTATATATATAGGCACAGGTCTGTAAGAATGTACGTGAACCCATCAGGATTGAAGTATATCAAATACCTAACATTCTGCCAACATGTGAAAGCATCTCATGCATGTAAATGTAAACTGATCGAGGTGTTCTCCAATCCGTTTAATGTTCAACATAATGTCTTTGATTGTTAACTCATCATGAATGTGTCGATATCTCTTACACGGACCTGTGTCACTCTATGACTGTTCGCAACTTTCGCAGTCAACGACCCCGCCCCGCCGATTGCTTCAAGGAAGTTTCATGTTTCCTGTCAAGCATGTGAGGTTCATGTTGGTCAATGTGCTGGCGCACCATGGAGGTTCCTGTCAATAATGTCATCCCAGCTGCAAAGTATGATAAGGCACCCCAACAACCGGGGCCTTATGAGGGAGGCACTAAGGGAGGCCTTATTCATCCTTCTTTCGTTAGTAGGGAGGAGGCCATCGCTATTAGATGGAGGCCATCGCTCTTAGGTTCCAGTTGCAAGAATGTTGGAGGCCATCGCTTCTAGGATTTTAGGTGTTGTTTTCAATATCATCTCTTTTCTCTGCTACAATCCCCCAGGTTTGGATCCAGCCTTGCAGGAAGAATCGCTGCAGCGCGGATCGGTCTCCGTAGCTTGCGCTGGCCGCCGTTTCTGGGCCCTGCCGGTTTGTGCGGTCCCAAAAAGGGGGGAATTCGACGTTTAGGTCTTAAGAGACCCACGTGACCCAAGTGACCTGAGGGACCCAAAGTGGTCTTTAGGCGCTGAGGTCACTTGAGGTCCCTTCAAAAGATCTGTTTGATGTGTCGTCTAAGGCGGGGACCCAAGTGACCGATCGTTTGAGGTCAGTCCGTTTCGATTGCACTGGCTTGCCTCTTTGGGCATGTACAGTTGAGAGCCATGCGAGGTTTTGGTAACGTAAAGAGGCATACTGCTGGTGTGTGTGCCTGCCTTCGAGGCACAGAATGCGATCGAATCGATTCATTGAGAGCCATGTTGTGGCATCCTTTCAATCCCCAACCAGACAGCAACGCCTCCTGCGCAAGAGGCATGCGCAAGCTGAGGGCCTCGCACGATGTAATGTGTCTGCCCATCAATCACAAAAAGTTCAAAAAAAATCAATGATTAATGATGTTATCATAGGCTTGTCTACAGTGGATTCTGTTCGGTGCAAGATGGTCCTTTTCTGCTACAGCCTCGATAACGCGGGTTAAAGTTGCCCAAGCGCTTTTATGTACCCCAGGATCTACTTTGAACTGTTGGGCCACTCCCTGGTGCTGCCGAAGCATGAAGAACAAACTGCAAGTGTCAAATCGTCCATTTAGGATAGAAGGTTCCTGCCAAGCGTCAGCGCTACAGTAGCATTTCCTGTTAGTATCTGCTGGTACACACCATAGCTGATAGCAACAAGGCACGCATTGATCAGATTGGGGGTTGTGCCATCCACTTTGCAGGTGGAGGACATCTTCAATGTACATCCCAACACCGCCTGGATGCTCGAGGGCTTCCATTGCAAGCTTCAGTCTGCTCGGGGCCACATCCAGAATCTCCTGCAAAGGAAGACACAGCATTGGCTATTGCTATTCTGCTGAGTAATCTTGGTTGTATGTTTCTCGCTGCTGCAAACATGCCATGCACATGCACACCATAAGGAATTCGTGGAAAGCGTATGAAGGAAGCGCTCATCGTCGAGACAATTCAAACTTTAAAAGATGTTCTCACAGCTGCATGCGATTGAGGTGTATCAGTAACCGAAAGGTAAGGCAGCAAAATGGCCTGCATGCATGTTTAGAGCGAGCAAGCCCATCTAATCCACCCACCGACCCACCACAGGCGACACTCAATTGTCAGGGAATTGTCAGGTGTCTTGCGACATTAGGACTGGGATCTACCTGCGCCATACGACTCCCTTGCCTATTGAAAGGTAGAAGGAAACCAATCACCGACCCACCTTTGTTGCAAGCGTACACCAATATCTTCCCACGAATCATACACACCAAGGGAGAGGGAGACTCCAAGCCGACAAAGAGAAAAGCACGGGTAAAGCACGAGAACTACATAGAACTGAACTACCATCCCCAGAATGCAACAAATCTCGGCAAAGGTGTGCAGGGATCACTGGCATGAGTGACTTACTTGGACGTCGGCACAAGTCTAATAGTTATCCATGCAAGGGGTCCTCGGAAAGCAAAGGCGACAAACCGACAAGAAATTCAGAATGTTTCTTCTTCAACGAGGCTTTCTTATTTGCAACTCTCTTGCAACCCCGGAAAACTTCCCCACCTCCTGCAGCTGCTCTGTGCCAAGCGCATGCTCTGCAGCCCGAAAGAATTGCTTGGCAGCATCCCGGATCTGAACCGTTTCAGAAGATGCACCAATAAATCCGGTAAGGCATGGGATAGACTCGAATAGACCTCAACATCTAATAACCACACCACCATCTCTGGATCAAGTCGGTGCACTTTTGGTGTCTTGTAGTTCTGAGACATTCCGTGAGTGTGGCATTCGCAATCCCTGGGCCCAAAGCCTGGTAAGCTTGGTCTGAGAGTGCATCGATTGCCACAGAGAAGATCTCTTGGAGGACCTCAGTTCACACCAGAAAAAAAAACACAAAAATGTCAAAATCGCATTAAACTTTTAAACATTGATGAGGGTTCTCTGGATTTGCTGGATGTTCATAGGAAGATGTGAAGTGAAGCCTTCTCATTCGTGGAGAAAAAAGCTGGAGAGACATGGAGAGACCGGGTATTCACCAGACCTTTTGCACAAATAGCAGGGGGTCTCTTCCTCACTTCAAGAACCCACATGCCATACCAAGTCTTGTGGACAAGGATTGCATAACAGCTGGATTCCATTCATCCAAACCGAGTCCGTTCCTTTCTTAAGTATCTTTCTTACGTGACTTGGACTTGAGAGATTGCCCTGCTCTAGAAAAAAAAACATGGGACCATGTGGACCACGTGGGGACCACGCCTGGCCAAGGCCTCACAACATCCACTGCGCCACCCCACCTGCCGTCGCAGCTCTGCGCCAGAGCCACAAATGTGTAAGCTTTCCGAAGCCAGGCGAAGGCTTTCGGCCAGCAGGGACTGGCGTTGCTCGAACTTGGCAAAGTAGTGGATGGAAGACTGGGACTGGAAATGACTGCAGCTGTAGCTCATGCAGTCTTCACGCAGCGTGAATTTTAAAGCAAAGAGAAAAACTGTTCCCCTGCTGGTGCACACACTGAGATGGGTCTTGTGCAGACGTGCAGATGACTTCAGCGTTTGCCGAGCGAGCATCCCATCTGAAATTAATTCTAGATCTGGAATCTGTTTGTTCAGACAAATATGTCTATTCTGAAGCCCACCCCACGCAGTTTTGCAGCACCTGGCAGATTTGCTTGGAACGGACCGGCACCCGAACCCTCTTAGCACCTTTTGAAAAACATAACCCTCTGGGCACAACACCCGAACTTCCTGGAACCTGCCAGACTTTCGGAAGTTGCTGAGACAAAGCCAACGGGAAAACAACACGAGCAAGGGCATCGCTACTAGGAGCAAGGACGCTACTAGGGGCTCTTGGCCTTACTACTAGGAACAAGAATACTATATACTAGTTACTAGGAGCAAAGGGCATCGCTGAAAAAAAGGAAGCTAAGGCCCCCAACAATCAACCATTATACAAGTAAAGGACATGACATGACATGAACATGACATGATGTGACGTGACATGACTGACGCCACGAGACAACGCTCGGCTCCGACAGGGTTACCCCAGAAACAGGCTATGTTTACATCCAGAAGCGTTTGATAGCGTTTGATTCTTCTGGATCAAAGCCTGGCTTTTTGCCTCTCGCTTTCAGATTCAGCCCTTCCAGCCCCCCCGGGGCAATCGGACAGCGGCCAGGACATCGATGTGCGCGTCTCTAGCGGCCGCGTCGCGTTTCCACGGCTCACAGCGCATTCCTCCCCCTGGTGGCCACCTCCAACCAAGCGCATTCAGCGCGTTCAGCAGAACCTTTACTGAGCTTTCGCAAAGTGTACAGCTACCCTTTTGCAAGGATCATTTTGTGAAATTACAATGTGGTGCCTTTCCTGATGCCGCCCCCATCCCCCCACACCCAACCCTGATTTAATCACAGGACCACAGGATTCTTCGATGACAACATTGTGGCGATGACACTGTTGTGAAACTATGACATTGTGGTGAAGAGTCAATTGAGCATTGCTCAAAACCTATCGAGAATTGTTCTAATGGGCTCTTCTTTCGCAAGTTCCTTTCGCAACACTTTTGCGGCTTGAGTTTGGGCCTTCGCGCGCTGCATTCAGTACAAAAACACGTTCGCAAGCTTTCGCCGATGAAAAGTTCGCACAATCTTTCGCGACTGCATGTTTTGCTTTCGCGAAGGCATAATACATTAACCTCTCTTCACATTGTTACTTGGGAAGTGTTGGCCGCTGCTCAATTGACGTGAGGCATGCGTGCAGCACACCACAAAACACGGTCTACCACAGCATATTTGCCATCTGAACACAGCAGGCCACTGCGGAGAGCCTTAAGAAAAGGGCGCGTCCTTAGCCTCTCGGACCCAGCAACAAACATGCTCATATATGAAACATAACTACCTATAAAAAGATCCCAAAACATAAATTACAATGCACAATGTTTATATATGACTTTCAGCATGACCTTAGAAATATAGTATTCCTGATTGTTTACAGTAAATTAATCCCTAATATCGTCATCCGAACCTCTTTTCTAGGATACTCTATGCACTCTAGCTCCTGTGGCCTGCGAGTCTTTCTTGAGAGGCATCCATCCTGCCTGGTCGGTGGTTGCTCTTGAACCAACACAAATAGCCTTGCAGAGAGGCAACGCCCAACTCATGGCGCTTTCAATCAAAAACAAATGCATTCTTGTGGCTTGGGATACTATACTTGTATTCTATTGGATCCATGGGATGGTAAATCTCATCTGGAAGGGAACACATTTACAGTAAGTGATTCAAGTGGCTGCATCCAAAGACCCCACCTGCATCCAGGCTCTCCACACCATTCGTAGACCGCCCCAGCTACCCATTAGCTGCTGCACGGCGCGGCGTGCTGCGCTGCTTGCTGCACTGAGCCTGGGCCGGGCGGCCGCCAAGCGTAGCAGTGGCACGGCGAATGGCTGTAGCGCAAGGCGCAGAACCGGGCCACAGGCGATGGCACCTGAAACATGAGGCTGGTGGACTGCATAGTGGATGAGATGACGTGGTGAGCTTTGAACACAAAGATGATACAAGAAGATTAACCTTGGCAAAGGCAAAGCCAGACTGACCTTTGCTCGATGTTAGCACCTGGACCTTAGGGGTGCGACACTTTTAACTGTGTGAAGTGTAAAGTACTCATTTCTCCGGTGATTCAATGATAAAGCACATGATTGTGCTCCAATCACCCATGCCAATAGGCATGGGTCACAACCACCCCACGCAGCCGTTCGGCTCCAAAGGGCATTGCTCCATGGTTTCAGCTGCGGCTTTCTGCACAGCAGAGCTGTGAGGCTTGGAGAACAACAGCTTCAGCTGGCTGAGGAGGGAATGCGGAAAGGCTCCTGAGAGACTCAAAGTGACTAATTAAAGCTTACTAAGGCCTATCCATGGGGAACTGAGTCGACTAAAATGTGACAGCGATTCCTGTGTTGTTGAGAAGTAAAGACCATCACCCTCCTGGCAACTGTTCGTCACTGCAGAGTTCCCGCAAGCTGGCATAATCCTGAGCTTTTGAGCGTGACAGCATTCTTGCTACGAGGTGCCGTCCATGAATGTCCAAATTCTCAGGCCAATCTCATGCAAGATTCTCAGAAGCATTCTCTAAACCCTCCTTGGCCTGATGCCATCGAGAAACAAGCGGGCTGAAAATGCTTCCGATCTCAGATTCATTGCCAAATGTGTGTTGTTTTGCCAACAAAATATATCCAAGCTTTTCCAAGTGAAGACAGGTGTCAAAACCTGCTGGTTCGGGTGGGCAAGAAACACACCGTGTGTGCGTGTGTGACTATATTGTGAAATTGCTATATGATAAGTGATAAGTTCCAGCAAAGGCCAATTGCTCGTGTGCCCAGCACGGTTCGTCTATTCCAGCGAGCAGCATTGCTTACGCAGCTCGAACAAAGCGGCCGCTCGAAGGGCTTACCAGGTGCGGCATTTTCCTCAAAGCTGGCGGCTGGTACAACAAATCGTTTGCATGGCATGACATCACGAGTAACCCGAGTACACTGATGTTTGACCAAATGGATTGGTTTGAAAAACTTGCGGAGGCAAACTGCCCTTCCAAAAAATGGTAACCCTTGTAGGTTGTATCTCTCTTGTAATGCTTGTTTGCTGGACTCTACTCTAGACTGGGTGTCTTGATCCTCTTTCATGTCTAGCTAGATGGGCCTGTTGAGAACCCCCATCCCATGTATGCTGGTGAGGGATGGCCAGCTCCTCTTTTCTGCATGACCATTGCTGTACCCTACATACTCCGCAGGTCTACATAGATCTACATTTAGATCACACGTGCCAGCACGTCATCGTCCCACCTTAGCAGCAGCCCTCCGCCGCTGCCGCAGCAGCCAGCGTCTCAGGAAGCGCCTCAATGGTCTCAAAAGCTTTGGCCGTGCCAAGAGCTGCGTGAGGCGATTCAGGAGTGCCACCTGGCCAAGCGTGGCCGAGTGCCAGACGTTGGAACAGCCACACATCCCTGTTGGAACAGTGTAACCTTGACGCGATTAAACAGAAGGTTTCTGATTCAGGTCTCAGAAAAATTGTATACCGCCAGTGTTTCTGAGGTTCTATGGTTGAAGGAAATATCCTGGATCGCAAAATGGAGACAAACAAGGTTGCCGATACACAAGACAAGGACCTGCAATGAAAGCATTCCCTGGGTCACATATAAAGACAAGTATGTAGGCTCAGCGATACTGTTACAGTAATTCTAATAATTGAACCACCATCCCGACAAGGGGGTTTGAGATAATGCTGTTCCTCAACAAAGCCACACCCTCGCAGCTTGTCTTGCCTCATCACACCCAGGTCGAGAGAGTTCTAAAATGATCCTGCCAGACGCGTTTTTGTCTGTCCTCAACGAAGGAGAAGAGCTACCATTGACCATATACATATATGTATATATACTATTTTATTACACCTCTCTCTATATATATACACAACTAGACTATACTATATAAAACTAAACTCTTTGCTTTATGGAACAACTATTGCTTAAAACCTAGTGTTCAAAGTCTTTGCAGGGGCGCGTGTACTCACCCTTAGCCCAGAGCCACTCCATGATTGGTCTCTGTGCCACACAACGAGACATTCTCGGAGGCCAAAGAGATGAGATATTTCGTTGGTAGGCTTGGTCACCAAACATCAGTCCCTATAAGGTGCATACCCATCTGGGTTTCAGTCGAACACCCGGTATGGGAAATTAAGTGAAATTATATAATTGGAGGATACCCAGGGAAAGCAAAAGGCTACAGTAGACCTCATGATTAAGTCCGTATTATCAATCCTCTGCACAAATCACCTCCAATGATCCAATTCCCACCATGGGTCATGTGCAACTTCTGGAAGCTCCAGGTCAGCTCCGCTGCGTCGAAACCCTGAGCCACAGTGGTCCCAAAACTAAACCGGTCATAACTCACAAGGCCACTGCAGATTGAGTACCGTTTGATGGGTCCAGGAATTGGTTTGTTGACAGGTCCTGAATGCAAAAAATTGCAGCATGTTTCGTTGAGAAGGACACCTTTCAGTTCTGTGAAAAATATTTGCAATTGATAAACCATCGTCCTCAACACAGCAAGATCACACTGGTCACACCTTCTAAACCTTGCCTTCTCATCTCCCCCTTCTGCGGCGAATGTCCCGCCCTGAGGCATGGAACTGAGTTCTTCAATTGAATAAGCAACGCCACACACAATCTGCTTCCGATGGACCAGCTCTGGCGTGAGCCATTTCTATGACCCCCCACATCATTTTGGAGAACTCAAGACGTCCTTGGATCTCAACTGAGCAGGATAATGGAAATCCACCTATTTTCCCCTGTAAACATAGTTTTGTGATTTGCCAACCCACTAGCTTACCGGGGCTTCACTGCTCTAAAAACAGTTCCCAGCCTCTTCAAGCCTGGCAAGGAAGACCGAACAGTTGCATCATCCAGGGACCATCTAATCAAGATTCCAAAAAAGAACAAAAGAAATCCCAACAGCTGGGCATCCGAATCCGCCTACTAGGCAATGGCAGCATCGCAAGTTCACCAACAAGTGTCGTGGACCCTGCTGTTTTCAGAAGTGTGCACCTTTTCAATGTGCTAGCGTGACAACGCCACTACAAGCGAGAGATAGCAAGCCTATGCAAACCTGCTCCGGACCAACGACAGCCTTACGTTACGTGACCACAGCATCTCAGCGTGAAAACGTGTCAGCATGTTAGCGTGACCCATGCCAGCTTCCCAGCATGCCAGCATGCCAGGTGACACCACACAAGCATATATCAGCGTGACAGTGCGAATCATGTCAGCGCACCGGGGTGGAAACACCTCTTCGCGACAGAGACACACAGCGCATCTGCAAAGTGCTCCAGAAGTTGCTGCTGAACTTCCACCAGAAACTGTTCCAGAAGCTCCGGAACCTCAGCAACCTCCTCCGGAACCTGCTGCGGCACCTGCTCCCCAACATGCTCGGGAACTGGCTCCGGAACGTACTCTGGAACCTGCTCCGGAACTTGCTGCGGTACCTGCTCCGATCTGCTCCGAAGTCCCCCCTAAGCTTCGCTGTTGAGAAAAAACATGTTGAACAACCATACAGTGTGTTGTATACTGTCCGTGAGGAGTTTCCATGAGGAGGCTGCTAGTTGTGAAAACATATATATCTTGACAAAGACATGCCCAAATCTGAGAACTAGCGTAGCAGCGATGCATGTGGTAAACTGGCAAACTGATTAAACAGGATTGAACCCTCTTTGGTTGTCACAAGGATGAGCCAGCATAGGAACAGGAAGCTTTTCTGAACAAGAGGTTTCTATGGGTGGAAAATGCAACAAATGTTGAAGAAAGAAAAGAAGCGTTTCTTGAAAAGCATCATGGTGCTGCTCCAAACAAACCAGGGTCTGACCAGCATTATATATGGCAACCTCTCGAAGGCCCCTTTTTGGCATCAGAGCATGAGTGGAGCATCTTTTACTCCATTGAGTTCGTGAATGCTCAAGTTCTGCGCAAGGCATTCAATGGCTGCAATTGTGCTTGCCAAAACCTGTAGGTGGCCTTGACCACAATCCGAACAGATGCGCTCAGCAAACTATATACACATGTTGATGCGTATACAGTATCAAATTTAGATGCAAAACCATATTGGAAGATCATCACTGCTGAGCCACATGACTGAAATCTCGGACGAAAACTCTGCGTCGTTGGCTCCTACAACATCTACACATAGAAGGTGTCGCTTCACTGTTTCACTGTCCCACATTTCATGGATTCTCCATCAGCATGGCTTGGATGACAGTGTCCGGCACCTCCTTGGGAACATGACCTTTTCTGTACAGGCGCTGCACGCTCGCCGCTTTTGCAGGGTTGGACTGGTGGTATGGCTGCCCAAACCCCTCCAAGCTCTTCAAGTCGGATTTCACATCGTTTTGTGTCCTTTGGTTCCATCGCGATAGGCTGACGACAATGTGTGACTCTTGAGACATGGAGTGCGTCTGCAGCTGACCGAATCCAGCCCAAACTGATATAACTCTGTGGCGAGCACATGAGTGCAGGGAGTCGTGCACGGTGTCGCAAAGCGACGAGGCTGTAAACGTCGATTAAAAGAAGACTGACATGGTCCGACCCTCACGTTGAGGGCCCTTGCTGTTCAAAGGGACTTGCTCGTATGGACAATCTGATATTCATATTCCTGGCATTTCCTGGCACAAAAGGACTGCCAAAGTGCGGTTTGTTTTGATTCCAAAAGTGCCTGAGTGCCTGTGCCAGAATTTCCACGACCGCAAAAGTGCCACTCAGAGGTCGAGGAGAAGGGACACGGAGATCGGCCTAATGATCCTCAGATCTCCAGAGCACCACATTGGCAAAAGGAAAACGAGATCAAACGAGAGCGCATAAAGAATAGCCCTCAGGTTATATCGGTGAGGTCGACTGGGTCTTGGACTTAGCAGACTTAGCTATTTCATGCTATTTCATGCAATCTCTTACGTTCCAAAAACGTGTTCACACAAAAACATACAAAAACGACCAAAGCCAGGGCTAGCACTAGCCGCTAAGCCGAACCGATCCGGTTCTGGTTCTGAGGTCGCCACTCGCCAGGCGTCCGCGTGGATATAGGCCGCGTGAAGCTGGGAGTTCAAGAGTTCCAAGTGGGCCACCTAGGGTCCACACAGGTGGCCGTTTTGGGTGTCCAAACCATATGCATGATTCATGATGGTTCTGATGGATATTATATATTTATAGCATATATCCGATATCCGATATCCTAGTCAAGCCCACATCAAAAATGCCTTCAGCAAGCATGTGAAACGTGTGTTCTTGCATTGTTGCTGAAGCTCCTGAACTTGTGCGACCATGCACAGGAGCCCTGTGGAACCCCAGGTGGTCTTGACCTTTGATTGCATCTTGCAGCCACAGAAGCACGCTCCTCCAAGGCCGCAATGCGGGCTGCAGAACCTGCCATGATGTGCCGTGCTGTTTTTGTATGAAGAGATTCAAAGCTTGGAGTGCTCCAAGCCAAGTGAGAAGAATGCCCGGCCAAGTGGCTCATAGCATGTTCCTCGATTGGAGAAGAAGGGGTGAACATGGCGGAAGCGCAAGTGGTGGCGGATCAAAAACACGGTGCTGGGCATCCAAGGTAGCATCTGTGCGAAACAAACACTTCAAAGCAGCTTCTTGCTATGAATACACCCTTTGCCTCAGGCACAATGTTTAAAAGAAAATAGCCGTTCAGAACGAACAAACAGGCTTCTCGGTTCTCTAGCATGCAAGTCCTCCCAAAACTAAAAGTGCTGCCGAAGCATCCATCAGCCACCGTATCAAATCTGGCGAGTCTGACGGCGCGAATTGCACGCAGTGCACAGCTTGAAGCGGAATGCCTTGTCCCTCCTGCAAAAGACGCTTCTGAAAACATCCAAAGCACCAAAGCAATGGTACTAGTACTTACCCCTAGTCCTTTTATGAATTATTCCCTCCGCCCTGTGCAAAATTAGCAACCACCACATGATGTTACAGGGCGCAAGATGTGTTGTCTACCAAAGACAACAAGATCAACATCCGGCAAGGTAAGAGTTCTTTTTTGCTCTAGTTGTTTTACTGTTGTGCCCGAAGAAACGTTAGCCTTTACTAAAGTTCGATGGGACATGGCAGGGCCAGGGCGGGTGGAAACTAGCCAACTATATAGACTATATAGACTGCCTGGAAACGTTTGTGTTTTGTCCAAAAAACAACGGTTTGCACAGCTGAGGTTAGATATTGGAAACTAGCCTTTTGGGAAGGAAGGACAAAAAAGAGCAAAAGGTGGACGTAGCGACTGCAAGTGAAAGAATTGAAGCGCCATAGCCACTAGACACTAAGCGACCAAACCAACTGAAGGCTGCAAACATTGGCAGCAAGGAGCGTCCATGTATTCTGCTTGGGTTGCTTCTGGGGGGAGGCGCTGCGCCTTTGGGATAGGGAAGGTTTGCGGTTGCCCTCTTACTTCATTTCTTTGCGCTGAGATTTGCTCAGCTGCAGTGAGGAGTAGAGAGCGAGGGAACCAAAAACAAGATCTCTGAATTAAACTGACTTTATAATTGCCATGCAAAAGACAACCCCTTTCCTGGAATGTTTGCCCCTTTCCTGCCACCACATGTACACTAATTAATGCAAGCACGGTTTCAACCCTGCAAAGGTTCCCTGGAAAGAAGCCAGCAAACCCATCTCTAATCCGTGGAACTGGAATGCAAATTCAAAAAGGTGAGCATGCAACTCTATATTCAAACCCTGAACTACAAGTATTATCAAGTATTGCCTGGAATGTTGGCATGAAATTTATTGAAATTTATGAAACCGCATCTCCAAGCCGCACAGGAAGCCGCCGGCCTGTCCAAAGGGACCAACTGAGCTCTGCTCCTTTACAAGAGTGTTGAGAAAAAAGCTTCTGCACTTGCCACAAGTGTTGAGTAGTGGTCTGATTAATTGTCAGATGTCAGTGTCAATTCGACGTGATCCAAAGTACCTGGTCGTTCATGCTCTAAGCCATGTGAAAGGCACTGGAGGTGAATTGAAACACGGTAACAACAGTCATGACAGCCAACGCGCGTAAACATGATATTCCATACCGCCTGACTTGCAGTCGTACATCAACACAGCCCAACTTCAGTGCATGCTGTTCCATGGCTCCCTCTCCTGCGTATCCTCTCTTTCCCATGGTTCTGGGGTGGCAGTACCGCTGCGTGGACGGTCACAGTAATCATCCACCTGCACATCGTAAGGCTAAGGGAATGGCGCATGTACCATGCTGGTGCAAATAAAGACCAACTGGTAGTAACAAGAAGCTAGTAGAAACAAGTGCCACGCTAGTAGTCACAAGTGCCTTACTGGTAGTAACAAGAAGCTAGTAGTAATAAAGACCGACTGTCTTGTTCGATTCTTCCTTTCAACCCCCACCTGCGCGGGCATGCTGCGGCTCCGTGCGCCAGCAGAACAACAATTGGGCGACACCGAGATGAACCTCGCCACGGTCAGCCGAGTCATCGGTCGATTGAGGTCTCATCGGCCGTCTGTGAATCACATGGGTTGGGTGTCAACCAGGGTTGCTCAAATTGGTGGATGTTGGTGATCTTGAACGCTTTGTCTTTCCAGGTCAAGCACTGGGTCTTACGACCCAAGCCACTGACATCGCAAGAAGAAGCAATAAAGTGGCTTTGCCCAGCGTTTGCGCGCTGAATATTGACTGCTCAGGGCTCGCTCGGGATCTCAAAAACCCAATAGAACCGTGAATGACAACAACAAACCCGTAAATACCACCGAATTTGGCATCCAAACGCTCCAAAGAACCTTGTGCGCGCTGCCTATCATCTTGTGGGCTTTTGTCTTTCCACGCGCGCGTGTGCAGAACCACCAACTGTTACATAATCAATCATATAGATATGTATGTCGTGTGTTGTGTGTATGTCGTGTGTGTGTGTGTGTTCAAAGTTCGAGCAATATCAATAGGGAGCGGTTTGCAGATGGACTGTCTTCCTTAAGCACAACATATTAATCTGGCTTTCCCATATTAACCTTTGTGCACAGGTGCTGTTTGAAGAGGTCGGTAGCAATCAGACTATATCAAACTATATCAACCCCCTGTGGTGTTCTCCATCCCCAACACCAAGCCACGTGTTCTCCGCCACCAGCTCGCAGTCTGTCTCTGCCAATAGCTTCTGCAAGCGCGAGGCGTGTTTCTGCCACCTCGCAACTCTCGGCCGAATACAGCACAATACAGCTGCGTGCCTTGACATCAAGTGGGCCTTCCATTGCATTGTGTGGGTGAGACGCCCCACCGCCGTGTTGATCTCCCTAGAAGATACACATTATGTCTGGGGCATCAATAAGTGATTCACTACCTTGCAATGTTTCTATGACCTTCGCTTGTCCCCGAGCCACCTCGAGATGATTCGAGATGTAATCTTAATCTAGCACACAAATGTCAAAAACTGCCTGAGGCAGCTGCCTCTAAGTGAGCACAACAAGCAGGCCCAAACCCTGGAACGTGAAGCGGTCAGTTGGGGCTCCATTTCTGCTCAGCCTGCCTGGGCTCTGTGTTCTTGGGGCTCGTCTCCGGAGAGGCTATGGCTTCCCTGGCTCTCGCAGCGTCATCAGCCCCAGATGAGATAACAATGTTTAGTACGAGTGTTTAACAAGGAGCACAGTTAGGTGACTGATTTGCAACGAACCAAATCAGCTCATCAGCGAGATACAGTAGGTTTTCCAAAAAGAATAAGACAAGCTCTGAGGCCGTTTAAGCTTTCACCCCCTACAGCCTAGCATCGTGGGCAAAAAGATGGTAGAAGAACATCGTTAAACCGTGTTAAAGCATGTTAAACCATGTTAAACCAAGTTATTAGACCTGCCCCAAAATGACCGCTTGTCCCATCAAAACACCATGTTCGGACATTGACTGCCCAAGTGACCTCCGGCTCCCGCGCACGGGTGGCAAGGACCGCGCACGAGAAAGAGATGCGACAACCTTAGGAGAGACGCCGAGACGCGTCCAAGCACACTCCAAATATACCAGACACTGAAGTCACTGAAGCTGCAGCATTGAAGTTGAAAAAACTGGATGCAAATGTGAAATTTAGATAAATTTAGCTTCTAGATGGTGAGTGATGGAACTTTTCCTAGTGATGGAACTTTTCCTTCGGGCTGCCCTACATCAGGGATTCAGGTCAGGTGCTTTTGGCAACCATGTCGTGATGCTCAGGAATCAAGAGTCCTTGTCATTCATCCAAGTACTATCCAATTGGCTGAGTTTCATGGTGGAACCATGTCAAACCCATCCAAGTACCAGGTTCACACCCAAGTCCGTCCAGATCATTCAAGAGGCTCCTGGGAGATCGTGGATGAGCGGCTTCTGCGTGGACTCCTGACAGGAAGAAGGATTGGTGGCTTCTGCATGGCCATTCTCAATGGCTCAGATTGAGGAGTTCTCCCCTCTGCTATTTCTGCTTTTAAGGCCTAAAGTTGCTGGGAGGACGGAGCACCTCATGACAAAGGGCACACAAGGGTCGCCCTGGGCCCGGAAAAGAGACTCTGGGAGCACCTGGTTCTTGAACCGGGAGAGTCTTAGGACCGGGAGAGTCTTAAGACCGGTTCAACGCAAGAATCGCAAGAAAATGCAAGAAGCGTTGTGCTTACTGCTTCCTTGCTGCTTACTTGCCACAACTCCAATGCTGAAGTTATCCGAAGTTCCGTCAGTAGCTCATGTTCTCAAAAGCATCAAACTGCCACTGTTGTGTGTCAGGAATTCTAGACCTCATATAGATCTCATACTTCACACCACTAGTCTATACAAAATTGTGGCTGAAAGCAACTGAGACTGGTCACAAATGCATCCTCTTGTTGACCAAGTTCCTCTTGTTTGCTTCTCCACCAAGTTCCCCCCGCGGTCCCGTCTCGTCTTCGAGCTCTGTGCGCGACGCAGGTCACGCCGTGGACGAGGGAGATCAAGCAGAGTCATGGCGACGCAGGTCACTATTGGCACAGCGCGCACCGTACTGCACAGTGAGGCTCGAAGCGCTTGACAGGGAACAAAACATTGGTTAACACAGAGCATCAGGGATACCACAGAGCATCTGTTTTCTGCGGTGTAGTTCTCTGAAAAGGACACTGGGGCTGGTTGTCGTTTAGCAGCTAGCAATGATGCTGGTGACTGCTTGTGATATGTGTGGCTTTGTCCCTGTTACATCTTCGGGATCATGCAAAAGATAGTTATTCCATTATTCCATGGAGTCTTGCCCATTCCGTGCCGCTACTCTATGTACAGCTGCGATCACAACAGTTCAGTCACGTTGCGAAAGCACGCAGCAGAACACTTCGAAATCTGACTGTTTGACCCACACACAGCTGAACCCTTCGTTGGCCTCGTAAGGGAGGAGGGAGATTCACTGGCCTAGCAAGCGAATCGGAACAGATCGGTTCGTAGTCTCGTTCTTCGGCTGTCTAAGAAGCTTTCACAAGCTTCAAGAGACATTGTGCCCTCTGACATTGCCACTGTCCTTTACACAATTATATTGTCAACATTTTTGTGGCTCAATAAGTTGGATTTAGAAGAAAAGGCTGCTCGTATTAACATCCAAGCTGTGCCAAGCTGCTTGGCCACTAAAAGCATGAACCTTCAAGCAAATACCCACATTCCCAAGAGCACCTCAGTGTCATCGCCTTGGCAGCCGGGGATTTCTGTTGTTCAATGCAGTAATTTGTTTGCATTACTCACAATTGACCTAATTTGGAAGCATATATAGATTCAAATGATCTGATGGCCTCTGCTGGCCAATACAGCCTCCTGAATTAGATTGAATGCTCAAAACAGTATCCAGTTGAAGTTGTTTTCACGAATCATATCCTTGTGCTTTCAGCAACTTCCATGCTCTTGGGATGAAGGGACTTGCAGCGATCGAAAAAGGTCACTTTTTCAAGCAGCACTTGGGAGGCCGCAGCCAGTCGTAGTCTCAAGTGTCGCTACAGCACTTGCACGACCTGATCGTAGTTACTTGGTTAGGCTCTAAGGGGCCGAAGCCCTGGTGAAGACCGCACAGAAATCACCAGAGCAGGTCACATAATTGATGGGCTCAGCGAAGGTGGAGCATTCCTCAAAACGTGTTCCCATGCAGTGCAGCCTTCCCACATCATGCTCAAAACAAGAAGTGGCCATGCGCATTGAACGGGTCTGGAAAAGACCCCTTCCCAATAGCGTGCCCAACGTTATGTATATATATATATAGTATATTTAGATGATTATAGATGTAGTTTGGTTGGATGAAATGATGGTGTTGACTCAACCATTCGAGACTGCCTTGTCCAGTTGTAACAGCTCGCTCGCGGAGAGTACATCGCAGCACGCCTTCAAGCAACAGCAAAAGGAGGATCTGAGCCACTGGCAGTCTTTCCATCAAGCAGGTTTGTGGTGCAAAGTTGTTCCTGCAACACCCCCCCTGGCTCAAAACAAAGGTGTTCCTGTTTGGGAGGAGACTCCTTTCAGCTACCTTGATTCCATCGGAATGAGACAGTTCCATCTCTGTTGGCGTCCTGCGCGTTGGCATCCACGAAGGTGATACGACCACCATGTGCGTAGAAACCATGTCCTGTTGATGCTTTTCTCCCGTCCTGAGTGTTTTGGAACATTGAGATGTGTGATTGGTGCAACCTCCCAGCAAGAAATAAAGAACAATGTTGTGCCTGCTGTCCTGCTATGTTGTTTTTGCTTTGAGGATACGCTTTCTAGTCGCAATTGCAAGATCTGTTGCCAAGCTGCAAGGGTTTTCTTTCTGCCAAGTCACTGGCTCCAATATTTTGACCTAAGAAACGCAAGAAACGCATCTGGCCCATCCGGACCAATCCGGACCTTCGGTTTTCCTTTCATCGAAGGGGCTGTGTCCCAAGGTGCCGTCTTGTCTCCAGGGGTGTGATCCTCAGTAAATACTGTGTCGAAGCGGAGAACAACAAGTGTTACTAAGTGGTTAACTCTGCCGAGACTCTGCCGTTTGGTTTCCAACATAAATGTACAAATATATGTTTTATGTGTGTATAATTGTGTATATATATATATATGGGCACAGCCAAGCAGGCCAAAACAACTCCAATTCTGTGGCAACCATACCGACTTGAGTACAACCCGTTGCACCAATGCCATTTGTGGCTTGGGTCTGTTTGAGCAAGTCTATGTGGCAAAAGGTCAAGCACTACCCAGCGAAAAGGATTGATGGTACATGTGGATCTGAATTGTCACGCAATGATTATTGATATTATTGCTTGTTGTGGTTCTCTTTGGATCAGCACTGATAAACTCTGTGAAACACCAATGTTCATCCAAAACTCATCACCAGGTGGGCGAATGGAAGGCAAGCCCTCGCCCACGTCGAGGCGGCCTGAACGGCAGATCCATGAGGCAGCACTAAACGGCTGAAAAAGCTCTTAGTAGCGTCCTTCTCCCTAGTAGTAAGGCCAGGAACCCTAGTAGCGTCCTTGCTCCTAGTAGCGATGCCCTTTGCTCCTAGTAGCGTCCTCTTCCATGCCAACGGCCTCAAGTCGCCTACCAATGTCCTCTGAGTGTACGACACTGAAAACAGACTTGTGCAGTGGGTTCCGCGAGGCCGGCTCCGAAATGTCCCCAGGTTCATGGCCAAGCGGTGTATATTGGCTTGGACGTAGCGACCCCGGCAGGGAGGTCGTAGAAACCATGAGCAGCTGGCAGTCACGATGCCAGCACTTCAGCCATGCGAACAAGGTGGAAGGGCTCCAGAACAGCCATGCGACGGTCATTTCTGGGGAAGCAGGCTTTGCTGAAACACCGTGAAGTTCAAGGTTTCCAGTGCTTCCCGAAGTGTGGACATGTGAGGTGTTTATTTGCTGTCGTTGCCAGGGGCCTTTGCCGCGCTTGCAGGCAGGCTCAAGGCTATTTTGCTGTTTGCTTAACTTTACAGATCCTTACAGCATTTCTGGCTAATTCCCCATGATGAAAGCACATAGGCATTTTTTAAAACTGCCAGCACGCACGAGCGAGCTCATTTGCGCGATCAAGTCCCATAAATTGACATTGCGTCAAAAAACAGACAAACACATGGCCTCCATTGCTTTATGGCTTTCCACGAACAGTCAAGCAGCTTGTCAGGAGAGCGTTGCAATGCCGTTCAGGGAGAACTAGAGGCGGCAGTTCTCCCTCTGTAGAAGTTCAACAAACTGTGAAACAAGTCCTCACGGCAACATCCAACTGGAACCCAGTTCACCCAACCGTTCCGAAAACAAGCTTGTTTGTACAACAAAGTGAAGGGAGTCATCCAACAAAGGCTACGTGAGGATATCAATGTTAGTAAATCTAGATCACAGAGAGGAAAAGGGTTCAACCGAAAGAGAGGGTCAAACACTCCTACTATGTGGTGGGGGTTCCTAACCCCACACAACCGAAACAACAAAACCAAGCACAAAACCACAGCCACATCCAAAACCGTTATCATGTAAGCCAAAAGCAAAGGTTTCCTAATCAAAGTATCGAAATGCGCGAAACCGAACGACCGTGCGTCCTCACAAACCCGCGCTTAACACGGAGGGGAGTGCGTTGCATCGCAACATTGACACACACACACACACACATATATATATATCGAAACCGCGAGTTCGGATCCTACCGAAACAAACGGGCTAGCTTGCGCTCCATTTTCTCTCGAGCGAAACAGCTGTCCCTGCGAGCAAGACCGTGGTGGAGCATATGGCATTCATGCTGGGCAACAAGACTCCTTATAATCTCCAAACTTAAATCTTCCAGGAATCTCGAGGTTTCCACTTCAGCAAATCTTCCACTGATCCTAACTTGGTCACGGTGATTTGAAGCTTCTTCGAGCAGACGTGCCAGGGATCAACTCTCCACGAACCAAGGCACTGTGGGAATTCTCCATCTCATGACGGCGCATGAAAGACGTAAGATCTTTCAGCTCACCACCTGCCGTGCTCTGTCGGGAGGAACACCATTTCACATATCCACGCATGTCCTCACTGGTGGAGGAAAGGAGCTCAATGTATGAAATGTTCTTTCCCTTGTATTTGCCAAAGCTGATGATCGATCGGCCCCACTGTTCGGTATTGATCACTCCTGGAGGAAGAGGAGGAAGACTCGAATTCGGTAGTGGCAGCTCAGAGGAAGAAGGATATGGCAAATTGGCAGCACTCGAAGCATAGCATCCATCCTGTTTGTCAGCACCTTCACTGGCCGAGGGCATGGGCATCGGCAACTTACGGTTGGCTTTTGAATGGACTGGATATTGACCATCGGATTGGCGCTTTGCGGCGTCCGACATGGTGCCCACCAGTTCAAAGTCGTCCACGTGTGGAAAGCCTCCCAAGGCTTCCACCGGCTCAATGCCATGCTGTATGGCCTTGCGGAACAAGGCGCGAAGCTGATTAGCTTCTTCCTGGGTCCAGGACATGTCGATCAGTCGAAGGTCAGTGAAGCACTGGCCACTTGAACAAGAAAGGATGCTGGTTTCCAAAACCTTGCATACTGGACTCAAGCATTAACAAAAACTGGTCGGCTCGTGACTGCTGGCAAAATGAAACACACAAAAACATGCATCTAGGACACTTGTTCGAATAGTCTCAAAGAATGTTAACCCTTTCGAGAAAATCTCAAAAACATTGCTTTTACTATTTCTTCTCAAGTGATCAACTATCTAAATTCTCGGCCGGATCAGCTTCCTCACTGAGTGGCTTCTTTTCCTTGGTGGACTGATTCCGTCTTAGCAATCGAAGCTCCCGTTCTTTGGCTTGTTGTGCCAACACATGTTCTTCGGGGGAAATTTGGTAGGTGGCACTACGTAAACAAGAACGAAGCAAATCTACTGGATCCATTTTATCTTTGGTGAGGGCATCAGCCAACATTCTGTTTGTTGGCAACCAACGGATGGATGCATGAGTGGCTTTTACGGACTCCCTGATAATCACTATATCAATGCTTGTGCGTCTATCATCCACTGCTGTCGGGGATGATGGAGATGTCAGGTGATCATACAAGGATTTGCAGTCGGTTGCTAGGATGGGTGGTCTGAGGCCTAAACGCTGTCGGCACAAACGAGGTTCAAACTTCCCATCGAGGGCTTCGCTCAAAATCAGACAGGCCCATTCCACCGTTCCGGTGGCAGTTGAAAGCGCTTGACTCTCTCCAGCCAGGGTTGAGGAAACTGCTCTTGGAAGCTTGTAGCTCTTCCAGGTCATTGGGGTCCAAGAACTGACTTCACCTTGATCAAGCTTTTGATCCACAAAGGCTATCACATACCCTGCCTGGGTGTGGGAGCCAACATTGGCGAAAGCAGCGTCTGAGTGACAACACAGGCGAAGATGTTCAGGTGGAATCGCACGGAATTGTATCTTCACATCTTTATGTTGCTTGGCTCTACGAACCGCATTGTTCACATCTCGAAGATGACGAATCTGGGGACGTGGAAAAGCTTGTTGACTCAGGCTCGTTTGCACTGCCAAGTCTGGACGTGATTGGGAGGCTATCCAATTTAAGCTACCATTGATGGCTCTAAGAACTCTGATCTGCGAATCTTGGAGATACTGTTCATTATTGGCCCCTTTTGCAATGTGTGCAGGTCGAATGTTTTCTGCAAAAGTCTGTTGAGACATTGAAATACTTTTTGACTGCGGATCTTGAGTGTAAAAGGCACCACAGAACTCCCCTGATTGGATTCGCCATTTTCGGTATGGAAATCGTTCTTTCAACCTTTTTACAGTTTCATCAAAGTAAGAACCATGACCTCCTAGGGCCGTGTCGTCCACGTGAACACCCATGGCACCACACAGCTTACCTGAAGTATCACGAAGAAAATACAGGCAGGCATCGAAAAGCGAACGTTCCCAGCCGAATTCGACTGCTGCTGTATCGAACGCCTTGTGCCACGCCGCTGGGGCGTCGTTCTGTCCGTAGACATTTCCGATAATCTCCAGCACCGCATCATCTGGAACGGATGGGATGCCACCAACAGGCAATCGAGCGTAAAGCGGACGAAACCGATCAGGAAGGGGACCTGCCTCTAGGAACGCTCCTTTTATATCCCCTAGCTGCAAATCCCATTGAAATGATGAGATGAGTTGCATTAGGATCATTCTGCCGATTTGACTAAGGGTTGGACTTTGCAAGAGGCCTTCATGTAACTTGGTATCCAAATCTGGGTCGAGGTGGCCCTGCAAACACCATCGGCTTTTGACTCGAAATGTGGCAGGATTTGTCACGTCCAAGTGCAGATTCTCTTCAAGGGGTTTGCGAACAATCACGAATCGGCTACCCATGAAACGATCGGCGCGATTTTCTTTCAACCATAGAGCATGTTTCCCAGTATGCACACGAATTGCCCTTTTTTCCAACAAGGTATTCCATTCAACCAATTTTGACTCATCTACTAGTTCTTGAAGTACTGGTTCATTACCGGAAGCTGGAATCTCTTTGGCGGCTCTCTTTTGGAGATAGGCAGCGACAAGCACTTCGATATTTTGTGAGGCTTGCCACAGCTGACACAGTTCGTGACAGTCTTGCACGGACAGTACTTCTTGACACGAACCGGACTCCACCAGCAGGTGTTCATCAATTCTTGGCTTTTGAGCAGGAGACTCTGACGTGGGAGATGGTGGCGAATCAGCAGACCGTTTGACACCGCTTGCACTACTAGCTTCCGAGGATGACGATTGCACCGTTTGTTCAATCAATTGGGGAACCACTTCGCGCATGATCTCAACAAAATCATCTTGACACATTGGTGAGGGACGGTACAAACGTGATGGCTGGCTTTTACATTCTAGCCTATGTTTGGTGCGAACTGGACCATAAGAAGGTTCAAGCCAGGACTTGTCGGGGCGATCTTCACCAGGAATCTGTGGATCTGTCTCGGGCATCGGATCAGTCTTCATCTCTGAGGCATCCGGTGGTTCTGGAGTAGCCGGCTTGTCAAGGCCATCCATGCGACTCTGATTTTCTGGCAGGATCTGCGGAATCTCAGCACTGTTCGGCTCTGGACCAAGCATGTCGGCATCTGGTGGATCAGGGTTTGGTTGATTTGGCGGATAGTGTCCCGGCACAAGGTCAATGAAATTATGACTCCGAAAGGTACCCCCTTCAATAAGGTCTTTGATTCCCAGCAGTTCAGCCTGTGGAGTCATGACGGTGGCTTTTTCTTCCGAGGTGGCAGGACGCAGTTGTTCTGGGGCGACTCTGAAAACTTGGCGTCGATGTGCAACAACATAGTTTCTACCAATACTGCCGATGATTACAGCTATGCCAAACCATTTACCCCCGGTGACCACACCTTGACCAGCTTGGAACTTTTGGTTTCTCCAGTAGGCTACTAGTTCACCAGGAGCGAACTGTAGGTCGACACGTGGCCTAGCAAACAGTGCTCGGCGCAAGGATTTGCTGTCTTGCATCTCGATTACCGCCCTTCGTGCTGCGGATCGAATTGCTTGTGTCTTGGCCATCTGTTCATCACTGAGACTTGCCGTGGCCGGAACGACACTCAACGGCTCATCTAACAGGTCAGATGGCACTCTCGGGTTCTGTCCAAACACATGCTGATGAGGAGTGTGACCATAATATTGAATCATACTGTTTTTCACATGAGCATGGATCACACACTCTTCCCATTGAAGGACGTTTTCTGGGCAATGTTCACTGATCACCTTTGACAGGATTCGAGCAAACCATCCTCCGTGATTTTCCGTACGCCCGAGTTGCCAGTGAGCTTCCCCAGGGATCTGCTTGACTTCGGTGCCTTGGAGATCTAGAAAATTCTGAAAGGCCTCACCCATGTTTGTTTGAGCTTGATCGATCAGAATCACACGTGGTGGACCGAACACACGAACCCAGTTCTCTGCAAACAGCTTACGAATGACAGAGGACGTTTCGGTTTCATGAAAAGGCAACACCAACTGATAGCAGCTACCATGGCAAACAATGTTCAAGGCTTTGATTTTCTGATTTGTTTTCCAACCAGGCAAAAATTTCACATCTATGCCTATGGTGTGATTGAACTCTGAAACACAACTGGTCTTAGCTGGAAGAGCAGCATGGGGTCGCATGTGTTTCTTACACAAATCACACTCATGCTTTCGTGCTAGAACGATAGCGCGTTCACTGGCTTGAGCATGTTTGAGTATCCTGATCATGTCATGGCCTGGAGGGTGTCCTAGGTTACGATGCAGTTTATCCAACACTTGAAGCAACTGCGAGTCTGTAGCATGTTCATCATCAAGATCGGCCTTGGACATGAGGATCTCTTGACATGCGGGTTCGGACGTGAGGTCGCACTCAACCACACTGGCGGCTGCACACTGCTTGAAGGCAGGAATCGTTTCCAAAACAGCATTGACAAATTGAGGAGTATATACTCCAGCAAAGGTACTAATCGATCCTACCCCAGGAGCCGAGCCAGCGATAGGCTGATGACACTGGTGTTTCGGATGCTGGTGACCTGGACATTCCTGAGCTAAGGATGACATACTCTCATCGCTTACCAAGAGCTTGGCGGTCTTCCTGATCAATTTGTCCGATCCGGGCAGACGCAAGCCGAAACGACACATGTGACACCTCAGGAGGTGTCCGCTTTCCGAAAGCTTGCACACCTCAGGATAGGTCCACAGCCTGGAGCCGTGGGGATGTTCCATGAGGGCTTTCTTACCTAGGCTGACTTGTTGCTCGTACAGTTGAACACAAAACTTGATGTACATACGGCTCTGAGCTATCCTACGTGCGCGCTCGATGGAAGACATGTGCAGAGAGTTCAGGTGAAACCATCCTCCTTCATCGGTACACGGTGGGCAAAGAATCAAAAGCTCTGGAGGGGTTTGTCGGAGTTCCAAAAGCACCTGATCACGGTCCGATTTTCTTCGGAAATCGTACCCAGTCTTCAAATCATATGAACGAGCGGCAAACCCAAACTGTTCTGCTACCGGAGCACATCGTGGTGGTGAAAACACTTCGGCCACTAGGAATGGCTTACCTCCTAGATATGACACTTGGGAACTGCTGGCCGAGCGGACCTGACTCTCCAGTCGTCGGAGATGGCGAACAGGCAGTGTCTCAACGGCCATGCTGAGTTCCTGAGGCACAAACCAAAATTCTGTGCGGATGTGCATGACATGCTTGGGCAAAGGACGGCTATATTTATTCTTTCCTTCTTGTGGATCAATACGCTCATCAAACAGGATTGCATTTGTGTCCAAATCGGTGACCACCCTACGACGAATGGAGCTCCACAACGGGCCTTGCTTACCTAGGGATGGTACATGACGGAGAAAATGATCGTCACGTTTCCAAACATGTAACTCTTCCGTGCCTGGCACAGGATCTTGAGAGTGCGAGGCAGGCTCAACGGAGTCAGATGAACCCTGATCAGCCGGTTCATCCGGCAGTGGAACACTAGCATCGGGCTTGAGAGAGGTCTGAAGTGTCATGACTTCGGCAAATGGTTCCAGAGCAACGTCCAGCTCACCCAAAAGATCGACTGTGAACTGTCCCGCTTGGTTTGTCAACAAGGGGACCTTGATGCGCTCGTCGAAAACGATCAGCTCACTGGCCGAGAAATCAATCACAGCCTTCAGAGTCCTCAATGCATTCCGGGAAATCAACAACGGAGCGGACCCCTGAACAATGGCTGCTTTGATCGTACCTGGTCGGCCACCAAGATGAACGGGAACTCGAACTGACAGCTGCGTGGTTTCCTTCTGGCCATTGCCGAATTTGAAGTGGTTGGTCTCGGCAAAGGGGACTGGGATACTCCAGCCACGGGCTTGCCAAAGAGGTTCAAACTCTTTCAACGTCAGGGCCCCCACAATAGAAAAGAATTTTCCCTTGAATGGGGTTCCCATTTTGAATGGGGTTCTCACACTTGATGCTTTGAACCCACAGGATCTAGAGCTACTTTGGAGTCATGTTATGCCTCCACAGAGAGAACAGGGGCTGCCATGTATTACTGGCCCAAAGCTAGGTTGCATTAAAGAATCCAAGCGCAACCTTGAAGGCCTCTCTTCCCGTATAGAAGGCGGACGTTGCGATAGTATAGCTTCTGCCTGCTTCAGCCAATTTTACTTGTCAGCGCTAAGTCCGGGATTGGACACATTGATTGCCCAACCATGGTTTTGGATCTAGGATCCATGGCTACTGTAGAAGGACCCTTTCACATTCAATTCAGCAACCTCCACGGCTCCGCTACCAGCCTGGCAAAATTACTCCTGGAAAGCTTGTAACAAGCACATATTTATCATGATTCGGCCTTGGCCACTTTGAGGAGCCTGCCCTTCATAGGGAGAGGGCCTGTATTGAGTTTTAGTTCACGGGTGTGTATGTCTACGCGGCTATCATAGATCATTTTGCTTCACACATGGTATGTTAAAACATGTAGTGTGGAAAATATATAGATATATTTAATATGTATATATGTTTTACATGTTTTATGACGATACAGGTTTATAGTAATATGCGTAACACTACAAAACCTTAAATCTCTGTTTTCGTCGCACAACTTATTTATGTGTGGGACGCGAACTATCCGAGAACCTGTCTCTCTAAATCTCGATCTCCCTCTTTTCTCTATCTTTCCCTTTTCCTTTCTCAAAATTTGTTTCTTCCCAGCATCAGTTGGGCACAACAACCAAGGCATGGCCAAAGTCCAGCCAAATTTAAAAAGGGCTGTTACCACCCATGTACGGTTTGACTTGCAAAGTAGACAATGCTCGCGCGCATAGCAATTGCACTGCAAAAAATACCCAAATACAAACAGAACCCCGCTAAGTTTGAGACAGACTGCCCTGAGAATCTCAACACACAGCATCTGTTTTTTCGCGCAAGCACCGATCGGTCGTCGGTCAGACTCTTTTCGCTTCGGGAAAATATCCTACGGCGCCATTCTAGTCTACATCTTGAGGCGCATCCTCCTCCGCTGCCTCTTCCTCACCACCCTCCTCATCACCGATCGCAGCCACGGTCTCGGCGGCCTTCCTCTCAGCCGCGGTCTCGCCATTGGTCTCAGCCGCCTTCGTCTCAGCCGTGGTCTCGGTCTTGGTCTTGCCTGCTGCACTCTCCGTAGCTTTAGGCTCCTCCTCTGTAGTTTCAGCCTTGGCCCTCTTCTTGGGTAGCGTTTTGGGCGGGGCATTGCCTGTCCCGGTACAGATGTCTCAAAAAGCTTTGAAACTGCGAAGCAAATTGACCGAACGGTAAACATGATATGACCAGTTATTGATTGTTTGTACCTCCGAACAAATGCAAAAACACACTGGCTGGCGCCTTCCGACCTCATGGGCAGCTGTGCCTTCAAACTGGCCTCGCATCATGCTTAAAGATGAAATGGTTCCCAAACACATGGCATGCATGGGCCCGCAAATTAATTACATGGATGTTCAGAAAATGAGGCTGTGGCCGCCATTTCTTTGCAAAAATCCAGAGACTGTCCCTTGACCATTTCTTCTCGCACCAACTCCTGGGCGAGTGTTTTTTCTTCATCGTGAATCAGGGAACTCAAACATTCAATATTTGCCTGCACAACGACTTTTGAGCCCCTGGCACACGCAGCTTTAGCCTTTTCAGTGTCCAAGTACTTGCCACCCACAGTGATGACCTCGACCCCGTCCTTTTTGAAGGCCCAGATGTTAGAGTGTTTGTAGTAGTACACAGCACCGATCTTAGGCTCCCCAGTCTCATTGCCTGGACAAACAAAGGGCCGACTGGCCACAACCAATGCTCCCAAACAAGTTGAATCTGAACTCTGTCCACTGGAAATCTCTTCTTGGGAAACTCTACGCGTGATGGACTAGTAGTATTGCTCAAATGAATCTTTGTAGTGAGGATATTATGGCCTGTTCCCGAAGAGGCTGCAGCAGTGGCTGCAGGGCGTCTCAGCGCAGAAGGTCGCTTCATAGCGGGAGAGCCTTCGTCCTCAGCATCAGCAGCCGTAGCAGCTGCAGCAGCATCACGCTCAGCAGCAGGCTCGTCAAGCTCGGCGCCCGCACGCTTTGGACTTGGCTCGTCGGGCACAAAAGCAGCGGGACGTTTCTTGGGTGTTTGTTTGGCGGTCCCTTTTGCCTTCGCCTTTCCTTTGGCTTTTGCCTTTGCCTTCTGCAGCGGGATCTCCTCCTCCTGGTATGAAAAATGGATTGCGCTGAAAATAATTGACTTAGTACTTGATGTCAATACACGCGCGCTTTTGCCATTTCAATGCCATTTCAACAAAACTAAGAGCAACAGCCCTTGTCCTCATTGTCCGAGACAGTGGTCACAGGCGGCAGCACACTCATTGCTGACTTGAGGCTAGAACCGGACACCCTAGACCCACTCTTGAATGCTTCACAAATGGTAGCGAATTGGGTCATGAAGGGCACGCCGGCGCATTCAAAAAGCACAACCCCACGAACTTCTCTGTAACAAGAACAAACGGGGCTCACTTCATATCGCAATTTGCCTGACTTACTTGAACTGCCAGCCGGTCAAGTTGGCGATTTCCATGCCAACTGTCATGGTCCACTTTGGATCGGTCTCAAAAAAAGGGACCAGCGTGCAAGCCACCGTTGCAGTCACACCAGAAAGCCTGAAGCAATTCATGGGTTTTCTTTTCATCTAGGTAGTAGCTTCACCTAGTGGAGGAATCTTTGTACTGTCATGTACTGCTGTCATGGCCGTGCACGGACGAGGAAAAACTTGCCTGCCAAGGCTCAGACTTTAACTCCAATCACTCACATGAACCATAACAAACCAACATAAATCACGAAGAACTTGAAATGACGACCCTGGCTGGCAATCCGCATCACAGCTTGACCAAAGTACCCGGGGGGATGCTGAGAGCGCAGGTGAGGTAGAACTTTGGCTTGACTGGGATGATTTTCGGAGTTGAGCTTCCAGCTTGTAGCTGCACCTGCTGAATTCAAAGCAAGCGCTCAGCAAGGACAGTACTTGGTACTCAGATGGTCAATTCAATGTAAGTATAGAATAGCCAACATCAAACAAATTGTTTCTTCCAAAAATGCAACAACTGCCTCCCAGACCACTGCAGCAGTCTTCGAAGTATCTTGGCGTGGCACATGCTGCAAATTGCCTTGGAAAACGGCTCCCAAACTCCATGGTTTGTGAGACTGATGATCGAAGTTCGCTGCCAAATTGTTAGGCTTGTAGCAATTGGTCTTCCCGGAAGAGGTGGCTGTCAAGTTGTAGCGGTAAGGAACGAGTGACGGATCTCCTCCAGCCTCAACAGCCGCACACAAAATTTCCTAGCGACAAGAATTCTGAATTGCATACCCTACTGCCAAACTTTAGGCTGCCAACCGACCTGGTTCGCCGACGACTTCTGGGTAAGCTCATGGTCCCATATGCCAAGATCTGCGATTCCACGCTCTCGCGCCTCAAACTGTTGTTCAGGTTGACCTCTGACTGAGCAAAACTCCTGAAACAAATAAAACACAGCAAAACAAAATTTACAACCTGGCACTGTTTTGTTCAGGCCAGTCGCCACGAACGAGCTTGACTTCGAAACTTCCCGTGTTGAAAGCGAACAGCTCGCCTGCCTCAACCTCCAGAGTGTTGTCTGTAAAGTTGCCCAGGTAGATTTTGAAGTCCTTCGTAACAACAATTGTCGGCTTATTGCCCCTCCCAGGACATGTAGCCAACCTCAGGCACAACTTCAAAAAGCAGGACATTTTGTCACTTGTTGCCCAAACTGTTTCGCAGTCATGAGGCTTCGGGGAACGTGGATAGAAAACTCATTTTTTAAGTATGACAAAGCAGCTTCTCTTCAGAAAAATCCTGCGTTTTGATCTGCGCAAGATCCACCATCCTCGTCAGATCCAAGAGGTTCTCTCCTGTGAAGTCGGGGCTTCCCACAGCTCGCGCAGTCACAGGGCTCGGCTGACCACTTTGCGTTGTGGGAGCTTCCTCTGACGCTGGCCACATCGCCTCCAAGGCAGTCTTGAGCTTCGATATCTCGGCGTGGTGGTGGGTCCCCTCAGCGAATTTCTGCAACAGCGCGGCTGGAAAGCTTGGCCGGTCCCGCTGCCAAGTCAAAGTAGAAAGCCTTGGAACCTGCGCTGGATCACGGGCACGCGCTTTCGGTGGCGTTGTGGGGCTGGCATCCCAGGATGTATACACCATCTCCTCGACCATCTGGATGGCATCCTTTTGGGACTCTTTCACAAGCCCCAGGTAGCTGATCTGGCCCCACTCCCCAGCCAGCTTTTTGGAACAAACTGCTCTCCCAAATTCTGCATACCTGCAAAGGAGAGGTTCACAAGGGACGCCACCCCAAAATTGAAAAGTGAAAAATGCAGCCTAACTTGAAACCAAGGTGTTCGAATACCTATTAATAGTAATAGTGCTTGACAATTTGGACTTGGGACGAGCCTGTTGGGAAGGATGTCGAACACCACAACGCGATCCTCTTCACGAAGCGGTAGCCCCTTCATGTAGCCTTCAATGATGCTGACGTGTACTGGGAGCCCTTTCCTTGGAGAACGTTTGGACATTGAAAACCAAATGACTGTGTTTTAATGCTTCTGCCGAACATTATCACGCCGAACAAAAACATAAAAAATAGATTATATAACCTTTGTTGGACACAGGCATAGGGTCTGTTCTGCCCTTGCTGTGGCCCCAGGACGGTTGTCTGGGTCGTAGCCACACATGTCCATGACCCTCACAAGTTTCACTGGACCGATCGCACTGGGCGCAGTCCACGAAGAGGCTTTGGGGTCCTGGACAATCGAGATGCAAGCTTGACTTCCCCCGCGTCGGTCTTTTTCGGTTGCATCTGCCGGCTTCTCGAATACCAATGCGACATTGTTGGTGACATCGAATCCACCACTCAACAAAGTATCCTCGATCAGCCTGCGATGCTTGACCAGCGCACCTGAAGTGGTGTTGGTCTGTGGCACTGGCAACTGGATGTGGCCCAAATTCCGGCTCGCCATGCCAAGAGTGGTAGCCATTGTATTGAGGGCGCTCATAAGATGCTTGGAATTCGCCGGGAAGATTGTGGCATCCAAGGTTACAAAAACGAACCTCCGTACCCAAAAGCTTTGACAAACCATGCTATTACCTAGTCGTTTTCATGTTGCCTGACAACAACGCTAAAGGTGAGAAGCTTGCTCCAGTAAAGAAATAAACAATTTAGTTGCGAGATTGGGCTGCAAACCCAAAATGAGCCCACTAATAGCAAAATTAACAGAACACGGCCATTCAAAAGTAAAACTATGTCGGGAAACGCATCACCACCATTCTGCGTCTTCATTGAGACATGCTGGGCGAGGTCCCGGACGGCGTAGGTCATGGCATCATCCACCACCACAAAGCGGCAGTTCTGCTCCATCCAATCGAGTGTGTGCTGTTGGCCTTTCCTGGCATTGCCAAACTTGAATCAATGCCAAAAACCATCGTTGGCCCATAAACCACAAATAATTATGCCTGTCACGTCCTAGCACTCTTACATCAGTCAATGTGGTAGCAGCTACAGCTTTCAGCCAACCCCTTGAAAATCTTTTGAGTTCGGTTCTTACTGAGTCTCTGCTGGCGGGTCCGCAAGTACTGCACATCAAGGGCAGCTTCATGAGCTTCTTTCTCCTTCGAAGGTAGGTGCATCTTCAAAATTTCCATATCGGCTGCCACTTTGGCCTGAAGCTGCTCCAGGGTCGCATTCGCAACCTTCTCCGCCAGGTCTTTTTCCTTCGCCTCCAGCTCTTGCGAATTGCGCTTTTCAATCTCTTGGGCCACAGTCCTGGGGCAAGCAAGCAGAACTTCTAACTCGCTGTTTGAAACAATTGGAAGCTAGAAACCTTTTTGTTGGTCATCCATGAATGCTTTGGGCATACCCCCGTTCCTCAAGAATCCAACAGATTCAAGACCCCCCGGTGGGACTGTGGTCTCCAGCGCGTGGGTAATATCCGGATCCAAATATCCGGCCATGAACTGATCATGCATGGGCTGGGCAACCTTGTCGTACTCTGCTTGCGGAATCGAAGTCTGCAGGAGTTGCATGAAGTGGATGAAACCACCGCAAACAGCGTGCAAATTCGCTGTCTCTCGAAAAGCCCACGCTTTGCGAAGGGTGGGAAGCGATTTGTTCCAGTCTATGCACATGCGCTTGATCAGCAGCAATGCCTAGCAAAGTTTGATCGCAATTAATGCAAACCAGGGTTACTGTCCTCTTCCCTACCGAAAGTATTGTGTTTTTCCACTGTGAGCAAACCAGCAGCCAAAAAGCCAGGCCAACAGCAACAACACCACCACCACCACCAACAACTACAACACTAACCACAAAGGATTCTCGCACTCTGAGAAAAAATGAGTACAGTATAATATACAAGGCAATGGGCCAAGTCGTTCTTGGGATCCCCCTTGTTGGTGAGAGGCCCTTCCCATGCACTCCACGTACCCAATCCCGATGTGAATGCGTCGTTGAAGACCTCTTTTCCTATCGTATCGTGCGAAAGAAATGCACGCATGCCGCGTGAACGGACAGCTTCCCGAAGCGCAGCAACAACAGTGGCGGGCACGTTCTTGCGCAGGTGGTAGATCGCGCTCGCCTCAGCCTTCCCGATGTTGAAGCCTCTTTGGACAGCAGCAGCTGAGTTCCATACCTTGCAGTTACAGACTTAAGCCGGCATTACCTTTCCTGCCTTTCCTGGTTAAAATGATGTTTCATCAAATTCAGATTTAGAAAGTGACTCTTGCACAGCATAAAGCAGCTGAAACACATTCTCGGCTGTCTCAGAAGTTTTGGCACGCTCAAGGACGTCAATCTGTCTCATTAGATTGAAACAATGGGGCGGTCTGCGCGTGCTTGTGGACGCAAGAGTAATGCCTGCTGGCCACGGTCTGATTTGAGTCACAACTAGCTGAGTAGACGGAAATTGAAACCAGCTCCCACTACGAGAAAAACAAAGGAAAACTAAAAAGTTTGCCTCGCGAAGCCAGTACTTGGTCTTGAACATGGTTATATTGGCCGACCGTAGTGTGGACCGTGCTCATGGAGGCCTGCAAGAAGGAGATTGGACGAGATTGGACAAGTCACGGCTTAAAATCATTGTGTGAAAATCACATCAAATGGCGACCCTGGCCTTGTACTGATTTGACACCACTGTCAAAAGATCAAGGCATCTGACCGCTTCTGCAACAATCAAGCAAGTCACGCTTCGGCGCCAACCTTTCACATAGCCAACAGAGAAAGGGGCCAATCGGATGCCTCACGGAGATTTTCAAGCCACACAAAGCACAAACAATCCGAAAATTAATTTGAGAAGTTGTCATTATGAGGGCCAGCAAACTCAGAACCAAGCCAGAATTCGGGAGCTCCGGCAAAGCAACATACTTCGACTCCAAAAACGCCGAATCAGGTGTTGTCACTGCCAGTCGCTCAACGCCCGGCAGGTCTGGGTCCGTTCGGAACCTAAGCTTTGAAGCAACTTTACAATGGAAAATCTCACGAAAATTCCACACAGAACCTGGGTCAAAAATGGCACCTGCATGAAGCGCTTCTGATTGATGAACGACGTGAGAACAAAAACTTGCTCTTAGGACAAGTTGAAAATTTGCAGGGTGGGTCACGAATGGAACCAAAACCATAAAGTATGTGAATGGATGATTTTATGAGATGCTCTTAAAATAATGAGGCAATGGAGATGGTGGAATCTTGGGAGGGATTACTTAGAAGATCGTCACACACACACAAGCTGTGGATGTTTGGGCAGTGCGCAGAAACATACTGGAATTACACATGTCAGTACGTCTTTGTGGTGCTGTTGGAAAAACGAGTTGCCCTTCGACCAAATACATCTCAGCCAATGTGTAAAGCTCATCCGGTTCCAAGATGGAACTCAACCCAAAGTCTGCCCGCCATGCCAAGTTCCAAGGCCGGACAACATGTGGCCCCTGCGTCAATTCGTTGCAGTAGGAGTACCTTTGCCGGATCGGCCACACATTACATGGGAATTTGGATGAGCTTTGGACTTGAAAGTCTTCAATGTTGAAATAACGCAGCAATAACTTTGATGGCAATATATTTGATGGTACAAGTCCCTTGCGCCTCGGATTGGGTGGAAAAGCAGTGTCCAGCCAGTTTGCAAAATCGAGCTTAGCATCCTGCATGCTTTGCGAAACAAAACGTGTTGTAATTACTTACTTCACACCGCCAAACGTTAGCACGCGTAAGCAATCCTTGGATCCATACTTCTTGTCCAAATACTTGTCCGGCCCACCAACCGTCGTTACATGGTCTTCAAGCCTTGGTTAAACTATGATAAATCGATGTTAAGCGGCACTGGAAAATGTCAAGTTTCCACTTTGGACAGGCCCCCAAATCTGACCCCAGAACGTCCATATTGTTATTTGTTTTTCATAGCAGATTTCTTGAGGTTCTGGGGTCAGATTGGGGACCCCCCCAAAGCGGAAAATTAGCACTGGAAAAAGTGCGAACCTGAACCTATGCGATCAAATTCTGAATGCAGCTGGAGAGCCACTTCACGATGCGGGCAACTTCAGGGCAACTGGCCTCCAAGTTTGCGCTAGACTGCATCCTGGCCATTTTTGCTTTCGCCTGCCCTGAACCACCTGAATTTCTCCTCTTTGGCGCCATGATAACTATGAATGAAGAATGCCCAAAACGCTTGGGCCAAATACCCCCTCGCCCTCGTATTTCAAAAAAAATCGCAGAACTGAAAATGATTCACGTTGCAATTTGCAAACACATGGCGACAGCAGTGCTCCCACAAGATCACGTTTAATTTACTGAGACTTCACAAAATTTGCAGATGAAACCCTTCACGCTATTATACGGCCAGCTTGCTTTTCACAAGACACGAACAAAATTCAATCTGTGAGGTCTTTCAAAAACTGGCTGCACTCGCACTTGACTTATCAAGCATTCTGGGACGTGGGATTCTTCGCCCAAACCACGCAGCCACCTTTGGGTTTGAACTCTTGTGGCTTCTCATATTCAAATGGCCTCTCAAGCACCCAGGCAAACACCTGTAGGTACGAGGCCAACACGGGAAAGGCTTCCAGACTACTGACTTGATGTTTTTCCATGTGCCGTGCCAAGAACATGTAATTCTCCGGATCGCACAAAGGAGGGGCCACAAAACCAGAGCGGTTTTCCGCCACCTTGATGCAGTCAACCACGAAAACTTCTCCCAGCAGTAGACATGTTCCAGTGGGAGATGATTTTGCCGTGCATGCAATGCCGATCCGTCCACGGATGTTGCAAGACTTGTTTCTCAGCTCCCACGTTTTCCCACAACGGAAGATTCGTTCACACCACTGGTAGTCAATCAACAGCACCTTCTCCGGGGAAGCCGCCATGCTGCACAAAACTCCGAGCAAATAATAACCGATACAAAACGCTAGACAAAAGGTGTCGTGGTTGCTCACGCTAAATCACTTAGCATGTTTGCACACCTCAAGCCTACAGTAATCTCAATTGAGCACTCAATTGAGCAAATGGGCGGCAACATGTTGTTGGAAAGCTGCTGTTTCCTTCATCCACGCAAAGTCAGGAGGGGTGTGAAACACTACAGACCGCTGAGTTTGGCGCGTTACCAGAAACACGCTTCAGGAAAGGTGCTCGTCTTCAACTGCTCGTAGTAAATAAGATAACAGCATTGATTTTATATCCCAGAGCAAATGAATGCACACATAGCCTGTAAGGGTGGGCAAAAACATGTTGGACGGATTGTTTTTAAGTAAGTTGCAGATAAGCATGGAAACACCTTATCATATTAACTTTTCAAACATTGCCATTTGTAGGCCTGATGATATTAACTTTTCAAACATTGCCATTTGTAGGTCCCAGCAGAACCTACCAACAACATCTATTAGGGGGATTCAAGAAGGAGCCCACAGCAAGAACCCATGTTAGCCCTAAATCGGAAGAAAAATTGCAAAACAGCACAAATCAGTTCATGAACTTTTTGAAATGCAGCCGTTTGATGCTTAAATAAGAATGTCACAGGTCACAATCAAATAAAGAAATCTGATATCCAGCTAAACACCATGTTTATGACAATTTTTATTGTCTCAGATAGCTTGCACGGCTCAACCCAATCTATAGACTACCGCTTGTCACACACAACTCAAAAATGCTTACAAATGTCTTCAAATTAGATATTGAAAGTAAAAATCTGTCTCAACCAAATTTGGAAACGTGTTTGACCCGTCTGTAAATTTAGAATTTTTGAGAAACCAATTTTGATCAGAACAGTCTCTCAAGCTGATTGAGAAACGGGCGTTGGTCAGACCATCTCCAAACATGTTGAGAGACGGATCTCTGTCAGATCCGTCTCAAAATTTGGCTGAGAGACGGGTCTGACCAAGATCCGTCTCTCAACTCTATTTGGAAACGGGATTTGGTTTTCCAAATTTGGCTGAGAGACGGATCTGACCAAGATCCGCCTCTCAACTCTATTTGGAGACGGGATTTGGTGTTCCAAGTTTGGTTGAGAGACGGATCTGACCAAGATCCG
>CAXAMN010025805.1:1777907-1814963 GCA_963970005.1 Durusdinium trenchii | reverse complement strand
ATTTGGTGTTCCAAGTTTGGTTGAGAGACGGATCTGACCAAGATCCGTCTCTCAACTCTATTTGGAGACGGGATTTGGTTTTCCAAATTTGGTTGAGAGACGGATCTGACCAAGATCCGTCTCTCAGCTCTATTTGGAGACGGGATTTGTTTTTCCATTTTTTGGTCAGATCCGTCTCTCAACTCTATTTGGAGACGGGATTTGGTTTTCCAAATTTGGTTGAGAGACGGATCTGACCAACATCCGTCTCTCAGCTCTATTTGGAGACGGGATTTGGTTTTCCATTTTCTGTTGAGAGACGGATCTGACCAAGATCCGTCTCTCAACTCTATTTGGAGACAGAATCTGAGCGCTGCCAAAAATCCATCTCCAAATGCATGCCCTGAAAACATGCGATTGAGAGACGGATCCTAGGTAGGATCCATCTCTCAACCCCAGTTTAGGCTGGCAATTGAATTTCCTAAAGTCAAGGCCACCCCAGTTTCCATGGGCCAAACACCCCCATTGAGAGATGGATCCTAGGTAGGATCCATCTCTCAATTGTTGTTTCTTAAAAGCTTGTTTTGGAGACGGGTATTGGTGTAAATGTCCATGCCGCACCCAAATTTTTGGAATATATTAAGAGTTTAGGGTTTAGGGTTTATTTAACATTTACTTTTAACATTCCAAGAGAGGTCAACAGGACACAAAACGATACCCACGCTAAGGATCCTTACTGTGAGTATCGTTTTTTGTGTCCTGTTGACCTCTCTTGGTTTATCATAATTTTACCTACTTTGGTTATAATATAAGATGTATAAACCCTAAAACCATGAACACCAAACTGGCAATTTTCCTCTTGGGTTGGCCAAAGACGGGCCCAAGTCGGTGTTCAAAAGAGTCCCCGTTTAAAAAAAACGGGGACTCTTTTGAACACCGATTTGGGCCCGTATTTCTACCAAAAAGGAAAATTGCCACACCAAATATCCTAAACTTATACACTTCGAAACTCGGAAGCAAGGCGCCTCGCAATTTCCGACCATGACTCAAGTGTGCAGAGTCACGTGAGGCATTCACGAGAAGCAAACACATGCAACTCTCACGGATTCCACCTTTTCCGGCGCTCAGACCACTGGCCTTAATACGAAATTTGCAGAATCACCAACTCAATAGTTCTCTTTTAAAGAACACTGGCCCAGTGAGCGCGCACGACACGCCGTACGCACACATGTTATAAGCATTCAGTGGCAGTCAGGCGCACAAACACATGAGTTCTTGAACAAAGCTTCTAAAATTAATGTCCTCTGTCCGAGAGATTCGGGCCATTTTGTATGTTGCGTTTAGCGTACCAAAGATGTTAGCCAAAACGTGGCGTTGTCCAGCAGGAAGTGTCCAAGTGATGTCATTATAGGGAACAGACCACAGCTTTTGGACCATTTAGTAAGCGTTGCCTCTCAAGCGCCAAGGCTGTTCCCTTTATGAAATGGTGGTGGATTGCACGCACGAAACAACAGACCCCTAGCTTTCCAATTGTCTCAAGCAGGAGACGAGGCTCAGAACCTGTAACATCATCATCATTTACAGAAGTGACGAAAGTTGTAGATATCGTTGTTTTTTCAAGGTTACTACTGCAAGATTACCAAAATGCAGAAAAGCACACACACACAGGAAACAATCATGTAAATGCAAAGGATGGCTTTTCATTGCTGCTTCTGAATTGGCATCTCAGCAGCAGCAGGTGCGCAAACACTTCGAGCTGCTGCGACCAACTTGTGGAATCACAAGGTGCACACCAACTGAATTACATCGTTAGTGAGTCCGATCAAGCATACGAAGCGTTTTGTTGCCAAACAAATATATATATATATATACATAATAAAACAATCATCATAACAAGCCTTTAGTGCAAAAATCCAGCAACAAAGCTTCAGACTGGGTCTTACCTAATCCACGCCTAATCCCGGAACTCACCAGCAAACGTCTTTGCGAAACTAGTGACGGCGAGAAATGCCTGAGCCGGCACTACCACATTGCCAAGGGTTCGCATGCGATCTTGAAAATTCACGGGCGGTTCATTCGTCAACCACTTATGCTTTGCAACCTCACTCCCAGCGTTCCAGGCACGGCTGGCGAAATGGTCGAGGTCAGGCACCTTCTCCTACCGAGCTTAGCAATCAACCACATCCACACCAAAAAACATGAGAATAAGCTGCGACTTTCTAGCAACCGCTGAGTATCTCCAGTTCTTTGCATTGACCCAAAAATCAATCTTACTATGTCTGTTAAACGAAAACAGTTGACAGAATGTGCACCTTTAGAAACCCATCTCTGACTTTCCATGGTTTGCAGTTTCTGCAGGTTTGACCAACCTAACTCCATTGCCCACAAACTCAGCTGCTTCATTTTTGCATTCATCATTGAATAATTACAGCACACGTAAAAAACAATGGTACAATGTTTGATACCAGTTCTCCTGGAAGGGCAACTTAGAGCCATGACGGACAGCGAAAAGGAACACCCGCAGGCGCCCCGCCTGAAACCAATAGATAAACCATTTCAGAAAACTATTGGGTTGACAATGTGAACAACAAGCACCCGGCCGGAAGGCCAACATTGGCGAGGTTGTTGGCGGTCCAGAAAAGGTCCAGATTCCTGCTCGCACATTCCTGGCCCAGTTCAAGGAAAAGACTTTTGAAAGGTTTCATTTCTGAATATTCCGACCTTTTGATATTTATATATACAATTCTGACCACTTACTACTTCATTACGTGCAGAATCACCACCACGCATTCAAAAAAAACTTCTGTATTTTCCGTTACTGTAAATCTGGCGGTGAAAATCTCCGGAGCCTTCTGGATGTAGCAAAAGAGCCTCCTGCAATGCTCCTGCTTGGACAGGAGGGCTCCAACGTTCTCAAGCAGCATCCCTTGCCTTAAAGTGCATGTATTGACAAAATAGTTACACTGCGAGTAGTGAGTATCATATTTAGTTTCCTATTGATTGCAGTTTCAGCCATTCCAAAAGTCATGACACACTCCGCAGAACATGGCAAACTCCCAAAACTGAGTATGAAGCCCATTCTCAAGCCGATCAAACGTTTTGAACGTCTCCTTCACTAAACTGCTTCTGTCGTCACGGAGTCCGTTCTGGTTTCCGGCTTGCGACACGCCCTCAGAAAAGCACGGGATTGTACAACATCGGACAAACCCTGCAAAGCAACTCTTGATCACTAAAAGTAGTCTGAATTATCACAAAGCTGGGCCCTAGACCTGGCACGGAAATCCGGCGAGCAACCAAGTTGCTCTCAAAGCATCGCCAGAGGGGCGATACTCCCGCACATCGTCATAAATGGGACAAAAGGGCAAATTGCCTTCCCTCATACGGGTTTGGAGAATGCTCTTGCACACGGGATCTGATTCAACCTCAAAATCCAAATTCCAAATCAACACCCTGTGGCGCACAAAGCTTCTCTCAACAGACTTGGACTTGAAACTGAACCTAAGATCCTTGCCATTGCAGCCGGTCGAAACCACCTCGCAGCGAGGAAGTTGCGACAGTGAAACACTCGCTGGCCAAAGGGTACCCAAAAACTCAAAATTATTTACCGAATGCGTACACGCGCACAATAAGTTGGCGAAGTTCGCTTTTCAACACTTGCGCTTCATGGGTCGTTGCTGCTCTTGTTCTGGACCAGGACCAGCGGATGTCGAGAGTGCCTTGATGGAAGACACTGATTTTAGCAACAATAATTAATATTGGCGTACGTGAACTGCAACACAAGGCGCTTCAGTCTGGGATCCACAATCTTTCTGATTGCTGCTTTGTGGAAGCGCGACGACTGCGTTGCTCCCATCACATTGAACCCATTGCTTTTCCATCCAAATCCACCTTGCAATCATTTCAGATTCTGTGTGTATGTCTGATTCTGTGGGTTTGCTTAGTAATGAAAGGCTCTTTGTCACTGAACAGCTCGATCTTGGCTAAGCGGCTCTGAACCATGCCAACGGCAATGAACCACCACACCCGCGGGCACCCTGAGTTGTTGAAAACACAGACCTAAACATGTTGATAGGTTGCGGTCTCCCAACCTCCGTTGGAAGTTCAAGACTGGGTGAACTCTGTGACTCGGATCGTCACTGCTCGCATTCTGATATCAGCCGAGGCTCTTAATTTGATTGATTCCAACTGTTCGGACTGTCTGGAAAGACCCGATGCCCAAATCCATTGCACACGACTTGAGGGCAGGTGTTGTATTTTTAACCGACATTTCCTGAACAGGTTAAAAAAGCCAACCGTCTTTAGACTATTGATATTACTTTGCCTTCAATGATAATGGTGCCTGACACTGTTAGTCAAGAGTTTTGACCTCGACTTGCTCCATTGAATTTGAAGCCAAAAAGCATTAGAGGCCACAAGCATCCAGACTCAATCACTCTCCCAGCCAGTACATCAAAAGGCAAACAATGTTATCTTATTGCTGGTTACTTGGGTCCTGGCGGTCCCACGCCAAGCTCGAGCCCTCCTATGCCAGTGAACAAAGAGACGCAACGACTCTTCTCGCTTTCCTGCAGGCAAGGCTAGACTCAACAAAACATGTCATGAAGCAAGCGTCATCCAAGGTGGATGGTCCTTGAGTCCCGTAAAGCCGTCAAACATGTTGGCAACTGTTTTGCGCTCAACAGCGCCATGCACATCGGATGTCCAACCAGTGGGAAGGCCTGCGTTCAAAGAACATTTCAAAGCCGAAGTGATTCTCCAACACAACTTCAAAACACAGCGCATGCGTTCAGTGAAGTTTAAGGTGAACTCTACATGACTGGAGCAATCGGCCTTGGAACCACTCGGCGCAGGCCAATGAAAGATATCTTCCAGGATTTCCCCCCCGCTGGGAAACAGAACGTTGGTAGGGCTCTGACAAAGCAATCTGGTTGGCAAGGTCCTGCAGCATCGTGGCAACCAAATGCAACAAGTAATCACTTGGGAAAAGGCTGAGCTCCCTACTCCAGATCCTCTGCGGCTTATCTCCGATTTTGTCACAGTCACAGAAGCAGAAAAGCAACCTGGGCGCTCAGTTTGACTGTACATTGAGCAAACGAAAAAACAACTTGAATCAACTTGAGGAGTAAACGAATGGTGGACCATCTTCGGAGCTTCCGCATCCCACAAAACCTCTCAGTGCCGTTCGCCTTCTTGCCAGGCTTTCCTCTTCCAACCTAATTATCTCCAAGGCAAACAAAAAGAAAAGCACAAACCCAAGAATAACCTCAGCCCGACACAATGGTCAGGTCAAGGTTTGCCACAGTGGGCAAAGGTACAGAAGTCGTCTCCATGAAGCCGTTGCGCTTGATGCAACCGTGGCGAGGCAACTGGACAGCAAAATGACTATCTGAAGACCAAGATTGGGTTT
This sequence comes from Durusdinium trenchii, assembly GCA_963970005.1. Lineage (NCBI taxonomy): Eukaryota > Dinophyceae > Suessiales > Symbiodiniaceae > Durusdinium > Durusdinium trenchii. The sequence continues at coordinate 1,809,577 of CAXAMN010025805.1, read as the reverse complement.
GTTATGAATGAATAAAATTGACACTAGAAGAAAATGGACGGTTTTTGCCTGAACAACGTTCTTCCCCTTGGCATGTCCCACAAACCTTCTCGACGAAGAGCTTGCCTACCAAACCAACACCGATTGATGCAAGAATCAGACTTGGATGTAAAATGAAGTAAACCAGTATTTGGACGCCCTTTGAATTTGAATACATGAATCAAATTTGGGCAAGCCTTGAATTTAATTTGACATCACGCCCTCTCCAGCACAACCCGAGCCTTGGCTCCCCGCTTGGCTTTCGCGACCCTTCTTTTGGCCGGACGCTTCCTGGAGCTTTGAAGCTTTTTGGCAGTTGCAGTTACTGTTTTGGATGGCTTGGCAGGTGGAACGGCAGCTCTGCCACTTGAAGAGTCGGGTTCTGATTCAGCATCGGACCTCACAGCGACTGACTCACTTATTAAATATGTATATCTACTCCGTAACCTGTACTGCAATTAATTACGAAAATGATCTCAGAATAGGGCACTGCAGTAATGGGAGGAAGGCAATCCATGCCCAATGCAAAGCGAGCAGTGAGCTGCAACGAGCTGCCCCAGCGCACTAAAGTTTAAAGACTCCTAAAAACCCTTCTTTGAGCTTTGACACGGCAACAACATCTGGAGAAGGAAGAATTGATGCATCGGAAAACATCGCGGGCTTTAAGCAAGCTGAGCCGAGGACATCCAATTGAGGCTCACAACCTGGCATCGTGACAAATATTAGCACTTTGCAAAACAGTTTTAAAACCAGAAAGGTTGAGTTGTTCAGGTTACACACTGCAGAATGCATGCCGCAACGCCCTAACTTTTCCCACTGTCTCCAGGTTTTGAACGTCCGTTACTGCTGACGAAGTTCTCCGCCCAGAGCACGCTGGCAAGCTGCCGAGAGGTGGCAAGCCTTCTTCCACGTGAGCTTGTCTGCAAGAATTTGTAGCCCATCCCCCAAAGTATCGATCGACTTGTACAGCGCAAGCCGCTGCCACCACAGCCACTTGAAGCCCCACACAGTTTCAACTTCTTCTTGAAATGCGCGAACAGCAGCTTCCATATCATTCACTTCAGATTCATGGCCACCGTCGGGACCAATGCAGGAGCTCATCCAAGCTGCAGGAGGTGAAGAAATAAGACTATTTGCGTAGGCAAGAAGGCTTTGAAGGTCAGCCTGAAGCTCAACCAAGGGGGAGGTTGAAGCCGGTGCGGTAGATCCGGTGTCAGCAAATAGCATTGGACCGGTGCTTTTTTTGGCCAAAATCTCCGAAATTTCTTCGATGCATGACTCCGCTATGGCTGCAATGTATCCGGCAAACATGTCTTCTGGACGGAAGACGCCATGCGCGTGCATCAATTTCCTTGCCAAACAAAATGCCATTGTTCCAAGAAGGCCAATGCTGCGGTAAAGCACAAGCAAAAGCTAGGGCATGCGCTTTGCGTGAGCTGTGGCACAAACAACAACAAGCCAGGCGCACGGCGGGCCAAGCAACCCAGGTGAGATGTAGCTTGAGAGGACCACCTCAAAATCTAAAGGTTGGCTTCACTGTTGGATTGTCATGTTCCAAAAGTCTGAGATGCTAATTTTCCACCTTGGACGGGTCCCCAATCTGACCCCAGAACCTCAGGAAATCTGCTTTGAAAAACAAATAAAAATATGGACGTTCTGGGGTCAGATTCGGGGGCCAGTCCAAAGTGGAAAATTGGCAGTCTGAGATTCTGACTAGTCGGCTTGCCGAGCTTGAGCGCTCCCGATGGCGTGAAACGATGTCGAGGTTGCAATCAATTAATGAGTGTCATTGGCTGTTTGCCCAAAAACATAGGAGCTGACTCCGACATCGTATTCCAACCAGCCATTTCTTGTTCTCATGTCCATGAACATTGTTGGACAACAGCACTGACACACGCTGCATTCACCATCAAAGCTGCAGGCACCAAAAAGTAACCAAAAGAACTTGTTCATTGAAAGTTTTTACGTTCAATACTTCCACTGACAACGTGCAAATATTGAAGGGTCATGCAATGTGTTTTCTACTTGTGCTTACCAGCTTTGAGTCTTTCCTCGGTTTTTTTGCGCACTGTTTGCGCAGTTTTGAAAGCTTCCTCCCAGGGTACGCCCCTGGCCCAAAACTTTGCTGCGGTATCCAAGAGGATCTTCTGCTTCGCTTTTCCCTTGTAAGTGGCAACAGCAATGTTCCGCTTTGGGGGCCGCTGCAACCTTGGCCAAAAAACATCTAGCATAAATAATAGTAATGTCAAGCAGACACAGAAATAGAAGGTTCCTCTGAGTTCTCTCATGCGCTAGCCACACTGACTGGTGTCCAAAAGACTTGAAAATATATTGGAACCAAATCAAAAGGCCCCAAGATGCTGTTCTCATCGCGTTCAAAGTTTTCAGCAAGCGGTGCATCCTCTGACGAAGGCCAAATCCGGGCATTCGGGTCCCCAACGCACCTTGAGGCCAGCGCAAGCGCGGACGGTCTTTAAGAATGGCACGCTTTCAGCTTGACTTCGCTACAGATAGTTTTCAATCGCAACTGTCCCTGAAACTTTTTAAACCCACAATGAACGTCCACCTAAGTTTTAGCCCTGGCACGCCGAAACATCCAACAACTCCTCAAGCTGCATGCTTCCGTCAATCCAGCTTAGGAGATGATCTGCAGCACGGTCCAAGCCATAAAGTCGGTTGCGTAATAGTGGGGCGAACTTCAAGACCTCATCGCGGACGCTGGCAGTCATCTCCTTCTTCCCGCTGACAACTGCCAAGAATCATGCGAAATTAAATTCAACTCTCTACAAAGTAGAAGAGACACGCTTCTTGAGCTCTGAAAACTGAAGCGATTACAGCCGGCCTAACGGGACACCTCTGGAAAGCAAATTTGATGCCAAACTGTCAGGGTAGAAAAGCATAGTTGGACCATACTTCTCATCTGACATCCAACGCTTGGTCCTGATCAAGACCCAACAGCCACGGAAGCCCTACAAATGACATCCAAACAAAATCGCTGGATAAGACTGCTGGTCTACACCAAGAAAAGCATCCCAAACACTTCAAACACATACATAAGGTTGAGCCACTGCAAAATCACATCATTGGGATGCTGCTCCGCAGGCCCCAATCTGAAGAACCGATCTGAGATGTCAGAACTTGACAAGCCTCAGCGCGCACAAACATGATTCAATAAATTTTGAATCCCGAAGTGGTTCAAGCTCAACACCCACACACACAATGAGAGTGGCATTATGGCATTGCTCAACCATTTGCTAAATGCGTGCCAGTGAACCCGCATTGCACCGCCTCGCAAGCCTGAAAACATGGGGCGCTCCAGGGCCACCGATCCCTTTCAAAAAGACCGGGACTGCGGCCATGAGGAAGTTCCGCCTCAACCCGGGCTGAATGATCTGACAGTGAATGAATTCAGAGCAGCAATTAAACTATTATAGTAATAATATCAATTCAGAAGTGATTCATTAAGTGCAGCTAGTGTACCAATCTCGCGTCTGGTCGATCTTGCGCACGTACCGCTTGGAAGCGTGCTCAAAGGGGAAATCAGCTTCAGAAAGAAAACGCCTAATGATGTCGATGAAATCTGAAGGTGTTTGCGCGAAGCGTCCATGCCGAGTGATAAACCTACTCAATCTCCCGAACACTTGATCCACATCTTCATGACTATGCCCACTCCTCAGTGAGCTGAGCCGGGCTTCCATCACCACTCCTCAGCCGGCGCTCGCTCGTTCCATACCGTGACCCCTTTCACTATCATACCCAAACTCTCCCAACCCACCTCCAGGGCCCATAGTAGGTGAACTAAACATGTCAGAATCGTAATCAAACACCAAGAGTCCCTTGCTTACAAGACTGGCTAAAAATTGCACCATTGTATTATTCTTGCACTCACGTGACGTGTTGTCAACTTGCAGTGTCAGGATCGAATCTCTCAAACAAACACCATCTTTCTGAAGCTGTGTGAGGACGTGGCCCACGATCTCCACATGGGTTGTGGAGTCTTTTGGAAGGTCCGGCTCAGATACGAAGAACATGACACTCCGTCCGTGGATGATACAACCCACCACGTGGGATCGAGGTCTGCTCCACTGGGCAAAATCTTTGGACTTTAGGCACGGGTGTCGGGGGTACATAAATTTCGATTGATCCATCCCGTCGCAAATCATGGTGATATGCTCCCCTCTGGCACGACTGAGTCCTCGAGAGGACCAGTAGGATAGACGATCCAAATACTGGTGGTGCAAATGATTGTGATATTCTTCCTGCTGTTTCAATCGTGCGTTCAGATGATGTCCCAAATTTCGAACTGCCATCTTGTGCTTGACACAAACGGCGCATTCTGGATGTTGGCGTACACCTCTGAACTTGAGGAATGGGTAGTCCGATAGCCATACCTTACGGTTCTTGGTGCTTTGTGGATCGGTCTGGCACTGGGCGTCTATAGAAAGAGACAAGGTCAGGAATCAAGAACCATGTCACGAAATGCACATTCAAGCCACACGCCAAAATAACGTGAACGAAGCACACTTGAAAGTGCTCTCACGGTATCTCTGCCGGTATTGTTCACAATAGTCTTTGAGTTGGCCTGGGGGTAACCATCTAGCTTCCCTCCCTTGCTCATCGGTGCCATCAATCTGGATAGCTCGACCCTGGTTCAATTTCACTGAACCTTTGTTTTTCCGTGGTTTCTGTTTGGTCTCTTTCTTTTTCTGTTTTAAAAGGATCTCAGGCTTTTCAAGGAGTTCCGCATATGGATCAGCATCCTCTTCTGCCGCAACTTCGAGCTCAATGGATTCGTCATACGTATCATCTCTGAAGTCAGGAAGAGTTTCAGCTACAGAGTGATAGATCTCGCTCAAAAATGATGCGACCGAAGCTCTCACCGCACTGTCAGACTCGGATTGTGGGCGAGTCAGATATCTCAAATCCCCTGGAGGCACATCCAGACCCTCCAATACAGCAGATTTCATCCGATTGAACCTTCTGGACCCTCGGCAGCAAACAAAATGGATGCACTATTATCCCCGGCGCTCCCAACTTTGCCAAAAAGGTTTTGAAACTTGAATAAGCAGGGCACTATCATCTGGAAGCATTACGTTTTTTACATGTAGTTTCAAAAAATTAAAAAGAATCATTGTCACACACCTGGGAAACCGAGTGTCCAATCCCATGAAGGCGTTTCCACGCTTTCAGACAGACTCGCCGAGACAGTAACATCCACGCGTGGCCTTCTTGCTGCTCATGCTCCCGTATCCGGTCGAAAACCTGAGGCGTGGCAAGCGGCTGCTAGGCCTCTAAAAGGAAGCAAAATCACACAAAGTTAGACTTTGGCATGGACAAAACTTAGTTGGCTGAATGACAAGAAACAACCCTGTCTTGATCTAGCTTGTGAAACTTGCACCAGTCAGATCGAAATCGCAAAAGCTCGGCATACGGTTGCCCATCTCTGAACTGATCGTAGCATCTCGATTTGGAACAACCACACTTTTTCCCCAGGACTCCCCGCACGTTCTCGTCACTGTCCAGAGGAGTTCTCTTTCGTTTCAGATTCACTGAAACTTTGGGTGGGGCTGGACCACCGCCTTCCTCGCTGCTGCTGTCAGTCACTTGCTCCACTGAGGGCAGCCGCTCTGACATGGCAATTGGCAAATGGCAAACACAAAAAATAGCAAACAAAATTTCAAACACTCTCGGGTAGCGAAGGCAATGCAAAGTTTGCTACTGGAGTGTTTGGTTACAAAGCAAAGGCAAACCGTAGTAACAATAAATTAACTTCGACATGCAGTACGCCCGCCTGTCGGTGATTCAGGGCCATAATGTGCAACAATCATGGAACGAGCGTGGTGGAAAAAAAACAACGCTTTCAATCCAAAACGTACGAAAAAAACATCTAACATTTGGCGAGTCAATTCCCCGAACACCCTTGGGAATTTCTTGCAGTAAATAGCCGTCAACAACAGCATCCAACACAGACCGTCCCAGATTTCTTGGATATATTATGGCTGTGGCCGGCGGCCTGGTACGAGTTTTCGTTGAAAGTTACGCCAATTTATGAGGACAAACAAGAACAATGTCCAGAGACACCCCCTCTCAGAAATTGAAAATGGAACAGTGCACAAATAGTAACCCCCTTTGTGCCCCAGTGTTTGTATAACCAAACATCCAGAGTGCAGGGATTCTTTAATGTGACAAAGCTTTGTGCCAAAAATGCATGGCAGCCCCTGTTCTCTCTGTGGAGGCACAGCATGACTCCAAAGTAGCTCTAGATCCTGTGGGTTCAAAGCATCAAGTGTGAGAACCCCATTCAAAATGGGAACCCCATTCAAGGGAAAATTCTTTTAGAGCGTCCACAACCACTGTCTAAGACGCCATAGCCAGGAGAACTGACCAACAATTGCTCAATGTTCAATGCTGGGGAGGTGACAGGTGCAGTGTTTACTGTCTTGAGTACCTCCCTGCGCTCACGCAACAATTGCAGCGAAAGCCACGAACTTTGAGAATCGACCATGGCCACGAAATCCTCTACAAATGCAGCACCACTCTCACCACCTTTCCCTGCTGCATAGCCAGAAGAGGAGGAAGTTGATGGACCCTTTGCAGATTTGCCACTTCCCTTAGGCAGCTTGCATTCCCGGGCCCAATGTCCAACCTGTCCACAGCGATTGCAGCGAGTTCGACGTTTCATTTCCTCGATCTCGACCTTGAAGCTTCTTTTGGAATCACCTGCTTGAGTGAACTTGCGGGCACGCTTCAAGCTCACCATTTCCTTCCGGCGTTCACGCCAGGACACAGCAAGTGCTTCAGCCACTTCTTGCTCATCAAAAATCTCATCTGGATCAACTGGGGCGTCCTGTTGATGCTCTGCAAGAAACTGTTCCAAGTCAGCGATCGTCGCATCCGCTTCATCCCAATTGGGAGGAAGCTCATCTTCTTCATCAACCATGGCGACAGCAGCTGAGGGACGTTTCTTGCCGATGATCAACTCCGGATAACAGGATCGCATCGCCCTGCCAATCTCCTCGCGCTTGAGCACTCCGAGTGATCGGGAAAGGATGACAGCTTTCTGTTCATCTGTCAATCCAGCCCGGTGAAGAATGATCCATCCACGGGCTTCCTCGGGGAAAGCCACATTGACTTTCCTCTGCACCCTATCAAACAGCTCGGTGGCGCGAGAGATCCACGCCTTCAGTGACTCTCCTTCATGGGCACGCAACTGAAACACCTCAGTCAAGGCTTCGGACATCTCGTCCGATTGATCCTTTTGAGGGAATCGTTGATCAAGTAGTTCAAAAATGATCTTCTCACCTCCAGCCTTTTGGTATGCCGACTGCTCAAGATGCTCGACACATTCCAGCGCTTTTCCAGCAAGTAAGGCGTAAACATATGCACCTTTGGCACCGTCGGGGATCTTGTCGCCGAGAGTGAGGATCTTGTTTGTGACCCATGTCCGCCAGCGTTTGTACTCTTTGGCGTCTTCGGTGTCGCCACTGAACGTTCGCAGGCCTGAGGATTCGTTCGACGAGCTCATGGCATTCATGCTAACCTATCCAAGGAATCCTATCCTATGGAGCCCCGGTCTTCGGGGCTCCGCTACCAATATCGAAACCGCGAGTTCGGATCCTACCGAAACAAACGGGCTAGCTTGCGCTCCATTTTCTCTCGAGCGAAACAGCTGTCCCTGGGAGCAAGACCGTGGTGGAGCATATGGCATTCATGCTGGGCAACAAGATATATATATATATATGCTACCCCCCCGTTGTACCTACTTTTAGCCCTTGTCTTCTTGGCAAATGTTGTATATAAATATATGCTAACCCTCTTCCCCAAAGATCTACCATGTTTGCCTGTTGCATGCCTGTTTGAGTGATATTTTCAGATATCAGATGAACCTTTTGGACAACTTCACTGATTTCAGAGAGCAAATTGAACAGCATAATTTTGACCATATTGTGGTCTTTGACTGGGTGTTCGTTAAATCATTGATTGGTTCTAACTGCTTTCTATCACCGGCGCCTATGATGATGTTATTGTCTTCGTGTGTTCAGTAAAGTTTTAGAATTTAAAGATCTGTCATATATATATATATAGAGAGATTTGATTTCATCAAAGAAGATGACATCAAAATTGCTATGCTCAAACTCTGGTAGTTCATCCCGGTTATGAACTGGAATTCTATGTTCTAGGTTGTTGGGTCACCTTCTATTTCTTGACTTAACCGGTTGTGAGGCACTACAACAAACAACATGTGTTTATGCACCTTGTTAAAATACTGACCTAGGTACAGGAGGGGGGCCCGCCATATGTATATAATATATATATATACAGTATATATATATGACATATCATTATCCTCCCGCCCACCCCACTCCCTTGTACCAAGGAGTGCATCATATCCACATCCTCTGAATCCACAAGACTTAAAGCGATGACAGTTTCGCGGCAGCCGTGAAAGACAGAACACTCTGCCTTCACCTGGAGGAGAAATCACAAAGAATGCGCCATCTCTGGAGGAGGTCACTAAAACCTCAGCAGCATGGCTATTCATTGTTCGTTTGGCATCCAAGAACGCTTGCATCTGGAGCAATCTTGCCTTCAAACATCTTAAACAGGTAGAACTGCAGTACTAGGCAATCTCTGGCAAAGCTGGGAGGCGGAAGTTTCTGCCAAAAACTTGCTATGCCAAGGCTTAAGGTTGCTTTTATGTGCAATGTGATGTTCTCATGTGTGGTGAAGTCATGTGGTTGACGAGAACCCTCCAAAAGCAACCAAACCAGAACTCCAAGCAGGATCCCACAGACTTCTAGGGTAGCCGTGTCCCTCTCACGCCTACACAGAGGTGCTTGAAAGAGAAGAGAAGACGATGATGACAGTGACAGGCAGTACATGAGAGGGAAGCAAATGAAGTTGCAAACCGAGCACTCTATGGAAACTAGGTTGAGGAACGACGTAAGGCGATTCAAATTGCGAGCAACTCATGTGAAACCGCAACGCGGTAATCCGCGTGCTACTGTACAAAGGGTGCGAAGGCGAGAGCATAAAACGGGGCCCAAAAGGCAGCCTCCAGTCATGGCTGTAGCAGGTACACGGAGGTGATCAATCTCCCATTCCCCCTTGCACAGGTCGTAAGCCAGCAGTGAATCCAAGACTGTCCGTACTTGTAACCTCTCCCAACACTGCGCCCACCTTCCCGGCAAAAACACTGCGTTCTGAACGTCCTCTATCTTTTCGTGTGCACGTATCCTGATCGATGCCAGTTTTTTTCATTATATACATGCATGTGACTCGACTTCGAGCGTGTTTTGTTTCCGTCACTAGGAAGTGCCTCGACTATTTTTTTGACAATATAGTGCATACAATATATGTACTCTATATTTCCCCATTAACAAGTACTGAAGAGAAGTGACATGTCATATATGTTTGGGATAGTAACTGACATGTCCAAACTGCTTAGCTAAAGATTCTTGGCATCTTCAATGGTCTTGCAGTAAGTTGGCAAAATGCCTTTGTAGGCGCATAGCAATTCCAGCACGAAAGATTTGCTAAATTGTTTGTTTGCGATTGTGCATTTCTTTGCCAAGACACCTTCAAAGTTGCATCGAAACACAAATTAAATCCAAGGCCAACCTTGGATTAGTGATTTGTGTGACATGCATCCCAGGCTTCGCTGCCCGCCTTTTCGATCGCCCTATGAAGAGTCGTATCCGAAGAATCATGGCCCCCCACAAGTGATTTGCAAATCCCATGATCCACCTGGATTCATTCGCCTCGACGCCGATTCATTCGCCTCGACGCCAACCACTTTGGATGCCACAATTATCTCCCTCTGCAATCAATTCTGACGGATCCGCCCAATCAAATCTGCTGAATCCAAGAGCTGTTTGCGACACAATGAAGGTTGGAGTCGGTTTCTCAGAGCTCGGCTGCAGCAGTGTGGTATCCTTCAAGAGGTGCACATCCTGACGCAAACGTAGAAAAAACGGAGACGCAAACGTGCAGCCAGAAGGGCACTCTTTGCCATGGAGAAACGGTGGAAGGTTATTGTGTTTTATGGGACATGATGATGTACAATAGTACCACTGCACCATTTCTTCTTCCATGTTTATCAAGCGGGTCAAGAAACAGGATCATCTCTTTCAAAAGGTGGACTTCTCTAGTCAGTTATTTTGTTATATCATATAGATACTAAAAAAATGTTGCGCACTTCTTTTATGCGTCTGGAGCCTTCAGTGCGGTATCGAGCATGTGTGCATGTGCTCAACCATGTGATGACTGGCTAGCTTCAATGACTGGAATCTTGGCAAATACTGACAAGCGCCGGATGGTTGAGCTCACGCACTGCACGCAGGGCCTCAAGTGCCTAGTAGCCCGATTGGCTACATTTCCACAGCCTCTCGTGCTCCATTCATTTTTCAAGCGCTCATTCATTCGCTTCTTCTTTGACTTCATCGACTCTTTTCTTCCACAGCTCTGAAACCCTTCTGGCCTGTTCCACATCCTCTTCAAGCCCTGCCAGTTCCCTTCTCAAGCTGTCTCATCTTCTGTTCCACTGATTCGCTGAATCTTCCCCGGGGCGTCATTGTTCTTTTCCTTCAACACAATGATCTTGAGATTCAGCTCCACATTTGCATCACGGGCTTTCATCGCCTGCTTTTAACACATTTGTTCATCTTCTTTCAACACTTTGATCTGTTCCGCCTGCTCTGCAAGTGCAGCTTCTAGCACAATGTTCCACTGCATCCGCACTTTCTCATCATCTTCTTCATGCTGGGGCTCTTCTGGTTGTGAACTGCTCTCTCTTCCTTCTGTCTGAACCCCTTCTTCTTTCCGCTGCTTTGTTGTTGCCCGCCTGTTCACGTCAACGTGAACTCGTCTCCCATTGAACCATTGCGCAATGTTCACAACAATGCACCGTGCCAAGCTCAAAGTTCCCACACTTGCCAAACACAGCAATGTGAACAACAGCTGAATCCACCATGAACTCTCTTCGCTTTCGCCTTCTTCTTTTGTCTGGATCTCTTCAAACTCTTCTTTGCCTATCTTTTTGGCGTCTCCAACCATCTTGATCAAGAACTTGATGACTCTGTATCTCAGCAACAACCAAGCAGCATGCCTGAAGCTCGATGGGTAACAACGCAGGTCACCTGCCAGCTTCACTCCGTTCTGGGAAGCACTAAGGCGATCGCCGAGCGAGCAGCATTGCTGCGAAGCGGTGGCGGACCAGAGGATTGGGAGGAGGAACTGGCAGCTCCTCGATCTGGTTTGTACAGTGTCATACCAATTTCCATGCTCCTCTATCTCTGCGTTCTCCTTGGCTACTCCCATGTTGATAGGACCTGTCAGTACGCTCCGCACGCTCTGTTTTGCGTAGCCTGCAGTTGTCCGGCTCTCAATGGGTAGCGCGTTGCAAACTTGCACGCTGAAGAGATGTACTGCCTTTGGGCCTGCGGAGAAATGCACGTCGTGGCCTTCTCAGACTCGAGCGCAGTGCTGTATTGCTTTTCTTCTGGTACGCCAGTGGTGCGCGAAGGCTAAATGGAGGGTGCGTGGAGAAAGGGGGTCAGCAAAAATCGCTTACACGAAGTTAGTGCGTCAAAAGTACCTTCCACGAAGTTCTGCGAAGGTTTCTGGAAATTCGTTGCAGTCAGTTCTCCTACTGGCCCACCATTCCACGAACTGTCCACGAATAGCCTTGGGCTCTACGAATGTCCCACGCCTTCCACGATGTTAGTAGAATAGGTTTTTGCAAAGCCCTTTCTGTGCACTACCCTTCCGTTTGCCTCTGAGTGTGGGCGCACCCAAAATCAAAGCTGATCACATTCCTCCCGCGACCCTTTCGATCTCCACGTTCACTTTGCGTTCGGGCATCTTCTCGTGCTCGGGTTGCCGCGCACTGCTGACACCACCCTTGATAAGGCAGGCGGGTGAGCTGCAGGTGTACTTCTTGTTCACGCTTTGCTGGCAAGCTTTGGAGTCTGAACTGGAACAGCTTCACGTCAATGCTCCGAGTATAGTCGTTGCGCCACCTCATACGCATTCCTTGTCCTGGAACTTCTACTGCTGCATTCGCCTCAAGACTTCCACTTTGGAACTTGTTGTCCTTGTTTCGTCTTCCTCCATCTTTCAGCTTCAACAACGTCATTCGCGCACGCCATGCATGCTGCATGACCAAAGCTCGGGCTAGGATCAATGAAACGAGTGGCTCTTGGCTGTGAGTGCACCACACTGTGACACGGAAGCGCATGCCATCCACGAACTCGCTCTTGTATAGCGCTGGCTCCTCCTTCAAGTTTGAACTTGGTTCCACTTCTGCCACGTGCCATGTCTCACGCACTTTGCCACCTTCACTGAGCTTCCCTTCACTTCTACTTTTCCTGACTCTTCTGTAGTGTGGCCGGGCGACTGTTCAACTTGTCGTCTGCCTCCTCCATCACTCTTCTCTGATTCTTGTGGAGTCTCTGCCAACTCCTTCATCATGAGCTCAAGCGTCTCCTCACCCTCCTTCATGATCACGTCATCGTCTGTCTCTTTATTCTCTGCTCGTGTCACAACTTCTTTGTCTTCCTTTGCGGCCTTCCTCTCCTCACTCTTCTCTTCTTCACCTTCTGCGCGCGCGCTGTCTGTGGCCTTCTTGTCTCTCTGGCTTTCGTCGTCTTCCTCCTCACCAGCTTTGATGGCGCACACTCGGACGTCCATCAACAATGAGTTTCTTCCCAACCTGGCTGGGATCTTCATGCCCTTTTCCTTGTGCTCCATGCACAATCCACGCAAATCCTGTGAAACAACTCAGCCTTGCCTCAAGAGTCTTCCAAAGCTAATGGGTGGGTGACTCCAACTCCAAGTGTAAACTGCTCAACAAATTCCACTGTCTCCCCATCTCGCATTTGGCCCTGCAATCGTAGTTTCCGATTGCTGCACCTGATTGGTGCCCCTTGCGCCACCGTCCATCTCCCGGCTGTCCCAACTAGTAGAACTCCTCTGGGCAACCAAGACGTCTGCAGAATCCAACGTCATGATCACCGTTGGAGGTTCCAATGTCATCACCATGTTCACCTTCAGCGGCCTCAATCTCGCATTGGGCTCTCAAAGTAGGAACTTTTGTGTTTCCAAGCCATGAAGTACTGGTCAACTCACTCTCATCTGAGCTATGCGAGTCGTAGAAGATCTCGCCCTCATTCTCCTCGATCTCAACGACCATCACACGGTCAGCAAACGTGTGTCCTCGTCGTCATCCTCAGCCTCCTCAAACACTCCGGGCGAGTCATCCTGGGTGAGATCAAACATCTCCAAAAAGTGGCAAGTTGCTCGTCGACGCCTTCTCTGCTTGTCTTTGGCTTCCTGTTGCAGCTGAAGCCTTGGCATCCTGTGTCTCTGACTCCTCAACCTTCTGGATCTTTGTTCGTTGGTGCCCAGCATTCCTTGTGGCGAAGTGGCCAGGCTTGCCGCAATTGCGGCGTATTTCTTCCCACTCTGCGTTCTTCCTGGCTTTCCTCTTCCTTTCTTGCCTCCATCCTGGGACCAAAACATGGTGGGGTCCACAACACCTACAAAAGTCTCAAGCTGCGACATGACCGTGGCCTAAATACTAGCCTGCCTCGGACTTCAGCAAGCCGTCTCTATACGCAGAGGGATTCGTGAACCTCAAAACAGTACCCGGAGATGGTGGGGCTACCACTAGAGCTCCGCTACCATGAAAAATGTTGCGGGCTTCTTTAATGCGCCTGGAGCCTTCAGTATGGTATCGATCATGTGCTTCTCCATGTGATGACTGGCTAGTTTCAATGACTAGAATCTTGGCAAATACTGACATAGATAGTAATATATATATATATATTGTGTATATACATATTACGAATATTACCATCAAATTCTTCTAACACTACGACTAGACTAAACTCCTTCATGTGGCTCACCTATCCCTACACCCATGTCCTTGGCAGATTGTCATGTAGCATGCTTGTCAAGTAAAATGAGCCTAGTTTACATAATCTAAGGTTGCAATTGCTATCTTGAAATGCCTACACCTTGTATGTGCCACATAAAGGTTGCAAAAGAACCATGTATAGAAACACCAAGTGCCCTGGAATACGGCGCCGAGCCAAGAAACAGTTCCATCATAGCAGCTGGTGTAGAAAATCCGTCCCGAAGAATCTGTGGTCACATCCCAAGCATCCCAGATCCTCCCCAGATTGGTCACCTCGCACGAGCATTTCGTCTGGGTCTCAACCCCAGCTTCCGGTGCTTCGAGCAGCTAACACGCTCTCTCCAGAACAAAGCAACTTTAGTGAGGGCGCAGCTGTAGCTAGCGTTTCTGCAAGTGCTTTTGCCAGCACGGTCAACTGCAAAGACATTAGCAATGTATGTCATTGAAAGGAGAGAATCATGTGCAGTTTCTCTGGTTTTTGGGCCATTTCCATGTCTGATAAGTCATGTGTCATTGATTTTGTGGATCGTGCAGTGCAAACCCTTCGAACCGGCAGGATGCATATGCTGCAATGTGAGTTCCATCTCAAGAAGGAAACAACTATTACCATGATCGACTATAACGAAATCCTTTCTGAACCCTACGCTGTTCAAACAATGTTTTGGGCCTCGCCGGTGGCCAAGTCGAGGCGGTCCACGTTGCCGCAACCCCCCAGGATATCGCTCTGGTTCCAAGTAAAGACCTCACAGGACAGGGTTCGGAACCTGTTTGACAATTTTCTTGACAGGGAGAAACCGTCAAGTTTCGAGAAAGCAATGAAGGCCCATCCATGGTTCTCTAACCGTTGAAGGACCCAGTTCTTAGATAAAAGATGATAGAAGAACGTCTGACACTGAAGGATATTGAAGAATTTGGCTTAAGGCTTGAGCTGTCACATGCTCTCGCTAAGTATCCATGGGGTTCAAGGCAAGCTTGAACGAACTCCCCGGTCCCAGCATCTGGGAGTGTTTGTATCATGAAGCAAGCTCGAAGAAAAGGAATCACACATGTCTGTTTGCAAGATGCTGGTCGTTTTGATCTACTTGGACTTGAGACAGGGAAACACGAAAGGTAGACAGGTACCAGGAATATGAGAGCTGTATCAAGTCTCTGTGTGTGTGTGATGCGTGAAAGAAGGGACATATGTCGGAGAGGAGGGGTTGCTACAATATGTGGCGTCGTGGAGATTGCCTGGTGCCAAACTGTGGTGCGCAAGTGCGGTCGTATGTCACGCGCGCTCCGCATAAGAGTGACCTGGGTCGCGAGGAGAGGTTGCCGAGCATGTGGTGGGCCTTGTGTAGAGGCTGTGCTGCGTCAACGCTCGTTTGTGTAGAGCAATATGGTGTGTGAACGCTGGCTTGCGTAAAAGTTGCAGCCTGCAAACGCTGGCATGCGTAAGAGCTGCACGCACTGCGTCGAAGCCGTGTTGCACAACCTCATTGTAGGGGCACTGCTGTTACTGCCAGTGAATGGACATCACGCTATGGTAGGTGGGTGGTGATAGATGATGATAGTGGTGCTGGCGAGGGCACCAAAATAATTGACAAATAACTTCTTCATCACATTGGAGGGGGGGTCAATAGAATTGATATCAATATTTGGTCCCGAGCAGGCTATTCAAGCGAACCCCTTTACTTCGCAAAGCAAACTCAAGCTAGCCCTTACCTACGAAAGCGTGACCTGCCTTCACAGTTGTATCCAAGTGGCTGCATGTGATTCATCATGGATACGCAAATAGAGGCCAGCTTGGTCCACAAACTGGCAGCAAAAATAGGTTCGGTGCTCAAATACAAAGCAAGCGCCTCGTCGTTTCCTCACTGGTTCATCTTGTCCCTGCTGTTCAGTTGACACTAACATGTCATTAATTCATGAATTTGACTGCAGGCGCGGTGTTCCAAAGGCCGGATTGAACACGCAAGTCCAGTCTCCCGGGGTCTCGCAAGCGCGTTCCCGAAGCGACCCGGTCTCCACGAAGGACAAGGAGTTGATCCACATTTCTAGAAACATGATACGAAAACACGAACCTACTGATTGTTTTGTTAACTAATATTGAATCAAGTCAAATGAAAAAGCAAATCCTTTTTCTAAATTGAATTCAAGCTTTGTGCCACACGTCTTTTGGAACCCGCAACCCCTTGTGCATCTTTGCGTCCTCCCATTACAAGTTAACCCCATTCTTTCAACATACGAAACGCTCTGCCTTCTTCCCCCACTTGATGATGCCTGTGCGCTTCTGCTCCTGCATCCACTCTGACTCATAGTTAAGTCAGCGAATCTGTCAATATGCCACACGAGTTGCAGGAAGATCGGTCTCAACACTCACTTGTTGTTTGTCTTCTGAAGTTAAGTCTCGTTGTGGCACTCTATGCCCATATGATTCTGTCCTCGACCTCTTCTTTCGTCCAAGGGCTGTAGCTTTCAAACTCTTCTTTGTCTTTCTGAGCGGTGAAAAAAACTCTCTACAACTTCAAAAGAGAATGGTCTCAGCCAAACAATGATTGGGTACAAGATGGTAATTACAAGTAATTCTCATAATACATCAAATCGTAAGCGTAATCCTGAAAGCTCAATCTTTGTATGATGGCTACAGTATATCCCTGTTCAAATGCTGTCCTGCAGCCAGAGAAATTGATGAACGTGTAGATCAAATAGAAACAACGGGTTTCACATCCAACGTAGCGACTGCAGATTTTGGCTGGTCAAAATTTGAACACCCCTTGATTGATTTGAACTATCGAACATTGATATCAAATTTGTCTGCTATCCACACTGCTGACACTTGAAAACGGTGGGTAGTACGAAGACCCCGTTTGCAAACTGTGCCTCTTCTGCCCAAAGTTCCATCCTCAGCATCTGGTTGAATGATCCGGAGCTTGGAGAACTTGGAAGTGGGACTTGTTGGCAAGAAACACCAGTCTCTCTGATCAACCCAGCAAGGCAAATCAAGAAATCAAACAAAACTGCAGTCTGAGGTCAATTCATGCTAGTGCAAATTACCCATTGTCACACAAGATTTGCTGATTTCCCCTGTATATAGTGCCAATATTCTAAGTGAACAGTAATAGCCTTTTTCCACATACGTACCAAAAAAGGAAAAATCCGATTTGCCAGCAACCCCGTCCCTTGACCCAGAATCTGCTCAGGCTTGGCACATGTTCAATGTAATCCCCTCATATCAAGTGTATCGATGATGAACGGAGGGCTCAAGAAAAGGTTTGATCTGGGCTGTGGTGCTTTATTATATATGTTAAATGTAATATTATCATATTATACATTTCCACCGGCCCCTGCTAGCGGAAATCGCTCCCGCAGTACCATGAGCCATGAGCATGTCAGCTGCAAAAAAAATACACTTAATGTC
Source organism: Durusdinium trenchii (assembly GCA_963970005.1). Lineage (NCBI taxonomy): Eukaryota > Dinophyceae > Suessiales > Symbiodiniaceae > Durusdinium > Durusdinium trenchii. Next base: position 1,792,241 of record CAXAMN010025805.1, on the reverse strand, counting down.
CTTGCTCTTGTGTTTCTGTCGCCAAAAACTATCTATGTGAATGTTGCGATTGTCGGCCCCTCGACGGAGCCTGGCCCCTGGATCTAAACGCTTGCACTCGATGCAGCCTGTTTCTCCAAAGGCGTCGATGTCGACATGTGCCCACCCTTCTAGTGCATTGGAGGTTAAATGGCAACAGGATCATGGCATGAAGTGGCATGACTGAACATGAAAATCTCACTGGTATTGTCATGTTTTCTTTTGCCTTTGACCTCCATGCTCCACTTCCATCAGTTCCTGGCTCTTGGGCTTCTACCAGGCTGACTCGTGGATCTTCCATCCAGGTTCTCAGCGAGACTTGCCTGCATGCGCTGCCGCTGAGTGGGGTTCATCTTGGACTTCCCACCCTTTGAGCCGGCTTTGGACTTGCCGGACCCTTTTCCTTTGGAAGTGGTCGTAGGCGAAGAAGAGGATGTAGTTCCCTTCTTGCCAAAGCCCTTGTCCTTGCCAGCACCTTTTCCATGGCCTTTGCCCTTGCCTTTGTCTTTGGCAGTGGTGTAGTAGCCCCTTGACTGCACAGTCGCAGCCAGGCGCTTGCTTGTGGCCGTCATGGCCTGGTGTTCATCGCCGGCGTCATCACCGGCCTCATACTCAGGGAGTTCATCAGGCTCGAACTCCTCTGGAGCGGATGTGTAGTCTTCAGCCTGCTCATCATAGTCAGCGAACTGGTAGTCGAAGGTGTCGTCGTTCGGGTCGTTTTCATACTGCTGCTTCATCACCGGCAGTCATGAAGACCTCCTCAACTGGGTCGTCGTCCACTGGCATGGCATCAGTGTGCCATGTTTTCCAGCGGAAACTTCCGCCTCGTCCTCGACCTCGAGGTTGATGTCCTCGGCCTCGATGTCGCGGGGCTGAGAAGCGACGTGGACAGGGACTGGATGTCGTGACATCCCCGTCAACGTCAGTTCCTGCAGGATATTGGATGTGGATCGCCTCAACCAATGCTTGGAAGCTGTAGCGATTGCCGGCAGCTAGGAGCAGTTGCGAAGTGGCTCGTTCGTCAAGGCGTAGGCCATCGAGCAGCTTGACAGCTCGTGTCTCGTCCGGATAGGGCGGGACCTGAGCATCTTTGAGCTTCCTCTCATAGAGTCTGAACCTTCGGAGGAAGGCGCAGACCGACTCTCCCTGGACCCTTGTCAGGGATTCGTACTCGCGGATCAGTCCTCCGCGTCGAAACAGCTCGCGCTCGCCGAAGCTGATCTCAAGATCATCAAGGAGCTGCTGGATCCCGGTCTCCTTGTCGTAGCGCTCATCGTCCACCTCCTCGAGCTCCAAGGCGGCCTCGCCAGTGAGCGCGTCGAGCGCTCTCAGGGCCTGTTCGTTGGCCGGCAAAAACTCTTTTGTAATCGTCGTCCACCGTCGCAGGGCGCGACGGTAATGTCGCAAGCAGTAGGGCTCGTCCTCCACGTTCACCGCGAAGGTCGGCGGGGCAGGGATGTGGCCTGATCGCCACTTGCGAGAGCTTGGGCCTGGTTGGCCATGTTGTGAAGATCGTGAGCCTCTAGATCCTCTTCTCCTTGAAGGAGCTGCTGAAGAGGAAGGGCTTCCGTTAGGTCCCAACGGCCGTGCAGGTCCATTCACCAGGTCATCGTCGAAGTCATAGACCTGGTTGTCATCATCATCATCATCCTCCTCCATGTGGTCAGCTGGGATCGCGCCATTGAAGGCGGCGTCTCCATTCTCGTCCGCGCCATCAGCATCGAAGGCCTCGTAGAGCTCATCGAAGTCCTCGAAGTCCATCAGGCAGCGTCGAGCGCAGCGGCGCTAACCTCTGCCGCGCTACCAATGCGATTGTCGGCCCCTCGACGGAGCCTGGCCCCTGGATCTAAACGCTTGCACTCGATGCAGCCTGTTTCTCCAAAGGCGTCGATGTCGACATGTGCCCACCCTTCTAGTGCATTGGAGGTTAAATGGCAACAGGATCATGGCATGAAGTGGCATGACTGAACATGAAAATCTCAAATGTTACTTCTCGTGGCAGCATAAAAAGCTGAAAGCAGCAAAGCAGACCTGATAGCAACATGAAGGATCCCCAAAAGGGAAACTAGTACATTTGCAGCGGGTCACAGATTTGCGTGTGTGTCCTTTTTAAATGACAACTGACAGCGTCTTGTATATAGTGCGAGCTTTGGGACTGCACTCAAATCCAGTTGACATGGGTTGGACGGGTTCAGGGCTCGCAGGCTGACACGTCAACTAAAAGAAGAGAAAAGGGTCTTGAGCAGAACTCATTGGGTTTAGCGGGGTCGCAACTCCAATACTTACCAAACTTGCCTGAACCAAACAACAGGGATGGAGCAACTTCCAACTGGAAGGTGCTCGACGTAAAAGGCTATCCACTCGATCGCAGCAACGGAGCCCACAAAGGATTGTAGTTTTTGGGCTGGGCATCCTAATGTGTAGCGGGGGCCTCCAACCTAATAGCGTTGGGCTCGGCATCCAAGAACCCTGCCTTGAAGAGGCATCTTTCAACTTTCAACGTCCTCTTTCGCAGCGAGTTGGCACACCAACCCATGGCACGACATTGATCTAAGTAGCGCTCCTGCGTGTGTCGACATCTAATGTGGTCGGAGTCCATAGGGGTGGTAGTTTGGGCACCTTCCAGTTGGGCACCGTAGTTGGCTGGATAAGTTAACAGTTCTCCGTGCGTAGGAAGGGCCCATCTGTCAGACGCGCATCTCAGGCATTCTTCCTACACGGGCTATGGACGCTTAACCCAATTAGCCAAGTCTAGGCCAGATCCAGCACTGAGACACCTTCATGCTTCCAATGAAACCGACTTTCCATTTGCTCCGCAATTACTCCGCAATCCTACACACAAGAAATCCGGATGGTTGGCTTTGCTGTTCCCGAAGTCAGCGCAATTGCCTTTTCAAGATACAGTTGCGGAGATGAATTGGGCTCTAAGAAAATGCGAAAGCGAAAGGCGCAGCTTTTCGCGGCGAACGCTTGATCAAGCTGCGGGCGAAACCGAACATGCCACCAACAACCAGCACATGCCATCTTCCACATTGGGAAGGAAGGATGTTGGCTTGTTCGGATCTAGCTAATTCGACGTTGGCGCAGCCAACCTATCGTGCATGTGATGGCGCTGCCATCCTGCTTTTCGTGGCTCTGCCAGAATTCTTCTATTGGCTCTGCCATGAAGTGGACCTTGCGGAAGTCGTCATCTGCTGTGATCGAACCTTCCGGCGTTCTCGTTGTCCCTTTCTTAGCTGCTTGCGGTGCTCTTCGATCTCACGCTCCTCCGGCGTCTCCTTGAGGCTGATGGTCTTCTTCCGTAGGTATTCCTCCCACAACACGTTTCTCATGACCTTCGTGAGACCGTCAGCGTGCTGTCGATGGGTCGGTACCCAAAACAACCTGTAGATCTGCTGCTCCAGAAGGTCCTTAGCGACAAGCAGATCCAACATGGTTTGTCTTTCCGCTGGAATTTGACCAGTTGCTCCAAGATGATCGAAAAGAGACTTTGCATCGGTCACGATGCCACCGCCAACGCGAAGCTTCTCACGCCAGTCATGGCCAACTTTGAAAACGCCATGCAACATCATGTCTGCAATCAGGCGGATGTACAAGTGCCTGTCCACCGCCACACTGAGCGAGCATGACTCTGCCGCCATGGAACTTCGAACAACCCTGCTGCTTTTGTTGGTCGTGTAGTCGATTGCTGCAGCTGGTTGTGGTCCATGAATGACATCTTCATTGGACAAAAAGTGGATCGCACCTAGTTGCGATTTGCCATCCTTCTCCTTGCCCAAGCTGGCGTCAAAGTAAGTCACCAAAAACAACTTGCCACGGATCCGAGGGTACGGCAGAACAGATCTGCCTTGGCGAGCTTCTTCTTTGCATTCTTCAAAAAGCTGAAGGGCCGCCTTGTAGTCACCCGTCGTGGCTTTTGTTGCATACTGCGCCAGCTTGCTCGTCTTGTACAAAAGCTGCGGCATTGACTGCTGGCCAGGCCATCGCAATCTCATCACCAACTGTCGATATGCCGTGAGCTGCTGGGCATCAAGTGGCTTGTCATCATTCTTGGGCTCCAGCTTCATGCTTGGAAGGGCGATCTTGGCGATGTAGTTTGACATATCGTCAAAAAGTTCTTCACCCTTTTGCTTGAGGTCCACGCCTAGGAAGGTCAAAGGGATCGACTTCCACTCTTTGATCGTGAACATCTTGTTGATGTCACTCTTCAACTTCTGAAAGCGTGGATCACCTGCATCGCCAAATAGAAGTCCATCGTCAACATGCAAGCTGAGAATGCTCCAGGCTTTGTTGCCTTCTGCGGCCACGAAACTGCTCTTGCTAATGGGCAGTTCTTCCAGAGGTGTGGTCGTGAGAAACTTGCTGGCACGTAAGTACCAAAGCCTTGGGCTTTCAACCAAGCCATATGCAGATCGTAGGATCTTCATCAGTTCTCCAGCTTTCACCGGAGGTTCTCCCTCAACTGCTGGTAGACCTTCTTCTGGAGCTCTGACGTAGACGTCTCGGGTGAGGTTCTCACCTGAAAGGAATGCCGTGGTGACATCAAATGACCATCCTTTCCATCCATTCCGAACCGCCACAGCTTTTGACGTCCGAACTGCCTGCAGCGTTGCTGCAGGGCTGTCGCTCCTGAAGTGACCCAATCCAGGATCTCGGTGTCCAGGAACTACCAGACGGGATTTCGCCACCAACGGTGCCAGGAGTTGAGTCTGCTTGTTGACTCGCACCATTCGCAAGGGAGCCTTGAAAATGAGGTGCCTGGGAATCTTTGCTTCCTCCTCCTTGGACAGCCGCTTGATGACTTTATTGCGGACCCACTGTTGCCACTCTTTGGCATCTGCTTTGAGGAACTCTGCACGCTCCTTCTCATCAAAGAACTTTGGATCTAACTCCTTCCCGCTCTGCTTGAGCTTGAGGAGCATCACCTCTGCTAACAGATGATCATGCAGATCTTCCATCCAAAGATGCTCAAACTGTCGTCGCTCCTCCTCTTTCAAGTTGGCCTCATAGATCCCATCAGGAAGCTGGATGTAGGTTTTCTGTTCTGTTGGCGGTGGCTCACTCTTTAAAAAGAAAGTCATTCCTCGCCATGGAAAAGATGACCTCCGCCGTGGATGCTTTGCAGCTTCCTCTTGATCTTCTTCCACCATGAAGATGTTGTCCGGATCCTTGCCCATCAAAATTGTCACCCGAGCTCGCTTGCGAGGTGGCTTCATGAACCGTTTTCGGGGAAAGCGATGTAGCCTCGCAGCTGTGATCGGCAATCCAGTGAGTTGCCTGAGCAGTTCCACTTCATGGCGGGTGATCCATTCGTTGGCAGGTCCTTCTGAGACGGTAGAAGCGAGCACCTGCATGAACAAAGCTGTGCTCGGTCTGGCCCTCTTCAAGGGGAGTTCTGAAGTAGTGGATCCTTGCAATTTCCGCTTAATGCTGAAAGGAACATCATCTGTGAGACGCTGTCTTCGGGCCTCTGTAGGCAATTGCTCCCAATCTGGTGGATGATCAGGACGTGGTGAATCTGCCGGCGAAGTCGGTGAGTAGTCGGATAGACCACCTGAATCATCAATCGGCACATCGACACCAGATGTAGGGGCGAGTTCCAATGGTGGCTCAGCCACGGATACTGGTGGTGGCTCAGCCACATCCGGAGGTGCATCCTCCAAAGCCAGGCGCCGCCGTACGACACGCGGTGCCGGTTCCAATGGCGCTGCCACGGGTTGAGCAGGTAGAGGAACACGAGGTGATTCTTCTCGATGTAGTGGAGGTTCAACTGCCGCTGGCAACTCCTTCCTCTTCTGCCGTGGTAGTTGAGACATCTGAGGTCGCTGATTCAGCCGCCTTCGAACCGCTTTTGTTCCCCTCAAGATGTTCTTTGCTCTCAGCCTCTGTGGATCTTCGGGAGGACGAGGTTCTCTCTTCTTTCGAGGTCTCGGAGGCGGTGGTTTTGCTCGAAGGTCCTGGTATACGTTAGATCTTGTTGGATCTCTCAGAAGCTCTTGGATGTCCAGGACGTCTTCCTTCACCGATTCCGAAAGTGCCAATTCCTCTGGAGTTGCAAGCCTCATGTTCTCCTCGGCTAGCAGGAGTAGTCGTCCTCTCCAGCTCACAAAGTATCTTTTCTGTTGCTCTTGAACCAACACTGTAGCCGGACCACGCCATTGGCCACTGTCACGGTTGTAGCGCTTGAGCTGCGGCACCCAAAAGTAAATCTGAGCGCCTGACACGAATGGTCCTGTAGCCGTGGGTGGCTTGCGTAGCAATGTCCTCCTGAGCTTGTCACGGACATCTTGACGAATAAGAGCCACACGAGCTGTTGTGCGCATCTTGTGTGCACGAGCCACCTCACTGTCTGCAGATAGGCCTTGAACGAAGCTCATTCCAACATCATCTGCAGTCAAGCTCGGCCATTTGTGCTCGATGCCAAACACCCTTTGATTCGGAGTGTAACCGTCTTTGGTCAAGGTAGCATTCTTTGCCATCACTGCACAGGACAAAGCTTTCTTCATTTGGGTATAGTCAGTGATGCCATGCTCATCAACAATCGCCTGAAACATGACTCCCAGTGTGGCTCCGTGACGCTCTCCCGCGCTCAACTGCCATGCTGCATGTGCTCCTGTCACCTTTGAAGGGATCGCTAGATCTTCGAGGAGGGCATGGAACGACTGTTCGAATTCTCCTCCTCGGTCATGGGTGACTTGAGCGGGGCATCCATAGAGCGCTATCCAGTGTCGCAAGAATTTCTCTGCCACATAGTCGGAGCGGCGGTTCTTGAGCATGATCGCATCGTGCTTGATGGTACCTAAGTCCAGAATGCTCAAGCAAACATACTTTTTCTTTCTGGAGTCGTACAGGTACTTCAGGTCCAAATGAAGGTGCACGTTGAAGCCAAATGGTCTTGTGGATACAGTTGAAGGCTTCGGGTGTCTTGGTGCTTGTCGTGCAGCACAAACTGAGCAATGAAACTTGCTGGCATACCTCAATGCATCCTGGCTGGCACCGCCCAACTTCAACATACGAGTCAAAGAAGCACGAGTTGGGTGTCCCAGCTGCCTGTGAGCAAATTCAACAGCTTTGCGAGTTTCGGCACTGACTGGATGACGTTCATCGTCCTCTGGGCCTTGTTGCTCAGTGCCATGGAAACGAAGGGTGTCATCAAGTTGAGCTTCTTGGCGACTCTTCTGCTCCTCAATGTAGTCTTCACCAGCCATCCAATCGGGGACCGTGTCTTCAATCTCATAGTCCTCGGTGAAAGCCTCATTGGTCTTGTGAGTCAGCCATGCTTCAGCTCCCTTCAAAAGTGCATTGCAAAGCTCCTTGGGATAGCCACCAGCAAACTCTGCCAGCGATGCCCATTGACCTGTTTTGGTCTTGTAGCCGCCTTCAATGATGTGGTGTTCATGGTCACCTGGGCACATCTTGTTTTTGAGCTCGGTCAGGGCACCATCTTCTCCAGCGATAATGGTGCGCTTCCTCATAGGCATGTGGTTGTTCGGATGCGCTAGGCCAACCTGGCATTGATCAAACTGAACATGTGCCAAACCATCGAAGGCCTCCTCAATCTCTGGAGTCTTCCAAGCCTTGGACGTGGCTGGATTCTCGCCGAAGACCAGGCCGCCCCTCCGTCGTTGCCAAAGAGCAGCACGGCGGGTGAAGGACAAAACTGTCCGCCGGGCCTGAAGGCGTTTGCGCTGCAAAGTCAGTCGCTGAGCTTCAGTCCTCATGCTGATGTTCTGAAGCGGACTCCATGGGCTGCATGGCCAAGCGATCATCAAGACGTCGGGCTCGACCTCCTGGATGTACTTCATTGCCTTGTTCTGGCCGTCCATGGTGCTGACATCCCAGCCTGACTCCAAAGAGATTGGCTCCCAAGCTTCCCAACATCCTCGCTCGGTGGCAGTGATTGACAGCATACATGACCATGTAAAGAGCTCGAGAATGCGCCACCTTGAGCGAACTGAGGGCTTGGTGCTGCGAGCGATGAGAGCAGGCTTGCAAGAAACTTCAATCGCAGCTGCATCGGCAATCTGGTTTGCTGCGTTGAGAAGACGCTTGCGCTGACCTTTGGTCAAGATCTCATTCCCCTCCTGCGTGAGGCCGGTTGTGAGGGCGTCTTCAAAGCGGTCAGGTTCTCCCTCAGAGTCTGACGTGCTCTCATCAGCTGATGATGGTCCATCTTCGTGGGATGACTCAGATTGGCCTGAAGAGAACGAGCCATGGCTGTCTGAGTCCGTACTGTCGTCATGGGGCTCCGCCTCCTTGATGGGGACCTTGTGCACGATCTGGTCCAAACCACTGATGGCCTCATCTTCCATGTGGCTCTGCCACAGAGCTAGATCTTCCAGATCTGATTCTGGCTCAGCCAGGGAGTAAAAAGACACCTCAGAGTCATCTGAAGATGTCGCCTCCTGCTTGGAGGGAGAAAGTTCATCTTGGCTCTGCCAAAGCGCCAACTTGTGTGGATCTGCTCGTAGGACAGCTCGAAGTTCTCGAAGTTCGGAGGTGTTCCAATCCTCTGCCTTGCCATCACCCAGAATCTCGAGAACGGGGTGTCGAGTTGGTGAGAGCTCCGTAGGTGTGCTGCAGCCATCAATCACCGTCATGCCCTTGGCGAAGTCCATAGTGACCTTCCAGCGTGCCAGCTCTGAAGGTCCAACCAGTGCCGGGCAATTTGAAATCCGGGGATCCTGCTTGGTGTCATCAACCACAGCAACTCTCAACCACGATCGGATGCCAGTTCCTCCCAAGACCACTGGATAGAGACCAGCTTCCGTTGACAGAGCTGGAGCTCCAGCACCGAAGCGAAAAGTCTCCTCATGCTCCAGCACCTCATAGGGAAGATCGCGCTGGTCCAGGGCCTGGCGCATCTTGACATGCCACTTTGCACCAGCGACTGCAGTGCGGCATCCACTGTCCAAGATCACTTTATGGGCTGCGTGCTCCAGCATCCAAACATCCATGGGGTCCTCCTCCAAGACCGTCTCGGCGGTGAGTGCACCATGGTCCATGCTGTAATAGAGCACCTTTTTCAACTTGCAAGCCTTGCAAGAAGCCCAATGAGCGGCACCGTTTGCGCCCCACCTCAAGTTCTGCCACAAGTGAGGGCACTTCTCCTGTTCTGGAGTTGGCAGCTCTGATGCTTCTGAAGGTCGAACTCGTCCTTTTCGATCCAAGGCACCATCATAAAGATCTTTCCTGAACTGCTTGAGACGCTTGCGCCGAACTGGCTCAGGGAGATCACTTGTCGAAGCTGGCTCTGGTGCCGGGGTGGTCGACGAGCTTGCTGCCTTATAGCCTCCATCATGCCGCTTGTCTGATCTCTTCAGCTTCTCGGCCGTCTGATGCTGGTCCAAGTATCGTGCCGCTTCACGATCTCTTTCTGCCTTCAGCTCCTTGTACAGCTTCCTCTTCTCTTCTTTTGACATGTACGGGAGGATCTCCAGCATATCGGCCGGTGCGAGGTCGGTCTCCATTGCCACGGGCTTCGATCCTTTTGCTTTGCTCTTTGCTTTTGCCAGCTCTTTCTCCTTCTCTTGCAACTGCTCTTGCTTCTTCAGCAGCTTCTTCTTCAACTTGAGATCAGACTCATCAACTTCTTCAGCCAAAGCTGAAACCACTGTGCGAAGAGCTGCTTTATATTTGGAAGCCTTCTTCTGAGCAGATGCTTCTTCTGACGATTTGCCGGCACTGAATCCAAGAGGTTCTTCTGGCTCTGAACTGCTGCTTGGTGAAGAGACGGCTGAACTGGAGTCCGAAGAATAGGCCTTGATGCGCTGCCAACCTTCCATAAATGTCCAGTTCACCTTGCGCACATTGAGTCCCTTGGTGCTCCAAGTGTGGCTGCTGCCGTCATCCTCCTCCTGCTTGACCTCTTCTTTGGTCCTTGTGCCGCTGCCACGTGCCGTAGGCGAAGTGTCGGTGGTGAAGTTGACCTGCGACTTTGCGGGATCATCTCGTGGAGGGTCAGTCCCATTCTTCACATTTGGACACTCAGGGTCACCATGCCAGTGTCCAATCTGTTTGCATGATGCACACTTGGACTTGGCCTTCCGCTGGTCCTTCGTGCGGTACTCCACGAATCTGCCACCACCCTTCTTGCCCTTTTTGCCCTTGCCCTTGGACTTGGCATCGCTATAGCCACGTGCTTTGCGAGCTTCAGCGGACTTCTGCTTGGCACGCCATCCTGCCGCATAGGCTTCTCTCAAGTCCATGCCATCATCATCCCAATCCCAGTCGCCTTCTTCATCTTCGTCATCCCAGTAGTGGTCCTGCTGGTAGGCCTCCTGTTCCAAGTCTTCATTGTCAGCCTCATCGTCTTCGTTCTCGTAGTAGGCCTCATCATCACCTTCTTCCTCTGGGATGCCTTCCTCGTCATCGTCCCAGTCCGGCTCCTCCTTGACATTGGCGAGATGTGCACGAGAGGATCGGTGAGGTTTCGGGCGATTTGACTTGGAGGTTGATGAAGTCTTCCATCGGCGTGGATGATGGTGCTTGTCCTGAGGGCGGTACTTGGCCTCATCGAGATGGACATTCGAGCATCTGAACCTGAGAACCTTCTCGATGGCATTGGATGCATACTTGCCGCCAGCACTGTAGAAGATGTCCATCCTCTCCTTCTTGGTGAGGGAAGCACGGGATAGCATTCTCTGGGCAAAACTCTTGTCGGACAGCGTGGTTCCTGTATCTTCTGCCAGGTATTCTGTTCGAAGTCTCTTCAAGGTGCTGATATAGGAAGCGACGCTCTGACCTGGTGCACGGCGATACGTCAAATAAGCTTCCTGGCGCTCTTCGAAGCGTTCGTCAGATCTGGCACCATAGGACTCCTCAAGCAGCCGCATGACTCGGTTGAGTCCTCCTGGCTCCCTCATCTCGGAGACTTGAAGTTGATTCAGGATTTGACGCGGCTCTCCCTGGCATGAAAGATAGATTAACATGGCCAATTCGGCCTCATCCAACCTGTACAGCGCCTGCTGGGCCTCAATGGTGCGCTTCCACTCTTTGAAGTGGGATCTTGAACCCCTGAACATTTCCAGGCGGACTTGACTAAGCGAAGGCTTCGACCTGTCTTGCTGCTTCTTCGCCTGTTGACCCAGGAGGGCACGGATCTCACCTGTGGAAGCCGTAGATGCACTCGAACCTGATGCTCTGGATGGTGTGCGATTTGATGACGTGCGATTCGAAGCAGCCGGAGTTGATGTCACGTTGGACGAAGTCGGATCCGAAGACGGCGGACCAGGTGGGGGTCGTAGACGTGGGTCACGAGGGTTCCTCTGATACTGCCTCGGGCCACGGCTGTCGTCAGTGAGATTGGATGGTGTCACCGGCGGATCTTCTTCGAATCCTTCTGACTCTTCACTCTCTTCCTGCTCCTCGTAGGTGTACTCGGAGTACTCCTCCTCATCATCATCTTCGCCAGGCGGATCAGGGTTCGGAGGCGCTGCCTTGGACTTCTTCGAAGGAGTCTGTGAGTCGTCACGGCCAGATGGACGAGGATCATCTTCATGACATTCCTTCTTCTCCTTCTTATCCTTCTTTTCCTTCTTGTCGCCTTTCTCCCCCTTCTCAGCAGCTGAAGGTGGAGGTGGCGTCTTTGTCCTCTGCTCCCTCGGCTGTTCTTTCCTATCCTTCTTCTTGTCCTTGGCGCTGCGGTCTGACTTGTCCCTGCCATCCTTCTTGTCCTTGGCTTCCTTCTTGTCTTTCTTCTCCTTCTTCGCTGCTTCCTTTGGAGCTGCCTTGGCACGAAGTCCATGTCCTTCGGGAAGTGGAACACCTACTGAACGGTGTTGTGACGGGTGCTCCAAAGTCGATGCAGTCGAGTGAGGAGGGCCTTTCTCTCGGCCTTTTGCTTGTTCAGCTTCTCGTCGAGGAAGGTGCCATGATCCGTCCATGGTTGATGGCTCATAGGACAACCATTGAGCTCCGGTCCAGAACATCCAAATGCCCGTTTGAGGTGATTGGTACCAGCCAGGCACCTGACTTGACCATCCAGTAACTGCAGACCATTGTCCGAAGATCTGGTTCCATTGACCTTCATCAAGCACCTCGTAGGCATCGTCCATGGTGTAGGGATGTCGGCCTCGTCCAGCTCCAGCGCCTTTGTCTTTGCCCTTTGAACTCTTCCCTCCATGACCTTTTCCTTTGTGTCCTGGGGAGTGTGCTGGTCGTGGTAGTTCAGGGCGTGCTCGTCCGCGGCCTCGACCTCGATGTGTGGAGCGTCCACGTTCTGCACGGTCTCTGCCGTGTTGTTCCGTGGCTCGGCCACGGGTCGGGGCGCCGCCCTCTGGCTCCGCCGCTGGCGGGGTGGCTCGGCCACCAGGAGTCTCAGCTCCGTCCCATGAGGGAACAGGGATGGTGTCGGCCGTCGTTTCCATCCCTGACCCTAGGTGCGGCACAGCACCTGCCCACCGGTATTCGGTAGGCTCCGCTACCAATGCGGAGATGAATTGGGCTCTAAGAAAATGCGAAAGCGAAAGGCGCAGCTTTTCGCGGCGAACGCTTGATCAAGCTGCGGGCGAAACCGAACATGCCACCAACAACCAGCACATGCCATCTTCCACAACAGTCACAATAATCACCAGCCAATGCTAGTCTAATGGGCACAAATCGCAAGGACCTACTACCCAAACTGGTTGCATGACAAGCTGCAAAGCATTATTGCTCAAACAAGGCGACCGACCTTAGAAATAGAACAGAAATAGCAAGGCCAAAAGGGGATTGGCATTCTAAACTTCAAGCACCTTGCTACTGGTGCCTCTCGTTTGGCTGACCTGGTGTGAAAGCAATGTGGACAGTGGAGGCATATGACGGTACTATACAGTCAGCTGCATTCCGCCAGCATGAAAGCCCGAAATGAGGAAATAGCCTTTTCTTTGTTGGAAAAGGATGCGTCTTCATACTTTTGGACACACCTGGACCTGAGCTTGGGCCCTTCCTGCAGCTGGGGCACGCGCAACGAGCGAGGCTGAAAGAAAGGACCACTGCTCTGCGCGGAAAAGCCGCCAAAACCATAAAATTCCAGTGGGATCATTGTCTCCTTGCACATCAAACGGCACTGCGTGATCTCATGGCTCTCATCGCAACATCTACGGCCTCTAAGCCTGCATTTGGAAAGGATGCGATGCAAAAAGCTTCAAGACTCACAAAGCCACCAAATCTCCAGTTTTGAGGCAGCCATGTCAGGCAAGCTTGCATGCTGTCGAGAAGCCAAGCGCTGGGATTTCTTCATCCTGCGGTCTGGAGTTTCAGTTTCAACCGACGAGTAGAAGTGATAAAAAGTATATATAATATGACTCAAGACCTTTCTTCGGCAATCGCACAACTGGTTGACAATATGATGTACGTGCATATATATATATATATGTATATACATATAGTATATATGGGGTGCCAGATTGACAGATATCATTTCAACAAGAAACAATAAGAATATATACGGGCATGGTTTGCCCTGATGATCGTTGACTGCTGGGCCTTGCCCATGGTGTTTGTTTGATTCCTTCACTTGGAGACCGTGTACTGTAACATGTGTACATTGATCCTTGACAGCAGTGATGTTGCCCTTGGTCACCATGAGCAGGTCATCCGAATTGGGAATGAATGCCGCTGCCAACACGTCAAGGTTGCAAGGTATTTCTGGACAGCGGCACGCTTGGCGAAGCCGCACGGGACCAGGACACTTCCCCTTGTCATCGGACCAATGCAGTCAGTGCTGTGGGAAGGACAACCGAATCCAACTGACCAGGTTTTTGTCCACATGGTGACTTCATCCCGTGGAAAAGCCGTTCAAAGGCCTCTTTGTGGCGGTAGTGCCCACGGCTCAGATTTAGGCCACTGTTTGACAGGGTCGTTGGAAGCGCCACATCTGAGGTACAATAACTGCAGTGAACAATGCACCGCAATGAGCGCAACTACCCGATCTGCAACCAATAGTGCATGATACAGTGACTCACCTAATCATTTCATGGGTGCTAAGTCAATATTAGAAAACCAAAATTGAATAAATTGGAATAGATTGGAATAGATGTCCTCCGAGCTATTTGACGGTCCCCAGTCCCAACCACACTTGTCCGAGCTTCTAAGCATGGGTAGCGCCACCGCAGTTAAGGTCGCCTCATCTCCTTCAAAGATGTCTCTCAAACACTCTGTCGGAAGGAGAGGGCGATCGTTATGAAGCAAGGTGTAGGCCTTGGTGGGCAGTGTTTTCCAAAACCATACGAAGGCAGGTCCTAGCTCCAGAACTCATTCATTGAATGTGGGTCACGAATCCAGAGGTATACTATATAGGAACTCCGCTCTTTTCTCCACATGGATGCAGCTCTG
>CAXAMN010025805.1:1725647-1771896 GCA_963970005.1 Durusdinium trenchii | reverse complement strand
TAGGAACCATATGAATAGTGCGAGCGCTTCTTCCCTCAGGCGGGGGGGAGATTGATTGAAAAAGCATGAGCTTTCCTGCGCCCAGTTACAGTTTAAAAGAAAAGGTAACTAAAGAAAGTCTACCCCCCTCTGCCTCCCTAAATATAGAAAAACAATCATAAATATATTATATACTTTATAGATCTTTATAGATTCATGCTATAGAACATTTAAAAAAAATATATTATATATATAACTGCAAAGAAATCACTGGTCACTAAACGTCACCTGTCGCGCCCAACAAACAGCCTTGTCCATGATGCCCAACTGCTCTGCTGCATATGAGCCTGGGTTGGACCCAACAAGGCGTTTCTTTTTTTTATGTAGGCATCGCTTGAACGGTTCCTTGCGGCAAGACTCAACGACAAGGGTACAAAAGGTTCTGCGTGAAAGAGGAGGTAGATGGCCCTGGGACTTCAACCAGAAAAAATCATAGAGCCCTCTACCCTTGGTTTGGGGAATGGCAAACTGATCCGAGAATCACGTCAAAACCAGCTGACCGGATCCTCAAAGCATTCTCAGCAAAGCAATCACAAGGGGAAGGTCTCACATATTGTCAAACATCAACCATCGTCGGAAAACGGAAGATCTAAGTGAGCATGTCGTAGAACCAAATGCACATCCATACTTCCCACCCCCTAGCCAAATGGAGATCTTTGTTGTAGCCCGTCACGAAAGGCACCCAAATGGTATGGTCGTCCGGAACCAGGAAAGCAGTGCCCAGACGACCGCGGTGGACACCGCTAGTCCCAGACCAAAGCCTTCGGCTTAACATCCACCCAGAAAGCTCCGGCTTGTGGCCACAGCGGCTGGACAGCATGCCGTATGTCACCCCAAGGCCATGGGGGATGACCCCATCTCCATATGCCTTCCAAGCACAGAAGCAGGAGATGATGTGTCCATAGCTACAAGGAGTGTCACAGCCCTGACCATCTATACAAATGCGTATCTCAGGTAGTAAGTTGGAATGTGTGTCCATCCACACTCAATCCTTGTGACTCTGCTGATTCATTCCAACAGGCTTCAAACAAAGATGCACCTCCTCGACAAGATTTTAGACACTTGATTTGACAAGTGAATGTGTCAAGGATTGCTCAAGCTGCGGCCTTTTCAATGGCATGGGAGACGGTATGTCCATACTCAAAGATCATGCCGCAGTTCTTCTCATAAGCGTCATCCGCAAGCCTTGGATATCATTGATCATTGCTTCTTACTCCGCAGGTCATGAGGATTGTTCTTCGACACCTAATTGAATGAATAAACGGAAAAAGTACAGTAACTACTCAGCACCTGAGTTAGCCTGCTTAGCAGGGTCCAGGGAGTTGGTCCGATTTAGCCTCAGAAACGGTTCTTGGAACTTGTGGCCAAGAGACACGGACATCTTTGCATCAATGCCCAGAGCCAACAACTCCATGAGCATTTTGTCATCCATGGTGAACTCATCACCTCCACACAACTCCCACGTAGTTGTGGACTCCATGTAGTTGTCTACTCACCATTAGGACTCACATTCGGAGTTTTACAAGCCGAAAAAATCGTTTAAGCATGTTTAAGCGGCATTTACTTCATCTCAAGCCCCGGACTGGGGAGTGGCCGTGTCATGCGACGCCCACCTGAGCCACCCGCATCTGCATTGATGCGGTCAGAGGAGAGGGCCTTCCTGAAGCCCTCCGCATGCTTGCCACCCAAAAGCCTCACAAAGACAGAGACTGAGGTCGACAGTCCTTGCATGAACACCATTGAACACCTTCATGTCGACAGTCCTCTCCTAAATTTCATCAATACAATATCTGTCAGTGTTCTTGACAAGTTCGAGCTAAGCCAGGTCAAACGAATCCCAGGTCTCCAGACGCAGCATTTTTGGCCAGCTCTCCCAAGCCTGAGAAGAGCTCCGACCTGGCAAGAACGAAGTCAAGCAGACAGTGCCCCAGTATAAACACTTATAAATGAAACGTGAATGGTTTTTGCAACATATCCAAAAAAATAATGCGATTAAACGCTGTCTTTTTAGATGTGTATATAGAGATTATAGAGTGGTAATATAATTCAACATGGTGTCAAGGTCAATTCGAGATCTGGGTCCTTCAAGATCAACAAATCGTATCGTCGACCTATGGGTTTGTATTTTTGTTGACGTTCGCGGGCCGGGATGTTTGACTATTGATATGCTTTGCCTAAGTCGAACATCCCAGCCCTACATAAACTGGAGACACGTTCAAAAAGACAAACCCATATTGTCCTATCTCCCAGATGAAGCAAATCTGAGCCTGGCCAAAGTGCGGCAGAAGCCAGCGTCGATGAGGATCTTCCTGATTCCCAGGGGCGTTTTGCTATTTTTCACCCTCAAGGGGGCAGCTCGCTTGCATCCAGCTGTAGTCTACAGAAAGCTTGCCAAAAAAGCACCATTCTGGGCTGATAAAGTAGAGAGATGATGTTGTTCAAGGTTTTGCTGGTTGCAGGCTCTTGATGCGAGTCTCAGAGGAGCATAGAAGGAGCCAATGTTGTTCTTTCCTCAGCTGATTGACCCTAAACTCAAAGCCGAACGGCCGAACGGTATCGCAACGTATTACAGCCAAAGATGCAGTGCTGGGGCACATTGATTGCAACTGATTTTGTCCATTGGACATGTGAAAAACAAAAAACACACAGACAGACACATTCGCACTGAAAATCAGAGGCAAACCAAGCTGCGCCCCTGGTGGCCTTAGTTCAAAACGCTGATGCAAAGGTCATCCTGCTTCGTATCGGCCAAGGAAGACGCCAAACAGCTGTATGTCCCCGCTTGGGATGCTCGAAGATTAAAGGGATTTTGGCTCTGTGCATTCATGTCTGGTCACACAATGCAACTACAGGTGCCGATTCTGCGTGTTTGTGCATGTTTGTGCGTCTGCATGGCCGAGGGGCAAATGGAGGTCTTCAGAGATGTGGTCACATCGTGCATGGCAAGCAACGTGGTCGGAACCTTGATCAAAGACGGTTGCTGTTGTCACTGTTGTCACACAACTTGAATCGTGGAAGCCAACAGGTAACACAGGCATGTCAAAGCATCAATTAATCAACTGTCAAAGCATGGACGCTACTAGGGGCTCCTGGCATCACTCGTTGTGTTGGGCGGTTCACAGAAAGTCTGAGTCTGTGACATAGATCAGCTTGCTGCCACGGTAAAAGATTGAAGCAAACAAGCCGGTGACATTCCTGAGAGATAAGCATGATCGTTGGCATGCAACAAACTCTCTCTCTCTCTCAAGTCAGTTCAAATTCGTCGACTGTAAGCAAACTTGAGGCCAGAGGGGGTGAACGAAAGCTAGCCGGGCTTCCGGTGGTCTGCTGCTGGTGCTGCTGCTGCTGGTGCTGCTGCTGCCGCTGCTGCGCTGGGCGCTGCTGCGCTGGGTGCTCTGCAGGCGCCGGGTCGTCTGCTGCTGCTGCTGCTGGCGCTGGGTGGTCTGCTGCGGCTGCTGCTGCTGCGGCGTTGGGTATGCTGCTGCTGCTGCTGCTGCTGCCGCCGCTGGGTGGTCTGCTGCTGCTGCTGCTGCTGCCGCTGCTGCGCTGGGCGCTGCTGCGCTGGGTGCTCTGCTGGCGCCGGGTCGTCTGCTGCTGCTGCTGCTGCTGCTGCTGCTGCTGCTCTGGGTCTGCTGCTTCTGCTGCTGCTGCTCCTTTGTGGTTTGCTGCAGCTGCTTGGTGGTAGACTGCAGATGCTTGGTGTGCTGCAGCTGCTTGGTGGTCCCGCTCACCGCGCGCAGGGGGGAGTCGAACCGCGGGGGGGGGGGGGTCCATAAGATTGATTTAATCAATTATTTGAGGTTTCTGAGGTGCGTCCACCCCGTCACTTAACTTGCTAAAGCAAGAGCAACTCCAGCTAGCTAAGGCTAGCTTTCGTGATTAGTCAGAAAGACAGTCTGTGTCCAATCCTGAAAAACATGGAAGCGGCAATCACGGAGTTCATTAAGTTTAGGAGATGTTATAACGTCGGAGCAAAGTCTATTGCAGGGGTGCACAATTGCATGGGACCAAACAGCTCTTGCTCAGGAGCACAATCATTGAAGCAAGTCAGCTTCCTGGCAGAAGTGTCATCCAATCTATCTTGGTGGATGTTCCATGGTCTCTCCAACTTTTGCAGGCATGGGCAAATGTTTGTGAATGCATGGAGAATCAGTCTATATTTATCCAACCCAGACATCCAAGGAGCATCAAGGCTCCTCCACCAAAGGCCTCAGTTGTATCTCAGTTCCATCCTCTTTGATGTCTTTGGAACCACTGAATTGCTGCCACCACGTGCTCTTGTCGTCGTTCTCCATTGCGTTTTGCGTCGAGTTTGTGGTGTGTTGAGTTGAACTCAGCAGTTCGCGTGAACGAAGACACAAGTCAATGGGCATGCCCTGCTATTGACATTAGTGAAGGCCCACAGGTTTTACTGTGGTCTCAGACCCTCAAAGGTGAACTTGAGTCAAGCGAGATTGCAAGAGGTTGCTAGCTGCTAGCATATGATATGCATACTAGCTCCAAGAGTAAAAGCAGGATGGATGTGAATTGGGTGACTGATGCCCTGTTGTTTTCCGTGCAAAAAGCGACATCGCATCAGCCATCGCTTCAGTATTTGTTGGGTAACTTAATTGATAAGCTTGTGTCTACTGTGTTTCCTGTCTTCGCCAACGAGTAACAACCCCGAAACACAAGGTACAAGGTTCACTGTAGTTTGCCCTTGTTTCCTGATGCAAAAAGTCTTGGAGACCAAGAAAAAAAACCTAAGAGTCTTCTGTTCTAGTCTCGCGGTTTGGGGTAGGTCTGGAACTCATTGTCCATCAAGGCTATCAACTCCAGTGCCTCACCAATCTAGCATCTGAACAGTGTTTGCACTCTCATGAATGATTTTTGTTGGTTTCCGGTTTCCCAGCTAGTCCAGCCAAACTCAATGCCGTCAAAGCACAATGATCAAGGACTTTTTGGTGGAGCCGACGTTGAACGCCCACCTTTTGGCTGGGCGGATGACAGTTAAAGCCTTTCACTAACAGTCCGACAGCCTAAAGGACTAACAGTCCGTCAGGTTCACTGCTTCAGCGGCTTCAGGATGCATCTTATCGGATGCTCAGGATCTCACTCGATCAGTTGCGAGAGATAATCCCAGGACTTGGACTCATCACCTCCTGGGAGAACAAACCTCGGTGGAGGGCAGTGCATTTCGTGGCAAACGTCGGAGACAAGGGGCTTTTCGTGCTTTTGTAGGGATCTGCGATCTATAGCCAGGTGTAGACTATGTCGATGCCAGGAACAACGAACAAAGCTGAACAATGAGACTTGGGGGTTCAACTGGAAGCTGGTTCTTCTGACGTCCCTGCTTCTACTGTTTGCGCTTGGCCTTTGTGAAGTCAAAAAAAGCAGATTTGCCGGTAGAAGGCCAGTGTTTGGCTGATTGAATGCGATGTACCGGATGTATCTCAGCATCATTTGAAGTGAAGCACTCTCTACAGGAGAATCCATCGTGGGAAAATCTCAAACGCTCCCTCCATTCCCTCCACTGCCCTCCACCTGGTAGGTACACTGCCCTTCACGGCATGTCGACACGTGTCGCCCAAGGAGCTTGTTCATCGGCGGCAGCTCGCCACCCAAGAAGTTGTCTCCGGAACCACCACTCGAGCCGCCGGACTGCCAAGTGACGACGAGGGCGACTGCCACGACGAGGCCGACAGCAGGCGAAAAGAAACGAGCAAACCCAAATCTAAGACGCGTGTCCCTTGCAAAAACACCTATGTCTACAATGAAAAACAGGAGAGCCATCCAGAACCACGATCTGACAAGATCTGATGTTTTAATGGGAAATTGGCTTGAATATGCTTGAATACAATATACTATATACTGATATAATCAGAGAGAGGGAGAGTTAGCTCTTTTGTTCGACCCCACAGAATACGTTTTGCTTTTGCTGCCTTGCGTTGGCATGCATTGATGTTGATGTCGAACCAATGGTCCCATGGTGGCCACATGTGCTTTTCGTGGTCTTCCCAAATGCTGTATCGTCATGTTCTGCTATCATGGTTGTTATCGATTTGGTATTTAGTTTAATTAATGATTGCACAGGGCGTGGACAGTTGGACACTGGCAAAGGGGAAGCACTGCGGACAAACTCTGCGTACTTTTTGTTTAATCAAATCGCCCTGCATGTGTTGAGTTGGTTATTGCTTGTCTGACTCTTCTAACACGGAATCAGCCACGTTTTGCCACAAGAGATCACTGACCCCGCAATACACCCTTTCCTCAGCATGGGGGGTTCACAAAGGTCCTCAAATTGCCAGCGTTGAGGATTTCTTTGGGCTTTTGCCTCCATCAGCGGCTTGAAGTAGTCGCCATGAAGCTCATCCACAACCGTCTCCGTGACCTCGAGCTCGCTGCAACCGTCTAAAGTCTACAGCACAGACTGCAGAGTGGCCCAAACTTGCGTTCTTTGGCAAAGTCATCTCATAGTCTCAGACAGTCTCTCTGCTGCTCAAAAGAAAGGTGAAGGCGTGTGAATTGCCTTTCTGAACTTCTTGGAGACGACCTTCTAATCTGTCCCCTGTCCGGTCTGTTCAAAGGAACATGTTGAGGTTCGGATCGGGTGTAAGGCATGAAAATATGTCACGTTAACATATGAATATGTTATCTGCAGTTATCCCGTATCCATTTGTATCCTCATGATTCTCATTGGTCCTCTCCTTTCCTGTCCTTCATTCTCTCTGAGAAGCCAGGAGGATCCGGTCTGGCTTCACCTCAAGGATGCGGCCAATCACCTGTGGCCAAAGCGTTTGGGAGAACGCCAGGAGCGCGGGCTCGGCTTGTGTTCTGTATTGAGCCACAAACAAGAAAAACATGGCTTCCCATGTTTTTGCAAATATGACAGAGACAAAGAAACTGAAAGAAATTGAAAACAACAGATTCAACGAACTGGCCACTATATGTCACTATTCAGAAGGCGAGCCAGTGTGTAGGCAAAGGACTGGACTCTCAAAAGAGGATCAATTTGAAATTAATAGGCAAGCGGTTTGCATTACTGTGTTTTCCTAATTAATAGCGATGGCCTCCAACCCAATACAAGTAGCAAACCATTAAGCTATTTCAGAAGCCTCCCAAACAATGCCAAAAACTATTCAACTTGAGTGTACGATCTCCGGATTCGAGCCATGAAAAGCTTGCAGCACGGCTTCGTTGCAGAAGCTTGGCCCCATCGAGTGCTCTAGGCATATCTTCCACCATCTTCCACCGAAACTGCCCACTTGATAATGTTAATGCTATCCTGTGTTCTTAGCTTCTGAGAATCCCAAACCCCAGCCTTTTGGACACACGGAACACACGAAGAATATCGAAGAATCAGAAAATCCCAGTGATCCCGCATCCCAGCCTCAGATTGAACGTCGACGCCCAGCCATCCCGGCACTTCAGCGCGGTCGGCGAACTTGAAGGTGATCTCCTGCGGTCGCGGTTGGGCGAGGCTTGGGGTGCAAGTCTGAGTTGGCGTAGGCCTCCCAGAGCAACCCGAAATGGAGTTTGGTTCTGCAACGTGTTTGTCGACAACGTTTGTATAATCAAGACTTGATCATACTTACTTGATCAGTCTTTCAACATCTTTCAACTCCTCCATGCTTGCAGCGCGGGACAGTATGCGGCCTGCTACGCACTAGAGGACTGCGAAGCCTGTGACCCAAGTCGAGCCCAGAAACATGCGGCGAGACAATTTGACTGCTGGTACCAAACTCCTCCGGCTCTGATTCCCTTTCTGGGTTAATCGCCAAACAAACCGTGTATCGACACCGGTGCAGAGAACATGCAGCAATGCCATGAGTGAACACTTGAAGCATGAGTTGCCATGCATCCCCTGTTCTGTAAGCTTGGTTTCCCACGAAGAGATTGTATTTTTTTCTTATATATGACCTCCCAGAAACCGATACCTAGAAAGGTCCTTGCTCGTGAAATTCATAGGGAGGTTTTGCTGATGAATCTTCATAGTGGCCGTTTGTCTTCGGTTGCGTCTAATGGAGTGTTTACCGGGCTGCCCCACGCTGAGCTGGCCTTGAAGGGGACACCTTGCGAAAAGGCAGCAGCTGAAAAGAATGGCATAGATCCATGCCAAACAAAAGCCAATCTGACAAACAAAGCCAATCAATGGGATCAAAAAGATCAAAACAACGAAGCCCCTGGACCCGGAGAGTCTCCAGAACAAGTAAGAGAGAGCTGGTGGCCACCTGTCCCCTGCAGCTCACACACAGCTGAGCAGCAATCCAGAACACTTCAGTATCAGTAGAGAAGTCCAAAAGGCCAAATGTTGTGCAAAGAGGATGAAAGAGGCAAGAACAATCACAACGCTTGCATCTTGCGAGACGCCTCCTTTTGTGAGCGATCAACCTGGAAATCCTCCTCCTCCCCACTCACCACGTTGGCCTGATCAACAAGTCTCTGCTCTGACTCTTCAATCAAGGGATTTTGCTACAAAGTCCAAACCTACTGTTCTTCCTACCCAAATTCCCAAACAACCAATTCGGGTCTTGCAAAAGATTCACGCAGATCTCACAGTCTCACAACCAGTCCTCACCAGAATGTTTTTCCCTCCCTCCTCGTAATGCTGGAGAAGTGCAAGCAAGCATCTGCATCTGCATATCTGCATGATTCTACAGGTGGGTCTTCCAAATCTTCTGAGTGATGCCAGGTCAACGCCAATATGCGACTTTGGCTCCCAGTTTGCCAGTTCACCAAAAGGTCAGAAGAGAGGAAGAAGAGCAGATGGTGGGTGAGTTCAGGCTCTATGACACTATGATGTCTCATGGTGTTCGGAGGGATGGGTACAATAAAGTTTTAAGTAAACAACTCTTCCAGCACGTGAAGCAAAGAGTTGCCATATGGTTTCCATTACTGTCTTCTCTTGGTGCAAAGAAAAACACAATTGATCCGTGCTTCCCTTGCTGATATTGGATTGGCCTTCGTGCTTGCCCGTTGGTCCGGCGTCGCCTCCCAAGTACTTTGTTTGTTTCAACGGTTTACATGAACAGCCTGACAAAGCGCCAACAGATTGCACAAAGCAATGCGATGTTTGCCCACTTGCATCAAATGACTGATATCAAGCAGTTACCTGCTGCTAAAAATTCAATCATCTGCTTTGGTGTTGCTTGCGCCTCAATGAACTGTACAAATACAAATCATCAAGAATCTTGAACTTCGGACGTTTGATAGTGTTGGTGCGGTGAACACACCAAATTCATCGGAATAATGTTTTTGTCTTGCTGCATCAGCCTCAAAGCTTAGGAGTTTGGAATCGGACGGGAGCTTGTCAAGCTTCTCACCACTTCCTCCAGAGGATCCAAACCAGTTCGTGGCACTGGCACTGGTACTGTAACTAGTAGTAAAGCACGGTATCGAGCTGGGTTTCGTAGCCAAAATATGTGTTCAACATGAAAATGGATGGCTGGCACTGCGACAGAAAGCACCCTGAGGTCACTTGATGTTCCACTGTCATGAAATCTCCAAACTGCCATGCTCATTCTGAATAAACAGTCCGTCAATAATATTTTGATAGAATATAGTTATATCGTATAATATTGATTGTTTACATTTTTGTCATAATCGTAATCTAATATAGTTTTATCTGTTTGTCGTCAAAATTATCGTTTCCTTTCTGCACCTCGTCCACAGTCCAGTGACAAAACCTGAAGTAGACAGACATGTGGGACCCGCACTCGTTGATACGAAATACGGGAGCAAGGATGTGTCCTTTCAGAGTAGTTGGGCAGGGACGAGCATTTGCTTGCAGCAGATTATAAAACACCAAACAACTGTCATTTCAGGACATGGATTCATGACCCTACTTGAAGCCCCAAGAGAAATACATCGTATATCAATGTATATCACGGTACTCAGTACTCAATGAAAAGCTACAATCTTTTGAAGACTCAATTTGGATGGGCCGTGTTGAAGTTGAGCCCCCCCAAATAGCGAGCTCAGCTACCAGCCTTTCGTGGTGGAGTAGAAATTTGACCCTGCCGACACAGGCGAAGACATGCCGCTTCGCATAATTTCTTGTAGGCTGTCTTTCCCATATGTGGCAAAGAATCACGAAGCGGACAAGCCCCATGAATAGTCGCTGTCATCACAAAAACAGTGACAAAAACATATCCAGGAGGTGTCGCTTAACTTATATACATAAGTACTATCCATACATATGTGCACACACACATATATATATATATGCAAATATCGGGCCCACCGCTTTTGCCTACATTTGGCATGGCTTACAGAAATCAAGCGCACTCTGCCACCTTTTCCACCAGTCACTGGTTGACACATTGGCCACTTTGGACCGCGTCCGGCGCCGGCGCAGCGGCTAGCATGCGCAGCGGCCAGGAAGCGACGGCGCAGCGGTGCGGTGCAGTGGCAGGGCGCCGGGCGCAGCGGCCAAGGAAGCGCCAGGCAAAAGCGACGCCTCAGATCGATGATCGGGACTGTTGTTCCCTGGTCAAACCGAACTGGGCAAACCAGTTGAACATGTGCGTAGCAAGTCTTTTTCCATCAACCAAGAACTGCCAAGAACTTGACAGGAAACGGGAAAGTATTCAAGACTTGGTGAACGTGAGTCGACAAAGAGAAAAAAGATCAAATCTAAGGCGGCTGCGACTCCTCACAGACATCACAATGAGCAGTTTCAACCCAGGAGGTGGAGGTAATCTGCAATGGCCCATTGCAGGAGCAATGGAACTCGTTGAAAATGGTCTGCGCACCGCGCACGAGGAGAAGCGCGACGACGCCGCGCCAACGAAGTCTCATGATGGTGAGCGACGAAGTCAAGCAGTGAACTCGCCCACTCCTTTTCTGAACCAACCGCACGCGTAGTGCTCCACCATGAGCAGTTCAGTGGTGAGCGGACTCGCATTTGCTTCATTTCTTACGCTCCGAGCCCCAGCCCCCAATTTGAAAGAAACCCAAAAGCATTAAGCAAACATGTTACTACTAGTAGTGCCCTTGTTACTAGTAGCGATGCCCTTGCTACTGGTAGCAATGCCTTTGTTACTAGTAGCCTGTTGCTACTAGTAGTGATGCCCTCGGTACTAGTAGCTTCTAAAAATGTTCCCCTGGGTTGTATAGCTTGTTCATCTAAGGTAAGATAGTAACGCCGGGCGCAGCGGCCAAGGAAGCGCCAGGCAAAAGCGACACCTCAGAACGATGATCCAGACAGTTGCATTCTTCACCAGCAGCCATTCGTTCGAATTGTAAACCGAATGGGCAAATTGGTTGAACATGCGCAAGTCTTTTTTGCGTCAGCCAAGAACTGCCAAGAATTTGAGGGAAACGGGAACATACGATCACTGTTTCAGTCGTGAGAGGACTCGCATTTGCTTCAAATCTTACGCAAAGAAACCCAAAAGCACTAAGCAAACATGTTTCTACTGGAAGTGCCCTTGTTACTAATAGCGATGCCCTTGCTACTGGTGGTAGCGATGCCCTTGTTACTAGTAGCTTCTTGACGGCTTCTTGTTACTAGTAGTAATGCCCTCGGTACTAGTAGCTTCTAAACATCGAGCGCCGCTCCGGAAGCGCCGTCGCAGTTGATTTGAGAGTCAGGAAGACAGCCAAAGAATTGTTTAGTTGACCTCAATTTGAGGGGATTCAACTTTTATGTTTTTTATGATTGTTGACAACCTTTTATGGATTCAACACATCAGAGCAAGCAAAAGTCATCAAGAAGTTTCATAACATGTTGGTTTAAAACCGTAAAAACCTTAATTAAAAGAAAAAACATGAAATGTGTTGATTTGTTGTGATTATTACGATTTGTTGAGTCCAAAAAAAAGAATTAAGTCGGTTTTTATAAAATTATGAACGCTTCATGATGTCTATGACAAATTTATTGAAGTATGATTTTTACGATTTGATGGGTCCATGAAAAAACATAACTGGTTTTAAACATGTAAAGTTTCTTAAGACTTTCTTAAAATAATACCAGTTTTTGGTTCATAAGCGCTTTTCATATAATCAGTTTGAAAACCCTATTTTTTTGCCTCTTGCCAACTCTCAACAGTTGATGCCACCACCGGCAGTTCTGATGGCAGATCTGCTGCCGGAGTGGTGATTGGACGCAATTCGCATCCACTATCAGTTGGCTAAACAAAATGAAAAATGGTGACTGGTAAGCTGCTCGAAGTTAGCTAGGCCATTCATCATCAGATGGATTGTTCGTGATGTGACTTTAAAAATTACACAACACAATAAGGTGTTGGGAGTTCTCCTTGGGCTGATTTCGATATTTTGGTGACGACTCGTGAACTCGTGAATTCCCTCGCCCCAAGCTCTCCATGAATGCCATGAGACTTGATCAACCCACTGAGTATGGGTCCAAAACAATCAATGGTGGGCTGGGTGGTGAAGCGAACCCAACGGCCCTACTTTGATGCAGCGCACCCGCTGAAAAAAAAGGTGTACCCGCTGGCGTTGGAGGGAATTGGGAGCAGCTCCTACTTGGGGTTGAGCGACCTGGACCAGGCAGGGACCTGGAAAAAAGACAGTGCACCATTTTTTCAACGCCCCGCCCCCCCTGCTTTGATGGAAAAACGCAAGATCGGTACTTTGCAGTTTTTTAAAACTAAAATACAGCTTTTGGAGAACCCGATACTATATATATATATATATGTATATTATGTTATATTAACTATATATATATAATACGAATATTAATATTATCGTAAATCCTACAGTAAATATTATCACATCAGTTGCATTGCAAGTTCCTTTGTAGGATGAAATGCACGACCACTGTTTCTGCTAGGGTAAGTGCCGGGTGCCTCCCGTTCGTTGGAGCCTCCAAGACAACTTACCACGTTATTCGTGAGCCTGTAAGATATTGGTCAAACACCTGGTGGGCGGAGGATCTCGGCCTTCAGGAACGTCTGTGGTGGAGTGGCATCACAGGTCCTCCACATGCAGAACAGGTCCCTTGAGGTCCCAACACAACTTGCCAGCATGGCTTGCAGAATTGAGCTACTGGGCAGCACGGGGATTGTAAGAATGAACTGTGTTGAGGGTACCCTACTGTTGCCATGGCATTCATGACGTGGGTCATGAGGTTCATTGTTCATACAAAGAATCAGGGAGAAGCCAGCGCGACTCCCAGTCTCCTGCCAGCCTGGAGCACCTCCTGATATCAAATTTTGGGACGGACTCGAAAGAAAGGACCTTCTTCGTTGACGGTTGCGGTACGTATGTTACAGCACTGAACCTGCCTGCCATCCGAGCACAATCTGGTACAGCCAGGTATGACTGGGAATGTCTGACTGGCGTTCCTCGGATGAATGGACCGTGTGGAGGGAGACACCTGTCGAGGATATGGACAGTCCTCATTCATGCTCATTCGCTTTCTGTCTTGCGAATGGTCCAACCATCACGACCATTCGAAGTATTTCCAGTCTCAGCCCGGGGTCCCTGACCCGATGCCTCAGGCGTTGAGGACGGCGTTCGCGTTGAGGGCGTTGGCTTCTGAGGAGAGATCCTCGATGCGTGTGGTGTCTGGACGACGTGGAGACCTCACGAGCCGATCCTTTGGCAATGGTTGAGGACCAGGATACAGCTCATACTGTGCCGAAGGTTCAATTGTGAACTGTGAACCCCCTTTGTAGCCATCCGTGGCTATAAACGTTCGTCAGATCGCCGAATATGCCAAATGATAATGCCTGATGCCGCATGAATGACCGGCTCTTTGCATCTCTTGGGTGATCAGCACATACCCGAAAATATTGCTCTTCCTGATGTTGTATGCAGCTGTTTTTCGATCTTGGCACTAGGACACCCAGCCAGACAGGCAGAAATGCCATGACAACACAGGCCAACAACTAAGGCTCCACGCGCCGTGATGGCAAGACGTGCCGGGCTCGGGGTGTTCAGCCCTGGCAAAATGTTGCTGTGATGGTATGGTTGCTCATGTGCAATGGCACCACTTGTGGCCAGTACCCTGTCGTTGCTGTTTGAAATATTCATACCTGACGAAAATAGAGGCAAAACAATGCTGCGGAGTATGATCGTAATTGCCCCAACACCAACTGTACACTGCAAGACATCCCAGCCTGATCGACTGGGAAAAGCCTCTGAGAGAAGGGCCTCAAGTTGAGACATCTCACCTGCTGCGTACTGGTCTTTCCCACTCCAGATGTGCTTTTTCCAATGAAAGGATGTCAACTTTCACGGCAGGGTTGGTCCATAGCGCAAGGTGCATCATTAGGGCAGGACAGGTCCATCAACTTGAAAATAGCGCTTGAAGGGACACCAAGTCCCGGAGTCACCTAGCTACTAGCTCACGCAACTCAGAGACATTGCTTGATGACTGGACTCCTGGCTCAATTCAGGCAAAGCATGCCTACACACACCCAGACTTCTTCTCTACGTATAATTGTATATGTCCTTACCGTTACCTCTCAATTGGTATCAGATTTCGGAGTACTGGGAATCGGTGCCCTTAGTCATATCTCGTTCTTCAACTACCTGAACGAGCTTGTCCGCCTGCACCTGGTCCGGCTCCGGCGCCTTCTGACCTGCCATGAATGCTTGCATGAGCTCTGCGAGAGACAAGCGTACCAAACTACAGACTGAAACAAGTCTTGAGGCTCACCAATAAGTAAGGGGATGCCAGCAAACCAGGACTACAAAGTTTGGTCGTGAAGAAGATGAAGAATAAAACGCTGCTACTACTTGATGCTGCAATAAAGTAGGTTCAAGACGTATGATGGAATTCCTTTGATTGCGTCTTGGGGCCGCTCCCGCTGGGATGGGCAAGGACTAATGAAATTGTGGCAGTAAACAAATATATTCAAATATATTCAAATATATAATATATATATATAATATTACTACTATATCATATTAGAGAGAGAGAGTTGCTCAACAATTCTAAACCCCCTCCATCAAATTGAGAGCTCCTCCATTTTTTGGTCCAGAGGTCTCAACGAATCAATATCAAGTACAGTACATAAACCCAACACCAGGACTTCGGCATGACTAATCCAAGGCCCCTAAAACTCCCATCCATGCATAATAGTTTTGGATCATTCATACCTTGAGTGGACACAACCACTCAGGACACCACCACACCTGACTCACAATTTCAAGCAGTTGTTACCCGAGCCCTTCTGGGCACCGATACCTCAAAAGTTGGGAAGTACTGAAGAGGAAAGCAAACTTTTGCGCTGTTCAAGGCCATGAACTCAGGAAGGCAAGTCTGGTACAGGATCCAGTTTGGAGGACCCCAAGGGAGAGTGAGCAATAGGCATCCACTATCTTTACTGCCGCCTCCCTCACATTTGTTCTGCATCGACGACAGTCCGGTCGACAGTATATAGATGGAACATTGTTTGCTTTGATTTATCTCCTTGGCTCCTCCAGCATAGATGCTGAGTGGAAGTGTCGGCACATCAAAACTCAAGAAAAGACTCGGGTTTATTCGCCGAGGCAAGGTGTTGGATTTCGTGGATTTGTGAGTCTAATAACAGCGAGCCGATTGCATTTCAACACCATACACAACATGACTGTTCAGAGCTTGAGACGTTTTGCGAAGATGCGTAGGAGTCTCTGAATCGGTTTACTGAACCAGTTCCCCACATCCATTTCCAGGTGTTCTGGACACCGATTCCCTTTTTCACCAATGGCGCTTGGTGCGTACGTCCTGCAGTCCTTCCCCCTCGGCCTTTTGGCCTCTTGGAGAGCCTTCCGTACACGGTCCTCTATCCGGATGCGGCACCGTTGGTGAGGACCGAAGAAGCGAAAAGCACGATGTGGAACTGTGGTCAACCCCTGATCAACCCCTTTGCCACCCCTGGCTGTTTGTGGGTCTAACTAAACTATACTAGGCTCCACACTGGAGACGCCAGGCATGATGAGGCGCACACGCGTAAGTGTACAAGCCAAATTGTTTGAAAAAACCCCTAAGAATAAATTGAAATTCCCAGCATAAGCTTGACCCGTTGCAACATATCTACAGCATCTATTGTTCCATTCCAAAAGAAATGCTTCCAGCATCTTCCAGCAAATGTATGAAGAAAAAATCTAGCCATCCCCTAGAAAGCATGTAATTCAAGAAATGTATAAACCGCCCTCATTTAAGAACATCAAACATGAAGCCGTATGAATCCAACAAATTAAACATGTTCCAAGAAATCAAACAATGGAGACCACGAAGTCTACAGCATACCTTGAGGCCTCTCCTCACCCCTGAATAAAAAGCCGGGTCCAGTGGGTGATCAAAATTCCATGACAACCTGTGACAACCACTGATGGAGCGAAGTGAGCATCTCGGACTCCTTGGGCATCTGCAAGGTCATGGAGACCAATTGCAGTTGTCGTTGACCACTCACCGCATTGAGAAGCTCTAGCGCTGCGTTGCGCAACCGGCAGCGAGGCTCCTGCAGGAAAATACGAGCCCAGCTGTAACAACTGTCATGACCCTCGAACATCTGCAAGTGAAAAGGAACAATATCTTCTTTGCCCGTCCTGATGAATGTGGTTTTACGTCTTTTCCTCAAGAGTTGTTTGAAGCTCTCCAAGCATTCTGGCTTAGTGGCAGAAACATCGCTTCCCCAAGAGGGAGCGCTTCGACGCCCATGCACACCCTCCACCCGGTCCCGCAGCCGCTGTCGCAAGGCATTGGCCAGGCGGCTGACGAGGTGCTCCTCGCCGGTTTGATTGATTGGAATATTCCTGACCACACACACACACTGCGTACCAGAGGGGCAAGTCTGAGCCAAAACAACTGGCATGCATAAAGCTACCCACATTTAACCTTCCCTGCCTTCTGGATGATCATTATTAGTACAACTACACAGTACGCATCTGCACACCAACAAATCATGGTGTTTGGCAGTCCCGTGGTGGCGACATCTGTGGTGCCAAGCAGGCCAAGCAATGCATAGCAGCTGCAGAAACAGCAGGATGGTCATCCTCGACCTGTGTTCTGCAGGTGGGGGCAGGCTGGTGGGAGGACATTCCAGTATTTTGGCATTGTATGCATGCGTACAGTGTGTGTGTGTGTACGAATCAGATACTTTGCATTCGTACTAAGCACAGATTAGTGATGATTCGTGTATTAGTCTATTACCCTGTGTACTGTGCGCACGAATTCACCTGGTCAGAGTCGGAGGAAAAAGACGGCCGGATCGAGACGCGACGCCTTCGCCTGGCCTGGAGGAGAAGCTGTGGCCAAAGACCCCCGAGGCCTTCTCCTGGGACAGCGGAGAAGTAGAAAAGGAATGTGAAAAACATGAAACACCAGTTTCCTGCAACGTGAAGAAGCCGCTTTTTGGGCTTCCAACCGCTTCCCTTTCAAATGCCTCAGGATTCGTTTGGGCTCCATGTTCCATCCCATTCCGGCTTGCGTCGGTTTCTTTTCGCGGGCTCGCCGCCTTCTCGCTGCTCCGCCAGGTGTTCCAAGCATCGTACCCGTTGGCGCCAGGTCTTCGGCTCATTGGCCCACAGGGCGTCGCTGCGACAGGGCCGCGAGCCGGGCCTTGGGTTGGTGCCACGGTGCCACAGCAGAGTCATCATGAGTGTGATGGTATCTGTGATGAGCTCAAGCAGAAGCATGTGATTGAGTGAACTTGTGTAATTAGTTAGTTGGTAGAACTGCGGATCAATTGAGGGCCATTGCCATTGCTTGGATGTTTCTTGACAGATAGGCAAGAAAGAGTGCTCTGATTTAGGCACCTAGGCAAACATGCTTGGACACCAGCTGTTCCCAAAATTATAGCAAGCCCTTTTGGTTGTGGCACATGGTGGCATCTTTTGATGGCCCAAGATTTTGGCCAAGTGGCGATGTCAGAGATGGGCTTGATGGTGTTTCGTGCACTGCATCCTGCAAGAATCAAGGATCCCGGCACTACAACTTTCTTAACACCGGCATGAGACCCAGCAGCTTGTCATCGCGCAGGCGAGTATAGAGCCAGCTGCCACATGTTATCAGCCAGCTTGCTAGGTCCGGGTGGCAAGTAAAGTAGGTAGTCAGTAAGCCAGACTGTGAGGGAACTGGCACGTGGGTCCAGAAGAACTGTGCAATTTGCAGAACCTGGCAAGAGAATGACCTGTTCCAACAACCTCTCTCCTCCACCACCACCTGCAACTCCTGCTCATCTGAGACCTAGCAATCAAATGTGCTTACTGAATGGGTGAGATTGGGTGAGGTCCAACAATTGTCCACAACCAACGAAAGTGGAACGTGATGATGCTCAGGGTGCGTTGGTTATGTTCATGTTTATAGTAATCTCAACTGCGAGGACGATCATGATTGGCTGAAACAATAGCAATAGTCGACACGTATAGACCGTATAGATAAACATTAACCTTTTTTTGTCGCAGCACTCCTTGAAGTGGCACCAGGTCGGACCTGGGTATTCTACCCATAGGTGCAGCTGTTCACTCAAGTAGCCCAGTCATTCAGCTTGATTTGTCAAGGCAAACCACCCACACTTTTAGGTCTCGCCAAGTGGCTGCTTGTGCCATCACCTGGTAATCCTCTGGCTGGAGTACATCCTTGGAAGAGGTCAGGTGTGAGATACATGGCCTTAAATCTCACATGTTCAGAGCAACGAAAGAGCAAAAGCTTATATACAAAAAGAATTTGGCCATAGCTACTACTGTTTTCTAGCTTAGGCAATAATGCTGACCGTC
Source organism: Durusdinium trenchii (assembly GCA_963970005.1). Lineage (NCBI taxonomy): Eukaryota > Dinophyceae > Suessiales > Symbiodiniaceae > Durusdinium > Durusdinium trenchii. Next base: position 1,753,206 of record CAXAMN010025805.1, on the reverse strand, counting down.
TCCCTTTGGGAATCCAAAGGATTTGAGCTACTTTGAACTTCTTGAGCCCTGTTTCTATATTACATTACAAGATGTGCCTGTGCCCACAACCGCAGACACAAACAGCCCAGTTGGGATGCACTAATATATGCTCAGTCACCGAGTAGACGTGGAATCAAAAGATTGACAATCTTTCCAACACCCAGTGCAACGCACGTGGAAAAAGACAAGAACAGCGTTCTGATCATGACGTCTGTGACCGACCACTGGTCTGGCCCTGTCTGGCCCATCCTGTGCAAGGCCACCACACCTTGCATGCCGCAAGCAACTGCCCTTTGGCTCGCAGCTCCAGGAGAGCAAAGCGACGGAAGAACTGCCGTGCCACGACACAAAGTGCAAAACCACTTTGCAGAAGTGCAGGATTTATCAGGACTTGACAAAGGAAGTACTGGTGGGAGAAGGTCTTTCTGGTAGTGCATAATCCCCAAGGCAATGATGGTCATCGCACCAAAACCCATAAGGGTAGAGAAACTGGGAGTTACCTTGAGAAACTGGGAGTTACCTTGAGTTACCTTATCCAACCTTTAGGGTTCATTGCGGTTTTGGGGGGGAAAGCTTCACGTTGCTTTTGTGGCACCGTGACGCCCCAGTTCCCTCCAAAAAGTGACAGATGTTGCCTCGGGTGACAGGGCGACCAAATGACGAGCATCTGTTCATCTGTTTCACAGTTTCTAACTCTGGCGATAGGATTAACACATGGCTTAAGTTTCACTAAAAATCTAGAAACCAGATCATTAGTGCGAGCTCTTCTTCACGGAAGCTGGGGAGCTTCCTTGAAGAAGCGTCAGCTATCCTGCGTCCTGTCAATAGTAGCTGCTTAAGCTACTAGCTACCTCTTCTACTAGCTAGCTAGCCACTACCTCTAGCGGCTTACCCCCCCCAAAAAGAGATAGCTGGGGACTGTGGAATCAAGTACACGTTTTTCTTGTTTCTCATATGTTTCTACCTCATGACATGTTTGCAATGATACAAATTTATCTACCATATCTTCTTTCAGTGATACTATCTATATCTGGTGCAACTTACAGTAGTCTGTCAAAGGACCTATATGACAAGCCTGCTAATGGTATTTTGATGTACTACGTTTCAAATAAACTTTGAGTACAGTGCGCTGTGAGTGTGCAGTTTGTTCTTGTGTCTCATATGTTTCTACCTCATTCCATTTTGCATTGATACAAATTTATCTACCATATCTTATTTCATTGATATTAAATTATACCTGTTGTTGTATTTTACAATGGTCTATCAAAGGACCTACTGTATATGACAATATCTTTTATGATATTTTGATGTACTATGTGCCTAATAAACTTAGAGTGCACGGCGCTGTGAGTGTGCACCTTTTTCTTGTTTCTCATATGCTTCTACCTTGTGTCATGTGATAGAAATGTAAATGAAGCAGCTCAACTGGTGAATGATTATGCTTTGCAGTTTTGCAGTTTCATGTTTAGTGTATGTGTGTTTTAAAAGTAGTTATATCATGTAAGCACGGTTTAACAATATCTTCATGCACTGGTAAAGTAAAGCAAGTCAGAGAGGTATATGCGCTTTCTATTAGTAGTGTTGTTAGGAATATTGTATTGCATTTTAGTAGTAAGCTTGTAAACGTATAACTTGTATCTCTGTTTAAGAAACAAAAATACAACCTCCAAAGAACCTTCCTCAAATAACCATATCGAATAACATTCTTGAAATTTGTAAATTTTGCATTGTGTTGGTTCCATGCTTCTTTCGAGTTATTGTTCATTATACTACATGTTCAACAACATGCCACATTTTTAACTGCTCTTCTGTCAGGCCTGTAGGGTCATTATGTATATAGTATGTCCATTGTTCCGACCCACCTATATACCACAAACTACTTCACAATGTCACTTGAACGTATTGAAAACACTTGTTCATTGTTGACCCTTGCGCTGTGAAATATGTTGCTATGTTTGCGTTACTCATATTCTATGTCAGGCCAAAACCGGAGCAATTACATGGGTATTTAATTTTGGTTAATGAACCATTGAGTATCATTGTAGCCTTCTATAGCAAAAAAAAAAACCTTCAATGTCTAAGGGGCAAATCCTGAGACATTGATGTCTTTTTTTAGTGACTATGTCACACGGACAGCAAATGCAAAGCAAATAGCCATGCTGAAGCCTTCTTGCCAAAACCAAAAAGGCAAAGAAACACAAAGAAAAAAGTAAAAGACAGAACAGCCAAACCAATGGAAGTATGTGTAGCAAAAGCTATTGGGTTATATAATAGTTTTGGATGGTTTTTGATTTTTTGGATTGTGGTTTTTGACTGCAGTGCAGTGCAGAGATTCAGATGTTATGATTGCGGTTGAGTGCAGCGCATAAAATAAGACAACATGAGAAAACGTGTACTACCGTGGTCCCCTGTTCTGTAAAAAAAGGTTCGTCATCTGTTTGACAGTTTATAACTCTGGCGATCCCAAACACCCTTTGATATGCGTTGGACAGCAGTTGCCCGATGCAATTGCCGCCTCATGTTCTGCATCTGCTTGAAGCCCATCGCCAACGGCACGGCGATCTGCAGTCCTTTCGCAACGAACCCTGGGGCGATCTGCCCAACCGGCAGAGCAGTAGGAATTCTAGAGGGTCAACATTGAAGGGCCGGACGGAGCCTTCCTGATCCCAATTGTAAAGAACTTTTCTATGGCATGGTGCTGACTATCAAACTGAAACAATCCGTTTTTACTAGCCGGTCCACCACTTCTTTGGGGAAAGTCACCCGGAAGTCATTGAATTCACCTCGCTTCAATATTGACAGGATCACCCCGGTATGAGACGCGCCTCGTCGGTGCAGCCAGCAGAACTGCTGCGACCAGCTTTGCAGCCTCCAACACTATCCAACGCGGCCTAATCAGAATCTAGAACCAATTGATCTAACATATACAAAATTTAACTAATATGACGCATACAGTGAAAACATCGTTTTTTTGACTATGTTGTCGCAAACATACACAAACATCCTCTTGCTCAATGTGGCGAAATGATTTCATCGTTGCAGTCAAAGACTCCCATGTGAGGGGTTCGGGTATTGCACTTCACACCATCACTTTCATTTTCATTGGCATCATTGGGGACAAGTTGTATCATACGTTGCGCCAAAGAGTGCCTTAGACTGGAAGACCTTCATTGAATAATTGTCGTTAAGTCGCCTTAAATCCGGAATCCTGGAATTCAAGGCCTCACAGCGTAGCCTGATCTAAATCGATATGACAGTCTGCATACTCTAAACGAGCCCCCGATGAAGTCATCGAGTTGGGCAAGTTGGATCAGACCGCAAATGAGTTTGAGATCACAAAACATGTCAAATGCCGCAATGTTGATTTTTGCAACTTTCCAAAAGGGCATCTCTAAACATGTACATGTTTGACAAATATTGTCAAACCATGTCTTATTATGTCTTATTTCAGTTTTACATGATGCTGGTCTGTAGTGCTTGTCAAGCATATCAAGTATGCAGTGGCATCCTCATTGTGCAAGGAGGAGTAGCTACATCTGAATCTGGGGCTTCAAAATTCTGACTCGTGATATTTATGCATTCTTCAAGAAAGCATTCTCGTGGAAGGAAAGGACCTCCCTAGCTCCGATGATTCTTGCCCTGCCCTCCTCCCCTCTCAAGCCTCATGCGCCACCTTCTCTGTTGTGCCTTTGAGGCGTTCAGCCAAGGTCGGAAGCCAGTAGCATGGCACAGGCGGCACAAACACCTGCCCCTCTTTCTGCACGCCTGCGACAATAGAAAAAGGAGCCAATGTGTGGCGCAATAGGATTGGGTTGTGTTGAAATGCGAGCAAAGCCGTGCTCATTTCCTTGTAGTCCTCCTTGACCACTCTATTTGGGGCCTGCATTGATCATGCCAATCCAATATCCAGATCAATTTTGTCTCAGAGAGGATTGAGCGGCTAAAGCAGGCATGGCGAACCACATTCAAGCTCTTGGAGGAACTTGGTAGTAAGGGAAGCTCAAACAGCGTGCAGTCCACATTTGTCGATATTTGTCGATAGTGAACCCTAATGTTTCCTGAACAGCCACAAAATGTCTAAAACCCTTTATTTCTATGTGAGCAGCCACTTGAAGCGCAAACTATTTGGGGTGGGCCTTAGCGATCACATGCGATCACATAATTAGTTCATATATTTGTACAACATAAGGGTGCCTCCCAACAAAGCAAATTGGCGCTCATTTGCGATTCATCTAAGATGAATTGCAGCTTTCATCTATCAAGTTCTGTTGGAGGGTTGACATCTAATAGTTTCCGGCGCATGAAGAGCAACCTGGCACCATTCCGGCCTAGCGCTTGCTGCTGGGCGCTACTGCGGTAGTGCTGCGCCACTGCCCGCAGAGCGCTCACTAAGGCGTGCTCATCCTGATCCATGAGCATCTCCCGAAACCAGGGCCTTTCAGGTTCACTTTTGTGCGATGGTCTTCCCAAAAAAAAAGAAATAACAAGCGTGAGAGGCGTGTCCTTCATGTTGGATGTATATACTTGGGAGGAACCTAATTATATCTCCTGCATGCGATTTCAAACATGTTCAGTAGCAAGTACAAGCTTGTCTAAAGACTCTTTTCAGCCAATGCCGGGCCAGGAGGCAATTCTTTGGATTGCAGTCTATTCTGTTCAAAACATTCCTCGTGAGACCGTCTTGATGGATTGGCAGGAATGTGAACTCTACCCCACTCGCGTCCAAATGAAGAAACAGATGGAACGAAGACACATACACAAGCAATCAAAGTTAAGCTGTCATCAAAGAAATCAAACTTAGACTGAGCTGCTTCACGGTCACCCATGTCTCAGCTGTTGGTGTTTGAGGCTTCTGTTTTTTGTGCAAATGCTCCGAGCTCCCAGCGCGAAGTTCTCCACGGAGCCGCCAGCCGCAATCCACCTCTCCAGCTTTCCATACTCCAACTGCCGCACCGAGGCCTTGGATCGAAGATGGATCTCTGAGAACTCGCCCCGTTCGTAGCTTCTTGTTCCTATTAACGATGCCAGGAGCCCCTGGCGTCCTTGCTCCTAGTAAGGCCAGGAGCCTAGTAGCTTCTTGTTCCTAGTAGCGTCCTCTACCCCCCCTGTGTCTCTCAGAATGAATCTGGTAGATTTGGGGGCGTGCCTCCCAAGGTTCTTCATTGACATGTTTTGGGGCGCCAGGGTTTCAAACGTGCCTGGTAGATTTGGGGGGCCGTGCCAGGTCAAAATACATAAACCCACAGGTGCCCAAACAGCCCGCCTGAAACCCGAAACGTGTCGCTCACAGGCAAGCACCCAGACAGGTCCAAAAGAATCCCGACAGAGGTGCCCAAACAACCCTGCTGCCAGGCAAGCACCCAAATGAGTCCAAAACAAACCCCACAGAGGTTTAAACCCTATACCCCGGAAACAGCTCTAAAACAAAAAAGAACCTGCCGGGTGCAAAAAAAAAGAAACAGCCCGAATGAATCTGTCAAACATAAAATTCCGGCAAGGAAAGGTAAACACCCTAGCCCTAGGTGAACAGCAGGTCAGCAGTTGCTCCACCAAATTTCGTCACTGAAAATTTTGCATGATAGCGTTTTGGGCTTCCTCCTCATCATCCTATCCCTATCCCGCAAAATGTCCGTACTACTACTCCAGCCTAGATGACTCCTAGATGCAAACTACTTAGTCATTCTTGGTGTAACAGTTTTATTAAAGTCTCATCGTCCCCTCTGATTGTAGAAGCGTTGCAATCCACAAGAATGAATGCTCATTCATCCCTTGCACGCCAAGTAGTCTCTCTCACAAGGCATTTTTGTTTTGGTGTGGATCATCGGCTAACTACGCTGCATAGGATCGCAAACAATCAGGGTGTGGCGGAACTTGAGAATCATCGTGCCCTTTCACAGGAATGTTACATGTTATTTCCCCAAGCCATATTTGTCGTAAGGGAGGTTGGTGGTGCTGGTACATCTTTTGAACTTGAGAGTGGGCTTTGTGGGGTTCCCTCCCACCATGCAGATCTCCAAAAAAACTCCACGAGACAAGCGCGCAAAATCTGTAATCGGCTGTGTGAGGCATCAGCTGTGTGAGGCCTTCAAGAGGCCTTCAAGAGGCAAAAGCGACTTTGAATATGCTGCAGCTGCATATGTTTTTTTGCTACTAGTAACAAGTGCATCGCTACTAGTAACAAGTGCCTTACTTTACTAGTAGTAACAATAAGCTAGTAGAAACAAGAAGCTTGTAATTAGTGCTCCAAACAAAAATGGACTTCGGCCTTCGGCCCCCCCGACTTGAGAAGATACGAAAGCATCCTCACGTGGCTCAGAAATGCCACTCCTGGATGGACGGCTCATCGGTTGGGGGGGTGGTGCTGAAACGAGCAGAAGATTTGACTATTCGGCCATCAGCCCCTGCAAGCTGTTCTTCAACTTCGGTGCTTCAACTCAAGTCCTACAAGACAGAGAAGCCAAGTCGCAAGCCGTGCATTCAAGAAAAATAGAACCATGCAAATGCAACCAGGCAATCAGGCTGGTGCAGCTCGTCTGATTGAGGAATGATACCAGGACATTTAAGTTCGGAGAGGTACTTTGATCTAGTCATCAGGCAGAGGAAGCTTTCCAAACAGTTAGGATGTATATAGGTCCGAGGTCCTGTTCAAAAACCAAAAGTATCTCAAAAAACAATGCCAGCTTCACATCGGGATTAACTTATGCTATTCTCTTAGAGTTTGCTGCACATACTTGCTGCACATACTTCCAAATAAACGCATGGCTCAGGCTTTCTAAGCTCCAGACAGCACATCATCGTGCAGGGATGGAGAGCCCTGGCAGTTGAGTATTGGGGTATTGAGGTCCCATATCCCACCATAACCTGGTGCCTTGCAAAGCAGGTTTTTGAAAGGCACGTCTTGATGCCGATTTAGAAGGTTTGTGGTGTCGCTCGTGTGCAATACCAAGTGTTCTGCGTCACGGTTTCAGGTGAGTCTCCAACAAAATGTTCATCTTCATGCAAACAGTGGGGATTCGGATCATGGTACTCGTTTCTCACGAGTTGCAGGATCCAAATAAAGCCCCTGCTGAGCGGAAAGTTGTCTTGGCCTTGACTGAAAATGACTTCATTCCTTCATCCAAACCCTGCTGTTGTCAGGAGTGCCAGCCTCAGGAGAAGCGAAAAGTTCCACTGGCCTGGCCATTCTTGTGTGCACAATCCTCTGACAACCGCAGTAACTGACAACTTGGCAAGTCAACTTGCACAACTCGCATGAGAAGGTAGTTTAAATGCAAACATCATGAACACATAACCAGAAATTGCGATCTGGACACTGGCAGGTTGTCAATGACTGCATGTGTCTTTGGAAAAGCATATCGGTTTAACGTGTATTCAGTGAGATGGTACGAGATCTCAAAATGGAGTCTCATTCTCTTCGCCTTCCAGTGAGCTTGAGGGGAGTAGATATGGCAACATGAGAGTTAAACCATCCACATCAACCATCACTGGGATGCTCAGCTTACCGACCCGCTCACTGGGATGACCCAACCCCCGAATACCCTTTCTTTGTCACCTGAAGGCCGACGGGCTTGGACTTGCCGACGCTCCCCTGACAAGAAGGAACTGGTCTGAGATGTGTCACTGAGAAATCCGTTCTGCTTCCAAAAAGAAGGAGCGTTTTCTAGTATAAGTATATAAGTACTGCATAGGGGTTGCATATGTCTCATCTTTTTCGGTGTAGGTAAACCCAGTAAACAATCCGATTATACGGCTGGGTCGAGGCAAAAAGTCGGAAACATGCAGCATGGACACATTATCTTTCTGGATGGTTGCTTAGTGAAGGGAACTTCTTAAAGGTTACCTGCAGATTGACTGCTGATTGTGCTCCATCCACAAGTATCTGACTATCTGTGATCCGACATGAAGAAGTGGGCCTCACCAAGTTCGTGCTCATGCACTGCAAAAACAAATGTCTCAAAGACAAATCACACCCAACCCCATGAGAGGGAACTCCTGGAGTTTGGGCCGACCTCGGACCCCACGAACGGACCTGAGCTGCAAGGGAGACGCTGCGACTTCGGCTGTCCATCGGGCAAAGTCTTGGCTGAAGTCAATCTCCATGGCCTGGCGACAATCATGGTGGTTTAGAAGGGATAAATCGGGATAAACAAAAACATGATAAGATCTCTGTGAAAAGTGGGAGGGGAGGCAGGGGAAGGGGGAAGGCTTTTGGACAAACGGATGTGATTATGGCAATCAAAGTAAGTCCACACATGCATATCCACTATGTCACAGGCAAACCTTGCAAACACGGCGTTACAGGCCACTATAAACTTGGTGACTCCCAGGTCAGCTTGAGGAACCTCTCAAAATCGGGGTGCATTTCCCACAAGAATTGATGCTGAACAAATGTGTCAATCTGCAAGAAGCTCAATGTTCACTATGTCTTGGATCATTCAATAGCAGAAGTGTCATGCCACTTGCGGTAGGTGCCTGGGACCGGAAAGGACATCCTTACTTCCTTTCATCAATTGAATGATGCAAGTAGCCCCTCTATATAATTGTTTATATAGATAACCCTGAACCTCCTTCTGTGGAGGCCATCCACTTGCCTTCAGCCATCCATGTCAGATTGTTGGAGACAGACCAAAAAAACTGGGAGTGTCTGCTGTGCTGAAGAGCGAGTCAAGTAGCATGTCGTGTAGCATGATCTTGGCTCCAGAGTTTACCTGACGACTGCCATGGCTTGAAGATTGAAGCATTGCCGCTCTTCATGTTGAGCGTCCTAAGCTGAAAGGTGATGCACCAGCAGGCCAAAACCTCAATCTTCACGCAAATCCCCAAACCAAAGCAGTGTAACTTCCAACATACAGTTTCGTAACAACTTACAACGGCACATAAATAAGGTTGTCCTATTTTCTATATAGTGTGTGTGTATATAATATGCTGTACTTAGATCAACATCCCATTGTACAATTACCGTGTAATCCAAGTAAATAGTCGTGGCGCACACAAGTTCTGTGTCAATCCTGTGCTCCAGGTGTTCCTGACACCTTTCCTTCCGACATAACGAGCTCATCATCCGAATCTGCTCAGAGAGAGAGAGCTGCTTTGGCTCACTTGATTCTGAACATGATGCATCCCTTGATTCTGACTGCCCCATGGGCCCTTTTTGGGCTCACCATGGGAATCTGTAAAAGAAAACCTCAGACCACCATACTCCGGTCGAATTTTGTTTGTTGGGTGCAATTCGTAGCTAGTCGGTCTCTGACAGCTCCTGGTGCGCTCGAATATGGGGTGCTTGGAGGCTCAGCTCGGCAAGTTGCTCGATCAACTCCTCTGGTGCATCGCCTTCATCAACACGTCACAGCGACAACAGAATGAGGTTAAGACATGTTAAGACCAATAAAAGGAAAGTAGGATATGATGTTCACAGGGCCAGACACCAAGCATTTATCAAAGTCAAAGCCAGGTGTTTCACATCTTTGGCAAACGCACTCGGCAAGCACCCAAAACACAATCAAGAGCTAAATATATTTGTGGGCATATGTTAGTCTAGTTTCGGAGCGGACACCGTTGAGACTAACCTAGACGAAATTCTGATGTGCCATGGTGGGCCATGGTCTATGTTAGCCTCCACTGGGCTATGTTGACCTCTACCGGCGCGGTCTATGTTAGCCTGCGTTCAGTTTATAGTCAGATTGCAGTTGGTCCATGTTAGTGTCAGAATCGATCATAGACTGAGAGTGGGAACGGTCCATGTTAGTGAGTGTCCAGAAATTGGCCAAAAAAAGCGCTAATACCGTTTCCCCAGGAAGTCACCGTTTCCAGTAGTCCATGTTAAAGCGCACTTGCATTTGAGTTCTGGTCTATGTTGTTTTTCCTCGGAGTAGCTAGATCATTTTTTTGGCTGGACATACCCTTCGGTGTTCGGCGTATCTGAAACTATATGGACCACCAACGGTCACCGCCTAAAAGACACCGTGTCATGAACAAACGCTGGTCCAGTCGGGGAAAAAGCTCAAACTAAGTCTAGAAGTGCTTGTTCACAGCATTTTCGGCTCCCAATCCTGCCTTCATCCAAGGGCACTTTCTCTCCAAACAACCCTCCATGCATGGCAAGACGCAAAAGCACTTTTGCCCGACCATGAAACCCATCGAACAGCAAAGGCCGGTGTCCATCGTCGTCTCGTCCCAACAGGATCGGGGTCAAATACTGGTATGCTAGCCATGGTAATGCCAGGGAAAGGAATGAAAGCAGCCACACTGTAAAATTGGCATGACTGATGAGCACGGCAGTGCACAGCATGATCCAAGGAACGAACAAAAACACGATCACCACATACCCTAAACCAGCCTCGGCTAATAACTGATGTCCAAAGGCTTTGAGAAATATCGGGTAGTTCGCGCTGCTGACTCCAGACACTAGTAAGTGCAGAACATGCGATAGGCCAAAATGACAAATCATCATGCCGCTGAGGGCAGCGCTGAACATCAGAAATGCAAATTTTAACTTGTCCAACGGCCAGCCATCTGCATCCCAACCAATGCCTGCACAAACGCCTGTAGCTGTAGGAAGAACACCAGACAAGAGCAGCAAAGTCATGAGGTTGTAAGAATCCAGCTGCATGCAAAAAATGTCCTTGTATTCTTCTGGTTGCTTTCCGGAACTCATGAGGTGCTCGAACCAAACCTTGGAATTATACCGGGCATAAGCAAACAGCATGAACCCACATGTACATGCACACAAGGCGAGGTTCTGACTAAAGTGACGATTAAAAATAAACAATGACAAAGGCACAAAAGCACAAAGCTTTCCAGCAACACCACAAAAACATAAAAGCTTTCCAGCTGTCGATGCAGGAGGCCTTCTTGTGATCACACCAAACCACCCCGTCCAGCTTCGCCACCACCCGGGAAAACCTCGCCAGTGCGCTGGCAGAACGGGGGACTGGCAGAGCTGGACGCACCACTGGCGCTGGTGCCACATGAGGATTCGAAGGCGAAGTGGCATTCAGCGAAGAGACTAAACCTCATCTATGTGATTTTCAGGGAGCCCCAAAAAAGAAATCAAAAAAAATTAACTTTGGGGCTGTTGGAAGAACAACTGGAAAAGCAAGAGCAGAAGAGAACAATCGTCGGCAAGGAAGGCACTTCTTCACTCCATCTGAATTTGCGGGGAGGATCTCTGGTCAAAAGGAAAACCTGAAATGATATAAGGGGGGGAAAAAGTCTGGTCCATCTTGAAACCAGCCGCTGAGAATTCGAGCACGCTCCACGGCAGAAGCGATTCCCAGCTCTCTCCAACCTTCAGGTCCGCTAACAAACTGAGGGCTGAGTCACAAACTGCTTGACATTTGCATGCGATCCGGCCTTCTTCGCCCAAAAACAGAAGCATGATCCCAGTCACTCGTCTGGCCCAAGCAGCTGCAGCCACCTGTAGTGGCGATTTCTAGAATTGGCCAGCTTACGAAGGTCTCAAGTACATCAGCTGCTTAGCTCTATCCATCAAGCCGCACAATCTCTTTTCGCACCTCTGGAAACCCGACGCTCGTCAGCCACGTCTTGACCTCCTGCGGTGACCTGTGCGAACTTTGTGGAGTCACCGGTTGTTACGGTTGTTACCTTTAGCACCGGTAAGGACGGGTAATGTGGAGTCAGCACCCAGGGTTGCTGATTTTATTACTTTGTGGAGTCAGCCAAGGTCTGTAGGTGGACGAATTGTTCAAACCTGGCCTTCATCGCCCGCCCCTCTTGCACCGTCAATTTCTGTGGGCTCGGGGTGGGGTCAAGCGGACAAAATAAATCAGCCCTGCGAGAACGACCATCAAAGAATGCCATCGCAACATTGAAATTAAGCGCGAGGCCACTGGATAGAGAGCATCTTGCTGGGTTTGAGTGCTTTGTCCATCTACTGTAACAATGTTGGCACCTGATCAAAACCCAGCTTTGAAGAATCTGGTTGATCTATCTACTCTAATTGTAGAAGTCCTTTAAGGTGCTTTCTTTCGGCAACAAGAAACCTGTGACAAACCCGTGACCATTGCAATTTGAGTGAAGTCTTTCATGAAGGTTCCTCTACAAGTAGCCTTTATCAAGATCTTCACTTGCCGTCCTAGATCTCCAGACTACGCCTTGCACTCGCAAGACTTTCCCCCCATTCTTGGTAAAGTCCTCCCTGTTATTGTCATGGGAGCAAAACGTGGAATCTCTGTGGCCTGCAAACACTGAGAGGTTGTCACTGGGTGTTCAGGGCTACCAGTGGAATGAAGTCGTGTCTCTGAAATCATTGGGCACAAAATACAATGTGTGTTCGCTGTTAGCTCAAGTCAGCCAACATGTGCCACTTGTGTCAGCTGCAATGTTCACATGAAATAGCGAATGTGTGGTTCATGCGGACGCTGTTTCAACGCCGGCTTGAGTTGTCGAAATCTGTCACTCGCGTCAGTCGCCTCCTTGGTGCTGAGTGCGATGCCTTGATAGCTACTGTTCCTGTTTGAGTAGCCAACATTGCCCCTCCCCTGTAGTAAATCCAGTCTCCACCGTTGCCCGAAGAAGCTTTTGCCAAGAAGCCACTCGGCGGAGGCAAAGCAAACGGGCGGCGAGGCAAACCCATTGCCGCGGCTCGGCAACATCTTGGAAACAACAAGGTCGACTGTCTGACTAGCTCTAGCTGCAACAAGCTGACTGAACATGTGGTCTAAAGGAGCAAGTTAAGACAGGAAATGAAAGGACTGGGTGACTGGAACACAAAACTCAGTCGCTCTATCATGGGATCTTTTCAAGATTCAGCGGCACCTGAGCACAAGAGAGGAGCCCGGTGAATTATATCAATTGGAAGTAAAAGGAAAAAACAGGCCAACCCGCGATGAATTTTGATGCCCGCTTGTTTGATCTCGTGGTGCTGAAATTAGCATATACTGTACTTGGTATCAAAACAAAAGACCTAACCTCAAGAACCTGTGGATCTCTTGACTTGTAATTCAACCAAAAGTTGCACAAAACCATACAGCGCTTAGTATTAGTAATCACACTTTGTGTTACCTTTCTTTATTCGTACCTACATGTTTGTCATTGTTTACCAATGGTTGCACAGTCACACTAACCAAAGAGCCAGGGAGGGGGAGGGAGAGAAGGGGAGAGATAAATGGATTAGATCTCACTATGTACAGTATAATATACAGTCTTGCATACTTCGGCCCTCTTCTTTTTTTAATGCCATCTTCCTGTTGGCACGGCCGCAAAGCCCTTGATGTTCTTGCTTCGACGCTGTACATCGTACACTATCTGTACTTGTCCATGATGGGCAGGCAAAAGTCCAGCCGTGAATGGCCATGCTCAGTAGAAGAACATCCAGCAGTTGTCCAAGGATTCAGGATTGAAGCAAAAGTGTCTGTCCCCAGCCAGTTCTGCAGGTCACTTTGATGAAACTGTGCCTGCTTTGCCACTGTATTGGTACTGCAATGGCCTCACTTGAGAAGCGGAGGCGGTGCCAATATTGGTACTGGGCAGCATGGAATCCACAAAAAAAAATCCAAAGCGCGTTCAAAAGCTCCATCAGCAAGTTGCTCGGATCTGAAATAGCAGGTCCAGCTCAACTCATCTTCAGGCGACTGCGAGCTTCAGCATGCTCACGATTCCGCCTGTGTTTGCATCAATCGGTTTCACCGTTTTTACCCCCCTGCACTATGGTCAAACAGATCCTCTAGCAACTGCCCATTTATAGGAATGCCTCACTCAAGCTAGCTATAGGTGGTCCAGAGCCAACATGACCCAACCGGTCAATACTCAAAATACATATGTTTATGATCTTGGAATATTTATGACTGCATCCAATCCTGTCGGTTCTCAAGTGTGAATGGAGCGCTTCCCCCCATTTCAAGTTGCTTGGTTCACTGGCGATCGGCCTCTGCACTTTCTCAAGCCACGTCTCCTCCCGCTCCATCTTCAACATTATCAGAACATCACCATCTGCAGAACCAGAACGTACCGTGAACAGCGGCTTCAAGCAAGAGAAAGAAGTGTGTCAAATTCGACGCTCTGAAGGTGCAAAAATACATACAGAATGGTCTGTCAATGAACAATGGAGGATAAGCTTTCTTATGCAGCGGCATACTCAGCATGAACTCTCTAACATCATCTGACATCTGCATGTTGACTCCTCGTCACCTGTTCAAACTTCAACTACACATGCACTGCCATCCATTCAGCAAGAATTTAACGCCTCCGACCTTTCAGAACTCTATGCTTTCCGTATGGATGTTTGATTCGTTTGAACACGCTGAGATGTGCAGCGCATCCCAATCCCTGTAATCTTGTGTGAGCTGCGTGAGCTGCAATCTTGCAGGATCTCGTGCCTTTCAGCTTCCTCAACGCCTCTGTCACATCCTCATCTAGGAGGCAGGGGAGCTCATATCCAGCATCCGCAACCTGTCTGGAAAATCGCGAGGCCTCACTGCCCGACCTTTATTTTGTATCACGCGAGAAAAGCATATACTAGTTCTTTGTTGTATTGATTGCTGTATTATTGCGAATGTGCATGTACACCCGAGCCAATGACCACGGTCGCTAGGGTCACTCAAAGTGTCCTGACCCTACCGACCCACACGTGTTGCAAAGAGCAGTTCTTCCAGTGGTCAAGAGTCCTGTCATGCCTTCCAGTTCACCAGACCACTTTGAGATCGCACCTGTTGCATGTAGCTCTCCAAGGAAATGGTTATGCCTAAGCCAAGCAGTTGTGTGCTTGGGGTGAGACCCAAAGAAGCGTCAGCCCTGCAAGAACTGCACAGGGCAACTGAAGCAAGAAAGACGCTATGCTCGGTGGAGGCCATCGCAAGTAGGTTGAAGGCCATCGCTACGAACGTAACAAGAAGCTACTATAAAAATTGAACACATCCTCTACTTGCCGGGGCTAATGCTTGACGTTTGGTCAATAGCTACGATTTCGCAATGTCTAGAGTCTAATTGCGCTTTCGTGTGCAGGACCCTGGGCTAGAGGCTAGCAACATCTTTTCTAATCAGTCGTCTACTCGCATGAACAACGTAACCGTATATACATATATTTAATTATATTTGTATTTTTGATGTGTAAAAGGCACCAAAAAAAAACCATCAACACCTTGCAGAACAACAGCCTTCCACCTGCCTTCGGCCTCCCTCAGCCTGCCTTCCACCTCTGACCTCCAAGCTGCGGTCCGGATCATGAGCCAAGCTGTGGAAGGGGTTGAAGTCGTGGCCTCTGAGTCTTTTCGACACAGTCCGACACAGTCGCAAATCAGTGCTAGCTGCTAAGCAGTCCCCCTTTCACCATGCATGGGATACAGGCGCTTTTTCTTGTGGGCCAACATGGGCCAACTATCGCGTCATTCTTGTGTGTGTGTGTTTAGATATGTCCATGTGTCTCTACATCCTCATGTCCACCGTTTGGTGGTATGTTGAGAAGTCGAAGCGCTTCACGGGGGGGCACATCCTCATCTTAAACGCATCATCCTTCTGCTCGAGCTCTGGGTTTCAGTGCTCCAAACCCGCGTGGTGCTGCGCCAGTCTGGCCCTGCGCGTGGGATTTGAATGGATCCCATGGGACCTATACAGTCTTAAATAGCATACTGCTTGTGAGACATAAGTCACTGTTCAAAAGACCGCTAGGGAATCTTGGGCAGGACTCTGTTCAGACGCCCTTGAGCAGGCTTTCAGGCCCTTGAACTTTGATGCAACAAAGATGGCTGAAGGGATCTTTCAAGGCCCAAGCCATACAAGCGCGCCAAAAAGTCTCCAGGCTCCCTTGGCACTGGGGCCTCTGCGTCCACGTGAGAAACAGACTGCGGGCTCGGTCTGTCTGTCTGAAGCAATGTTTGCTTCAAATGGCTGTCTGTCTGAAGTATCCAAAGAGACAAAACAATCATGCTGTCTGTCTTCAATTACGACGGCTTAAGGTCCTCGCAGCTCTCACTATCCCTGTGCAGCTTCTTGGTTTGGGTTGTGTGTGTAGCAAATGAGCAGCTCGGAAAAGCTACCAAATCCAAACACGCTCACTTACATTATCTGCTCGGTGGTCTGACACAGTAGTCGTCAAAACGTCCTCTTGCTGCACACAAATGAACCCATTCACGCAGCATATCTGATCCTGCCTTCAAGCCGTGGAATTCCACCGAGCCTGGGGCACTGAGGTATGCGTCAATGGGTGTCTCTGTCTCTCTCTCTCTCTCCCTCCCTCCCTCCCTGGCTCCCTTGCTCCCCATCCCCTTCTCATATCTCTATACAAATACTACAGGCAGCTGCAGCTGAGTCCTGTGATTGGCATCATCCTATACTGTACATGAACAGCTTTTTGTCACCTCCGCTTCCCCCCGGCGACCGGCTCAGAAAATCCCATTTGTTCCAACAGCCAGTGGCTCAAAGGGAAAACCTCCTCAGCGCCCGGGAAGTCCTTCTCGGGCATCAAAGGCTCCTGGAGAACATGGACTGATGGACCCAGTTAGCTTGTAAGTTGTCTGACGCAACACCTCAACATGAAGCCCAAACACATGATGAACCACCTACGCCTACACTGCGAATGACTGGTGACCGGTGATAGTGGTGACTGATCATGACTGTACATCCAGGTACTGCAGCGCAAGTAGGTTGTGCAGGACGAAATAGAAACCAAAAAGTATTCAATGCTCGACGCTATCTATATATTTCAATTGTATTGTTTCATTCACACACAGTGCATTTCATGTATCTCTCTGAGTCATATCTCTCTTGCATTTGGGCCGCCATTTGAAGTGTTTGACCAAAGCTCCTTTGAGTGATGTTGTGAAGCCCAACCAGCCAGGCAAAAAGGAGGGAAGATGCATCTCAAAGTGTACAATGGGAACATGAACAAACTACAAAGCGGATTGAACAGTGATTCGACCGGAGGGCCCGCACGAATTTCCTTTTGGGCCAAACGTGCCGCCGCGTGCCGCCCGGACGGAAGATCCACTAGTCACAGAGTCACTAGTGCAGGTCTGACTCCAAGCGGTCTGACTCCGGGAGTGACCATGTTCAGGCAGAAGTGGGTCTAGGAAATCGGTCTAGACGAGGGGGGCAGGCGCTTCATGGAGCACCAATCAATGACTACTAGTGTCTGAGACTGCCACGAACCCCCAGGGCCTGCAGGCTGTTCCCCTGCTGCCTTGAAAATGGCCACAGTCGGTGGCATGACTGCACGGAGCCAAGGAGAGTCCAACGGCGCATCTTGCACAAAATTCTATAAACATACCCTCCTACACCTTCTGACACCAAGGAGCAATAGCTCAGTGAGAATGCGTAGTCTATTCATGGCAGCATATGAGCAGCATATGGTTCACGTTGCACGAAGCGGATGCGTTCTGATAAACTCCGTGTTGGAAGGCTGGAGGCCTGAGACCATCATCATGTATCCTACTCCTACAGATGTCCATGCGGCATCTTATCATCTCATTCTCTCAACGAAGATGGAGGAATCCTACACCACTTAAGGTGCAGGATTCACTTGGTCGGCGAACCCCTCAGCTGGTCAAGTTCGCACAGTCACTGCAAAAGTCCACGACGCAGACTTCGCACCGCCACAAATTCGTGAAGGCTTCAAAGTGCCGCTCGCAACCGTCGCACTGCCAGCCTGTGGTCGACATTGCGAGCAGTGTCACCATTTCTTTTTTCATGGATATGTCTCATGATGGAAAGAGACAACGAGGCTCTCTCACACGATCAGATTCAAATTCTGGGGTCACGATCGAGCCTTACTTTTGCCAAGGCGATGCTTTGTGCAAAGGAAGGTCTTGTGCAGAGTAGCAAAGCCGAAAACACAGAAAGCCTGAAACACAATCTTTATGTTGCGTTTGGAACCGGTTTGCTATGGTTTGTTCACTTGTTCCTTTCTGTTTGCCAAAACACGGGCTTTTGTGGAGCAAAGTGGCAGCTTGCACTAGGTTGTCGGTCCGTGAGTCTTTTTGGAGAAGGTTGACACTCCACATTGCTTTCAGAAATGGCAGTTTGAAGAATCTAGGAGTCCCTGCCCCAAATCATCGGAGATATGACTCTGACTCTTGTAAGTTCAACCAACCTTTTTTTGAGCGTTAGACGGCGTTGAAAACTTCCTTGACAAACCCGCCTTGTGTGTACTTCTCTCCCAGGTTCGCGGCAGTTGCACGTTGCATGCGCAGCTGCTCAGAATGCTTGCATTCCAGAGCCTTATAGACCTGCAAGACTATGATAAACTGAACCTATCTCAAATCACTGGCAAATACAGCTTTGATCGAAGTGTGGTGTACCGGAGTGACTTTCTCTGGCACAACTAAATATCGACATGGTTCAAAACAAACTATAACGCGTCGAACCAACAGATCATGACTACGAACATCTCAGTAACCCCAGCAGTTGACCCAGTGTCTCTTTGACGAATTTCCACTGAAACAGACTACTGTGAGTGCCAAGTCTTCCCATGGGTCAATCCCTCTATCCTCCCATGACCATCTAGTAGCTCCACGATCTTAAATATTCCGGCAAGCTGTGTAAAAAAAAGGAGAAAACACATTGATCTAATTATATCTATATAATTGAAGACCTGTCTGGCCGGGAGAAACGCCCGCCTGGGCTGTGCGCCCGAAGAAAGACAGAGCATTGCACTCAGACGACCCTGCAAGATGACGTCGCGACTCCTTGACATTCAAGATGCATTTTGAAGCATTATGAAACCTTGTTGTTCATCGATGTTCACAACAACCGTAAAAAGTATTTGCGGGTGGCTTAAAGCAACGCCTAAAACAAACAAAAATACAGTAGTTCCATGCTTCACTCAACCGTCTATTCAATCTGCATTCCCGTGCAACAGGGAAGAACAGGGCCCACGGGGGTCCTGCTTGAAAACAAACAATGGCTCTCAATCAAAGAAGCTGTTCAC
Organism: Durusdinium trenchii; assembly: GCA_963970005.1. Classification (NCBI taxonomy): domain Eukaryota; class Dinophyceae; order Suessiales; family Symbiodiniaceae; genus Durusdinium; species Durusdinium trenchii. Next base: position 1,734,305 of record CAXAMN010025805.1, on the reverse strand, counting down.
GAAAACAGGGAATCGGAGCAGTGACAGTCAACACTTATCAACCGATCCTTGTTCGAGCAAACCAGAAAAAGGCTGCTTCCATGGCTGATATTGGCGTCGCTCAAAGTCTTAAAGTCCTGCGACTGTCTAGCAGAACCAAACCAGAAAGACTAGCCAGCCCGCATCAACATATTGAAAGTAAAACCGCAAGTCATCTAAATCTAAGTTTCCTGAATCAACCAGCCCTTCTTTCAGAGACACCTTACAATGTTTCGACCTTGTTTTGAGTTCAACGAAACCAAGAGAGTACAGATTGAATGTGCTTCTCACAGAACATATTATTGATTGTTTTTTTGGATGATTTTTTCACACTTCACGTTGCTTGATGTGGGAACCCTGTCCATCTCAGGATGCAGGATTTGCTGCCTCACCACGAGCTGACAAGATCGGAAGGGCACGCCAAAAGCATCTGCCACAGCACGCCGAAGGTGTGCCAACAAGGATGTGGAGAAGAAGCCGCTGAGTTCCTCTGAGCAAATCACTTTACTTGGAGTGAACTCCACCCTGAAAGGCGATTTGGAAGACATCAAGTCTGGCTTGCGCCCTGACACATCATCTACCACAAAGGCTGGGAAATGTTTGGGACTGTGTTGACGTCCTTCTTGGCGTGTGTTCTGACACTTTTCTTGCTGCGAAGTCTGACATGTGCTGTGACATACGGTCCGACTTATGTGTTCCGAGACATGTATTTCATCAAAGAAAGTGTCCATCTTGCATATATATATATATATATCCTCGCATTCTATCTTGCAAATTCTGGCATGCCATACGCTCATGCATTCTATCTGGCATGCAACCCTATCTGGCAAACACTCTGGCATACATTATTGGTTCTATCTGGCACAAATTCTGCCATTCAGTTACTCTGGCATTCTATCTGGCATACATGCTGACATTCTTACCTATCTGTTATATACTGGCACTCTCCTGGCAAGTTACAATTTGACACTCTATCTGGCAAATGCCCTGCCACTATATCTGCCATGTACAGGCATTCTACTTGGCATCTGTTCTGGCATTCAATGGCATTCTGGCATTCTATTTGGGATGTGTTCTGGCATGCTTCCCTGGCAGTCTATCTGGCATATATTCTGTATTACTCTGGCAAAATTGCTGTCATTCTATCTGGCATACATTCTGGCATTCTGTCTTGCATACACTGATATATATTCTGGTGTTGCACCTGGCATATACTCTGGCTTCTATCTGGCACTTAGTCCGGCAATATCTTGCATATATTCTGGCATCCTATTTGGCATAGTTGTTGGCATTGTATCTGTCATATGATCTGGCAGGGCAGTCTATCTGGGCAGGGCCGGCAGTGCCCACTATGATCGAGCACTGGCGGTTGAGGCCCCAGTGCCCACTGCGATCCAGCACTTGCAGTTAAGGTCCGGTGGAGGAGCAGGAGGAGAAGGAGGAGGAGATCTCTGATAAAATCTAGCAGCTGGCAAGTGGGGAAATATAATAGAAACGGAAGGTGAGGACCCCTTATTGAGTAAGACCATTTTCAAAAGGGCCTTGTTGAACAAACCCTTGCCCTCCTGGTGTTCCTTTGATCTGTGTTGTATGAACTTTCGAGAGGTCTATGAGTATATGACAAGATTCTGGCGTAAAGGGTAATGCTTTGATGATTTAAGAAGATGCTGCCAAAGGTCTTGAGGGTATCATGATCTTCTTCAGAACAACTTTATAGTTGGAACACCGCCCATAACGGGCCGTGGTACTTTGTGCCATTTTTGGACACTGTCATCGATTTCGCAACAATTTCAGGGACGCAATTGGTAGGCTCATGACGGTGGGTATCTAAAGTCTTCTGTTGTTCTGTTGTGAAGACGGATTATCTTCGCGTCATGTCTACGTAACTGGAAGACATCGTTGTCTACGATGCGTGAAGAAAGTGTAGTGTAGTTGATGCACCTTAAAAGGAAGAATCTGTGCGCCATGGTCCCTACGGGGTGGGGGGTGGGGTGGGGATGGGCTGGGGTGCAATAACGCTCGGTATCTAATTAATGTCTTCTGTTGTTAAAAGACGGATGATCTTCGCGTCATGTCTATGTAAATTGAAGACATCGTTGTCTACGATGCATGAGGAAAGTGTAGCTGATGCACGTAAGAAGAATGAAATGGATCTTGTGTGGCAATAGATCTCAAACAAACAATGGATTTCATAAACCTAAAAGCTTCCAAAACCTCGATAGTTGGGGGCAACTTAAATTGACTGTTGAAGTGTCAATTCTACTGGGAAGTGCACAGGAGAATTGTTCCCCAATTTAAATACGCCATTAATTCAATCCGTTAAAACGATGAACGAACCTTCCCCAAGCTAATTACGCGCATTCAATTCATTTTCCTGATCAGAATTGCCGTTTCGTACCACGGCCCCTTATGGGCGGTGAACGTAGTAGTTAGTAATACTGTAATTTAAATTGGATGATTTGATCTGATAGAACTTGACGTGCCCAACTTGATGCTTCCTTACATCTATGGTGTCCCACCACACCTTGGTCTGGCCCGACATCGAGCTCACTGTCACTGCCATCGGCCCACGCCGCTGACTCCGCCAAGCTTTCGCGACGGCCTCGCGCTGGTGGTGCACCAGGTAGTGGCGCACATGATCCTGGCTGAGGTCTTGTACAATGTCTCAGGCTGGAGTTACCACACGCTTCAGTCCAAACGGAAAGCGGTCGAACTCGGTTGGGAGGTCGTTGGATGCTTATGAACTTGTGAGAGTTTGACAGACCATGTTCAGCATCTGAGCTACTGTCTACCAAAGCTTAACATCTGGCAATGTTCAAACAATTAGAACATTTCGAATCATACAGATTAACCATGTCGGTCTGGCTGCAAAATATCACCTATCAAAAGTCCAAGTGACTAGTAGCATTCACCAGCATAGACCGATGAATCTGACCTGCAATGGGGTGCCATTTGATCCTTTGAGCCTTCTGAGCCTTCGACTGACACCAATGATGCATGACCTCGGGTCACCGGGTCCTGGTCACTGCTGCGCAGTTGGCGCCAAGCAATCTGCGCAAAGATCGCCCAGGGCAACGGCAGCAAAACCATGCCAAGGAAACACATCAAATAGAAGGCAAAGCGGCCGGACTCGGGGTGCCTAGGCATCTTGGAACAATAGTTCTTCTGTGTTCTTGACTCACGCGAACGTAAGGGCTGCAGAAAGCATCTAATGAACATTATGCAAGTATATACTTGATTTGTCTTGATTTGTCACATCCACCCACAGCAGGGTCATTGAGGAATCACTCGGCTGTCTCCTATGTTTGGGGGTTTTGCCAAACCTGACTCAAACCTCAAGACTCAACACAATTCTCAGGATCTATGCATGCTGCAGTTCAGGCACAGAATGTAGACCAAAGGAAGATCATGTAAGGCTTTGACCTGCTCTACCACAGCACACGGCACACAGTGATCTCCTTCAACCCGGTAGCCCACTGGACAACAACAGCCTCCTCCACGGCAAGGTTCATAGCCCAATGACTGGCATTTCGAGGATAAATAGCCCGGCAAGTGCTGCTGGCTGCAGCGCAAGAGCTGTTTGGGGAACTGCTGTAAAATCACTTCATCAATGGCCCTCTGATAGTCTTTGCGGGTGCCCAGCCACCACCAGAAATGCCCGGTGCCACTGATCACTCCCTTCGAGGTCATGACATTGCGTGGAGGGAAGCCTGTCTGTACTGCCCAAGCCACAGGCCGGCGATCAGTGCTTTCGTTCATGGAGAGATACCTTGGTGCATCGGTGGTCTGAGACTGCTTGGAAATGACATCAATATCTCAAGATAGCCTAAGGCCTAAGCCAATAGGTCCAATAGGTTGAATATGAATAAGCCGCATGAATAAGCGATCAGCTTCATGCCAGCTTCTGCCTAACGGTTTAAAGATGAACTCAGATGCAATGGCGCAGCATAGAGGCAGGTGATGGAACAGGAGCCACTGCCGATATCCCCCCCAGTCATCGAACTCCCACAAGGGGACCGAGAGCCTTGGAAGCCTAGCAGAGGGGTAGGATGCCGTGACGGTGTCCAATGGTGCTATACCATGGTGAACCAATAAGTGCTTGAACCGAGTTCATGATCTCTGCAGCAAAAGAACGAACACATCCAAACACCGATACATCTTTTTCGTGTCCAGCTTGGCCTTGCAGCGCTGCGGCAATCCTTGGCCACGCATTGTTGAGCAGTGCAGTCGCTGCAGTGTGGGGCTGCACCCACTTGGATCTGGTCTATGGCAGCGTCTTCCAAGTGCACTAGTCCCAGCTGATCTGCATGGACCTTTGCAAAGAAATCAATACATCCCAAACGTCATGTTTGACCGCAACACTTTCGCACCTCTTCGGATATCGATTTGGATGGAGCACTGAAGGCCATCCAATGGCACAAATTTGTTTTGCACATGTAATTAGTGGTTTCAAGGTATAAGGGGGGCGACATATCGACCAACATTGCCTCTGCGAACTTGCTCAAGCTCAAGCGCACGTGCGGGTGCAAAAGGTTGTATGCGTAGACTGGACCATCTGAGCAAGAAGCGGTCCTGACGAGGATGGCCCATGGACCCCAAACTCAAGGAGCTGGCAAGAGTTTTCTGCGTCTTACCAGATCAGACCATGTTCACCCCCTTGCTGAGCCGTGGGCAAGGAATTGATTGCCGGGGGGCGGTTACCCAATCTTTGGCTGCCACTCTGGCATAGAGGCAGGACAGTAACTACTCCAAATCACGCTGGTGCATGTTGAAAATGCCTCATGCACGAAGCCAGGACAAAGGCCCTGAGTGAAAAATGTGACGAATGCTTAACATCATCCCACCCGCCAAGTGAAGAAATAAATAAGATCAGTGTTGTCAACAAAGGTTTATAACCAGCGCATACAAGCGCCTTGACAGAATGAATACCTTTCGCCAGGTCTCAATACCAAGGCTGAAAGGCAAAGGCAGCCGACCACCCAGCGCCCACGGTCCAAAGAATGCAGCGGGTGGTCCATTCTCTGGAAAAATGCTGGGGCGATGCCTGGGCAGGCTGGCAGAGCAGGGTGAGGGTTGTTTGTTCATATTGTTTCAGAAAGCATTGACATGACATCATACTGAGTTAAGATAGCCAAGATTGATGTCAACAGGGAACATGTACGAACATGTTGTTGCACGTTCGTTTTCGATCCGACAGTTGCGATACCTGCTCGGAATGCCAGGATCAGCGCAGCGCTGATAGCCACAAGCTGGAAGCGTTCCCCAAGGAACTCCAGAAAGAAGTACTGCATCACACACAAGATGATGGCGGGCAGAACCGCACCCGACATGAGAAGCAGGTTCTGATCGAAGGTCAAGGCAAGGCGTGACATGGCGGTCACATCCATCGTGGCAAGTCGTGTCTCGGCCATCGGCTCTTTGTCCGAATTCTTTGTCCGATCTAAGCAACGCAGGCTGGCACCTTCAGCCAAACATTAGTAGAGTCAAATTCACTTCCTCCGCTATTATTTTCCTGTGGTTGCTTCACATTCTGTTGCATGTGAAGGGGTGGTTCAGTGTCCCCTAATAACTCTTGTGCGAAAGAAGGACTTTTGTTTGTCCTCACGGAGGAAAATGTCCAACTCCACCTCGCAGTTGTCCTTCTCCGAAGCCCTAGCGGTCAAGGATTCTCGACTAAAACAAGTGAACCCTAGCAGGACTTGCCGACCCCAAAGTGGGAAATGGGACAGGAGCACCAACAGGGTTGACATTCCTCGTGCGTTGATGCTCACTTGCATTCGATCGCTTTCATCATCTGAGTCAATATGGACCTGACCAGCCCTGCAAGCCCTGCTCGCCATTGCCTGAGCCCCACATGGACAACATCTGTGATTTTCCAGCCTTGGCAGCTCATGCTGGTCAGGCTGTCCCAGGTTTACACCGTTCTGAAAGTTTCTGGCACAACATAGGGTTCCCGGGAGGGTTTTCGGATGCGCCATCAATGTATTTTTCCTCGCTATTTTGCACATGTAGATGGCACATTTATAGGGAGAGGGGGGGTGCAAAAATGCAAACACAAGAAAAAATGAGCTTGCAAAAACAGGTGAAAAAAAACACGCTATAGATGGCACAATGCTACTCTTTCTCCTGCCGTTCCTTTCTCTTTCTCTTTCTCTCTCTGCACAAAAAGATTCAGCTAATGTAATTCTGCTTCTGCTTTCTACAGTAACTGGAGTCTCTTGCTTCCTAGCTCTTGCACATGCTGCCAGCATGTAATTTTTCCCAAATCCCAGCGTTTGACGCCAGATACAACAGCTGCAGGAATCTGTACATTGACGGAGCTTTGTAAATGGCGGTACGAGCAGCCGGTGATGCCACACTACAACAACTTTCTTCTATCATCCATAATTTGGGATTCAGTATTGTACTTGTGGGCTGGGTGCTTGGGTTTGTTTGTGTGTTCACTCTGGTTGAAAATGCAAACAAATGATATGTTAGGTCTGGAGGGTCTTTTAGTGGCATTGTGCTCCTATATACTATTTGCAGTATTCCAAATTCTTCCACGCCAAGAGGCCTCAGGATTCTGTACACTTAGCTGAGAGGCCTACCGATGGAAGTATGTGGACCAAACCTCAAACATCCAACTAACAAAAAGAAAGAACACACGACAATTGATGGCGCAATATCAAGACCATTTACAAGACTGGATAGGTCCAGGCTGTCCCAGGTTTACAGTACGTCAAAGTCATACAGTCATACAGGTTGGTGGAACCAGATCTGGGGAAGAAGGTCTACGTTCACCATGTTGACCTGTCTACCATTGTCTACCTAACACAATAGGGACAGTAACTGGTAACAGGTCCTTGCCCCCCCTAGTCCATACATTTTTTTTCCGATGAACCGACAAATGGGATTCATCAGCCCACCGTTTCAGATGCGCCTTTTCCCGCGCCGTTCCGATCATCGACAGGCTGTGCCACACATGCCACGGTCTGAGGATGTCTCAGGCTGCCGACCGACGGCACCGCACCGCCCCCCCGTCGACTGGACGCCCCCCACGGCCGCCACGGCGAAAGAGCAACATGGGATGATCGAAGGCGGCCTGGGCGTTCCCAGACGGATCGCAAACGGACGACCAGACGGTCAGGATGACCAGGGCCTTCGGAAATAGGGATTGTTGGGTGATCCACCGAAAGGACCCCGGGCCCCGTGATTCTTTAGATCAGCTCTCTCGAAAGATGCTTGTTTTCCATGTGCGACCTTTTCGAGAACTCACAATGTATTTCCCAAAAGCGGCCCTTCACCAGAACCTGATAGGGGCCCGCTTCTAAATCTCCTTGTAGTTCAAGCACGTTATCCAATGCCACCCATTCTCTGCTTGGTTGATTCAGATTCCAGAACCATCAACAATGGTGTACTGTGGGAGACCCAACATGTTCGGCAGGTCTTTCGCAGCAATGAGACAGATCTGCTTTATGTGTTCGCAAATATATGATCCTACCTACTAGTTGGAATTGTTTTGCAGCATTTAATTATCGTCTTTGGACGCAAGTCAAAACATGCGGTGCTTGAATTGGATATTCTTGAAATTCTGAAGGTGGTGTGCAACCAAGCTGGAAGCTTGGTTCGCGAGAAGACATGAACTTTCGCTGGCTCCTCTCCTAATCTTCCATGGACCTCCTAATAAGACTCTGTGAAGCATGTCAAACCTTAAAACTTCTCAGTTGGACTCAGACAATTGGCTTGAGATGAGGTGGTAGTCCTAAGATGAAACCATGGCGATGGCTGTAAAAATCCACTCTGCCATTGATAGTATCAATTCATGAAATCCACAAGTAGCAGCTACTTGCAAGTGGCTGCAAGTGGCTGCAAGTGGCTGCAAGTGACTGCAAAATGGAAACTCAAAATGCGCACCTCCTGCGACCTCAATAACAAGAAGCTACTAGGAACAAGTGCCTTACTAGTAGTAACAGGTGCCTTACTAGTAGTAACAAGAAGCTAGTAAAAACTGTCCTTCAGTTCTCCTCTGTCTAAGACGTCGGAAAGAGTCCCATCCATGAACCCCCGTGTAATGGAAGCGCTTAGCACCCGCCACTGCCTCCATCTTTGCTAGGTCAGCACTTAAAGCCTCTAGGTCCTGAGCCAGTGGATGAGTCTGAAGTATGAGGATGTCAGGGGTAGAGGTCAGCAGCCACAATCCAAATCCTGTGGGATGTTCATTCAGTTTCAGTTTCACGTTGAATGTCTAAATTGAGAAAAGAAAAATGCCTTTTCTTTGTTTCAGTAGGCTGCCACCGTTCAGAGCAGGCGGCCCGTCTGCTAAAGGGTGGTCATGCTTTCGGAGACCGTTTAGCGCAAAACATGCGAGTTGTTTAGCTGCTTTAAATAAATACATGAATTGTTGTCCAACGATTGCCAAAAATTCATTGCAACAAACCTGCAAATTCTGGAAAACCTAGAGCCCAGTTAGGATTACCAGTGCGAGCCAAGCCCTAATAGCCTAATAGCGAGAATTGACGCAACTGTCGCCAATTTATAAAGCCTTGCTGGGCTAGCGTTCTCACTGCACCAAAGGAAGTGCAAAACAAGAATGCGAGAAGCTGTCATGACTCCTGCAAGCTCTGTTGCACAAACTCTAAGGTGACATCCAGACAATGGATC
>CAXAMN010025805.1:1675665-1725637 GCA_963970005.1 Durusdinium trenchii | reverse complement strand
TAACCCCACAATTGAGTTCTCAGTAGTGCAAGAGTGTTAGAGCAAGCACTTGAATCTTCCATGGTCTCCTACACTCACTCCTTAAACAGGCCTTTGGTCGTCAGAGTTGCACAAACTGTTTGACATCAGAGCCAAACAGTGAACTTTGCCGCAAAGCTTAGCCTACGGTGCGACTCTCAAACACCACCTGGGCTACAGTACAGTCATGACGTTGCTCAAGAACTCACAGCGATAAGAGCGCCAAGAGTGTTGGATGACTCAGTATTGGTCGTCAGAATCTGAAGGGAACGAGAATGCCTTCAGCGGTCGCGCCGCCCAGCTGGATCCTACAAGTTCATACCGAAGGAGCTTGGCATCGTTGACAAACCTCTTGGCTAGCTTCTTGCTCTTAGCAGTAAGGCCAGGAGCCCCTGGTAGCGTTCTTGCTCCTAGTAGCGATGCCAGGAGCCCCTAGTAGCTTCTTGCTCCTAGAAGCTCGTGGGTAAGAACAAGAATATAGATGGCAACAATAACATCAAGAGGGCATGAGTTTGCATCGAACAAAACCCACTCTAAGAACTCCAGGACCCCAAGTGATTGGTCCCCTTACTTGGTGCCAATGGAGCTCAACTCCAGATTCAATGTTGAAAAGATAGTGGCAGGTACTTCGCTCAAAAAGCCGGGAATATGGGGTCTCCATTCCTACCCTCACAAAAATCTCTGCACAAAGTGTACTGCATAAAAATGTGTTGACCAAAAAAACATCCAAAACGTCTAAGCTCCTGATGAATCCAAGCCTTGAAGGTCTAACTCTCGCAACAAAGATTCACCATGGTTCACCTGCCACGGCATAATTGCACCTGCCCCTCTCTCCCCTTGTCTCAAGTTCCTGCCCCTCTTTCCTGCTTCTGAGGCACCACATCATCATCATGTGGGATGAAGCCGCCGTGGCGCAGAGCACCCAACAATGTGCCGCCTCTGCTAGCGCATTCACAAACGGAGACCTCTGAAAGGCCAGTTTTCCAGTGAAACCAAAGACTGTCAAGAGCAAACCTGCTGAATCCAACATCATGATGCCACAACAATGAAATGCTCGAAAGGACATAGGGACAAGAAGTCTGAACTCCAAAAAAACCGGCACCTGTAAGCCAGCAAGGCACCCCTGCAGCTTCCAGTCTCGCCAAGGTCACCTACAAAGTGGAGCGGTTGCCTTCACTTTCGAGGTTGGGATGCATGATGCTGGAACATGGCCAGGAGAATATGCAAACCTCCTATCTAACGACAAAGCCAACCTTTGCAGAGTTTGCCCAGCTGCTATCGTGTTGCCTATGTTTCGGCTCCGGCATGACCAGCTTAGCAGTGGCTTGGCAACTTAGCTGTCGGAAGATGTGGTTTGCAGTTTCACCCCAATGAGCTCAGGCACAAACAGGATAGAAAGACGTGATAAGTGTGGAACCAAAGCCAGCACCTTTTTTGGTGGGGCAAGCCGGTGGCGAGGCCGCTGTGTGCAGGAACTGAGGTGCAGGAGTGGAGAGGAAGGAAAAGATATGAATGGAAGCATGGAGGAAAGAGGACCAAAAGACCCAAGCCGCTCATGGGAACGATTGTGCCGTGGGCGCTTGCGACACAGCACTGAAAGAAGTTCTAGAGGGGCAGCAGCTGCCGGCAAAGGGGCATCGCTACTAGGAGCAAAGGATGCTACTAGGGGCTCGAAAGGTGTGAAAGTGGTGGGCCGTCAAGATGGTCGTCATTGGGCGCTCCAACGCGCGAAGTGAACTTGGAATTTCCTCGCAGAAGCTCGCAGGTCGAGCCGCTCGTTGACCGCCCCGCGGTCAATTACTAGTAGCTTCTTGTTACTACTAGTAAGGCACTTGTTACTAGAAGCGATGCACTTGTTTCTAATAGCTTATTGTTTCTAATAGCTTCTTGTTACTACTAGTAAGGCACCTGTTCCTAGTAGCGTGGCACTTGTTCCTAGAAGCCGAACGAGAGGACCCGCTTCAGATTGAGGGAACGACCCGCGGACCGAACGGCGGGTGGAGCGGACTTTTGGGCGATCGAGGCTGACGTGGGGAGGCGGCAGTTCGGTGCCGTTGCTGCAGTTCGGAGCGCCAAAGAGGCAGAAGACCGTTTTACTGGAAAGGATTGCAAAAAAACCCAAGGAAACAGAGTTGCTTGACTGCTTGACTGCTTTTGAAAGGTGCCGACGGGGTTTTCTCGACGTCACTGTTTCAATGGTATTATTTGTATGTATCTGTAGGGGTTTGAAGACATTGTTCATAGGTTGCGTTTTCATGTTACTTCTGGCTTGTGGGGGATATGATTTCATGGTCCGTGGAAGGTGCTTCATACATGTTCACGCCAATGATGTCACTATGGTTGGTGGGGGTGGGGGTGGATTGGGGATGATGCGGGGTATGTTCGTCTCGTAATCGACTGCCCGCGCCAGAGATGGCGGCTCCTCAACGAGCCGCGACTGTGGCTGAGCCAGCTCCTGGCCGAGCCAGGCCGAGCCGTGTCTTGGAAGGTTTTTGCTTTGTACAGAAACCATGTGAAGAAATGCTCTTGGTATCTTCCCACATAACTGGGCAGATATCGATAAGGCTGAGGTAAAACAACGTTGAAACTGCACAGCCACTGGGAGGAGAGGCGCGTGTACGCGCGTGTACGGCCAAGAAATGGGCCGTTGTTTTGCCAGATTCCTGTCCTTGGTTTCCGAGAACTGGAACCCTCGACAGCCTTTGCAACACGATTGGCACTTAAGGTTGTGGTTTGGGCGCCAGCGAAAGTTGTGTTCTTTGACGATGGCCATGCAGAAATTGCAGGTTGTACCTATAGCAACAATGACGAAATCACTTGGATCAGTAGGGCCCTGGGTGCACGAGAGCTGCCTTTGGCGCGGCCCGTCATGCGTGGTGACACTGGAAGAGGTCGGGGGTTTGGCATGTCGTTGCCATCGCACCTCCGCAAAGTGAACAGGTCGATGACACCATGTTTGGTGTTGGCCGGCAAATTGACCATGCGCTGGTTGAAGGAGGTGCTTGAGCAAAGCCTTTCCGCCAGCCTTGCCTAACATGATGAAGAATTTGCAGAAGCTCGAAACAGAGGCCAGTCGGGTGTGGTTCAAGAACGAAAGCCATGTAGAGGGTACTGTGTTTCAACCAACCAGTCCATATCTTCAGCAGAGCTGCCACGTTATTTCGGGACCACGTGTCCCCCAGACACCCTGAATCTCACTTCGTTCGCAAGTAGTCAACTGTCACTCAGCCAGACGGCTGGCTTACCTCTTTCCAGGGTCAGACCGCTCGGATGCTACTTTCCAGATTGGGTCTATAGTCTTAACAACGACAGTATCTCAAGGCAACCAAGACAGGTGAAATGGTATGGCCGGTGTTAGAATCCAACCCGTCAAGTAGTCAAGGTACAACAAAGAGCATGAAGTACTTGAAAAGCCAAACACCACAACTAAGCAACAACTAAACAAAAATGAACGAACTGATTCCAATCGCTGCCCAGGTGCACATATGTGACAAATGACATGCCTTCAAGCAAAAGGCTTTGGTTTGTCCACAAAGACATTCCTTCCGGAATGACCCCACTTTCCAACACCAGTGGCAGCGCCTGCAATAGAAGCAACCTAAGGTGCAATCAAATGCTTTTGCTGCAACAGGACATAGTGTCAACTGCACCCAAAAGAACCCCTGAGGCACAGGTTATTGGAGAGCAATGCAGCAAGGCCGGAGAAGTGTCCAATGGAGATGTTGAGCTGACCATAATTTGATTTGGCTCACAGCGGGGGGGTCGTAGAAATGAAGAAACGGAGCGTTGCAAGGGAGCATAGGAAACAAACCCAAGGACTGTTGACAAAGGGGCAAACATGGGAAACCAACAAGGTTGGAATCAAAGCCTCTGAAGAAAATAGAATACAGTTGGGGACAGTGCACCTCAAAGGATGTCAAATTGCTTGACCTGAGCAGTCTCCAGTGATGATTCATCATTCTGGATCTTGAGGTTGCTTTCAGAGATAAATGTAGTACAAACGTCTGCAGTGGCTGCATCAACCGCCGCATCCTCAATCCACGTCTGGCCCATGACTACGTCTGAGGGCTTGGCAGGGCCGTCTGCTGTTGGTGCAAATCTGGGACATCGAAAGCCAAACAAAGGGCATCGATGTTAAACGTCCTTGTTCCTAGTAGTACGGCCAGGAGCCCCTAGTAGCGTCCTGGCTCCTAGTAGCGATGCCAGGAGCCGCTAGTAGCGTCCTTGCTCCTAGTGGTAATGCCAGGAGTTACTACTAGCTTCTTGCTCCGACTCCTTGCGATGCCCTTTGTTACTAGTAGCGTCCAAACACCAGAGTTTGCAGAATCATGCAGAATCAACACGAAAGTCATGCGCAATGATGCTGACTACACGCAGAAAGGAAGCACTGTATCAAAATCGAAGCAAAAGGGAAGCAATCTAAACCTTCCCATCAACAAACGGTAGACACCTTTGTATTGGCAGGAGGTTCAATCAAATCAGGCTATCGTCAGAATGTAGATGAATTGTCAAAATCAAAAAGGACATCGCTTGAGTCGCTTGACATCCAAGCTTGGCACGTTTCGGGTTCAACCATGGGACCTCACGCATTCTGTGATGCTGGTTTGAGATCTGCCAGGAATCGTCAGCGCTCTCGGCTTCGTACGTTCGCATGCACGGCAGCCATATGCGACTAACGACAAGTCCAAGGCTGGCATCAAAGAGTTCTTGAAGGCTTTCTTAACAAACATTCAATAAACGATTCGAGAATAACTCCCCAGCCCAAACCTCGCTCATCCATATCACAGGTTGGCCATGGTGGCTCTCATGCCGGCTGTTCTGTCAAAGCTGGTTGGGAGTTGAGTATGCATGTTAATCCCAAAAATCGATTGGAAACTGAGGCAACTCTGATGCAAAGCTCAACACACCCGCAAACTTGAAGTGCTGCCAATTCCATTGTGCGTACCAATGCAGGTGCGGTTTGTTTGGGCACTAGTTAATCTGCTGCACTTCATTCAACATATAGTCTTGTACATATATATGATATATAATATATGTAATATATGTTGTATGTGTATGTATAGATATAGATAGATATAGTGGCCTAAAATAAAGCGTGTGAATGTGGACAAGTTTGGCTCACCTCACAAACTGGTCTCGAATCTACTTATATATATATAATATGGGCACTCGAAACTACAAGTGTTCAGGCCGTGCTTCAGTGAAAGACATCGATCCAAAGCAAATACACATCAGGCCATCAGGCATTGTCATGCCAAGAACAGTGGAACAAGTGAGTCCTCTAATGGTACTGCGGAGGCCTTCTGGTGTATCTTTGTGTTCCTAGTTCCTGCACAACAATCAAAGTCTGTCAAAACAGAGTCAACCCTCCAGCAACAGCTCTGCATATCCTTTTTCTCCACTCAGGATAAACGGATAAACCCAACACGTGCCAATCTCACTGTTGCCTCACAGCCAGCCGAATGGTTTGATCAAGAGTGTCAAGGAACTGTCCACTTCTTTGGTAGTACCGGAAACAGGAAACATGAGCACAAACCGTTGCACTTATGTAGAGACCAGAATGCGTTGTTCATTCAAGTACACTGGCGTGCTATTATATAATCAATCGCCATCCAACGACAGCAAACGAACACCAATGATTGGTTGAGCAGACTCCTCATGTTGAGGTAAGCTAAACCGTCCTACTTCTATGTCGTGATCCATAAAGTCACCACGCTGAATATCTGCATGCTGTCATCCGACATGAACGAGAACAACATTCGTTTTTCGTCTGGACCAACCAAACCGATGCGACAATCCCTGCTTGAAACAAAACGATCGTGCTACACAAGTCATTATAGAATGAACAGTAGTCATTATAGAATGAACACTATATACTGTAGACTATATTATAGCACTATATTCTATCGCACGGCGACGTTTCTGGGCACCCCGGGCAGATTCTTCAAGCCTTGACTGAAGAAGAGCTTGTGCCCCAGGGTCTGGATGCCCAAGGTCTGGCAGAACGAACACCGAGCGCCAACGGCAAGGCTGATCTCGTCTCTGGAAGGTTCCGAGCTTTTGCAGATCAGCAAACCAGAAACCTGTCCAATGAGATTCCCATGACCAATCTGTCCAGTCCGTCAGGCTTGATCGAACCAGCCTCCCATAGGCTGGGTTCCACGACTTTCAGGCCCTTCGCAGTGGGGTCCACGATTGCCGCAGACAACTGCCAAGTGCAAAGCGTCGTCGGGAGAATTCAAACCGTGGGAGACTCTGATTTGATCAAATATGTATATATATATTATATATTATGCTTTATTTATATAGATTATATATATATATATATACATCAGCATACTGTCAACATCCCACGTCAGCCTTCGCACAATATGTTTACTACATATTCTACAAGTTCCTGCTCACTGGCAGACTGGCACAAAGAAGATCTTGAACATTTAGGCTCTCATTTGTAAATATTTGGACCAAGGTCGCCTCTGAGATACTGCTGAACTCACGGTGCAGTGCTTCTGAGTACCTGAAGAGAAAAGGAAGTTTCACGTCAATCCACTAATAATTCCTCCCTATATTAAGCTGTTGTTCTGCTTTCAAACTCCACAGGGCTAGACAATTTATTGATGGGGACATATTATGCAGGAACAACCATGATAGTCAAAATTAGCACAGTCTGGACGGTCTTCAGGGCATTAGGCATCTATGTTTGAAAATCTGGCCGCCGGAACATCAGCATGATTGCAAGTTACTAGCTGCCTGTGTCGAAACACATCCACCGTCCTTTCAACTAACAACCAACCAAATTTAAGTTCCATATTCGCACCACACAAAAGGTTTGGGGATGTGGGTCCCCGGCGGTTAAAGAAGCATTCTATTAAGCCATTGACCGCTGACAACGAAACATAATTTCCCCTTCTTGACCACAGGTGAGCTATCTTCACTTCGAATAACACATGAAGAGGACCGCCCACCAAAATCCAAGCTGGCCTTTGTAGGAGGCCCTGTGCTTTCAGTGATTCGTGTGACATGTTTTTCGGTTGAACGCTTCATGACGCTGGCTTTATCACCTTATTTTATATGTCACATCCGCTTTTGCATGCCCAGAATGTGTTGCAAAAATAAATAAGCAAGTTGCTTTCGAGTTTGCCAAAGCTTCGTAGCGGCCGTAGCGTGTGCGAAATGGGGTTGGCTGCGTTACGTTCAAAACGTTTGATGTATATTGCTACTAGTAGCTTCTTGCTCCTAGTAGCGCGATGCCCTTTGTTACTAGTAGCTTCTTGTTCCTAGTAATGCAAGGAGCTACTAGTAGCTATGGATCAAGGCTCTGATCCAAGCCCTGATCAAACAGTTGGCTCACCTGACCCAGCCTACACTTGACACGTTGAGAGAGTAAAGGGTGTGCGTGGGTTATGACTTCAAACGGTACATGTAGCGCGAATTCATACGCATGCCTGGCACACCTGCCTTGTCTACATCGCAGGCATTGTCAATGATCAACTGCGATTGCGCATCTGGAGCCACTTCCAGTGTAGTGGCTTCCACTGAGCAGTTTGTTGGTTCATGAATTGATGTTCAGATTAGTGGCTTCCACTACAGTAAACAAAGCGCATGGCTCAGCTCACGAACCTGACAAATGCTGGGGGTCCAAACAGAAAATAGCGGAAGTCACTAAACTTGTTCTGGCAACCTATGCTGCTTATGCACATCTGCTACTGCTGGCCATGTACCATGTCTTTGCAAATTGGTGGCGTCCACTAAATTTATTGTTTATTCTTTTGCCATCCCCATTTTTCCCACAAAATCGTTTGAGCAGCCTAAATAGTGAGGCGCTCCCCCCCTTCCCCTCATCGTAGTCAATTCAATTGACCGGTTTCCGCTCATTCTTGCTTGATGGCGGGGCAGCGTACAACCAGAAATCTGCGTCGATTGACTGGCCTCCGCCAACTGCTTCACACCAAAGAAACTTGCCAACTGGCTCACTACCGGCTTCCGCTAAACCCTGGTCTCGAAAGACGGTATCGCTGTGTCTCGGAGGCACGCTGGTCTCGAAAGGCCCAGTCTCACTGTGTTGCTGAGTCCTTTCGATTCCTGTCGTATGTTTTATCGAAAGGACGGTCCAAGAACGGTGCCTTAGGACGTCGCCAATCGAAGGTCGCGCGTAACGCGCCCACGCCCCGAGCACACCATGGGACTCATGGATCTGGGTGTGGATCGCGCGTGATCCTGGCGCCTGCGCCTTATGCTTCTGGCCCCAGCCATCTGTCAAGCACAGGTCAAGCACAGGCCAGCTATCCAACTTCACCACACGCTGACCTTCTGGTGTGCAAAGCAAGTCATGGCCTTTCTTTCGGTGCTGAGAATCTTCGGTACAGTGGTTGCTTTGATTGGCAAAGATTTGACACTGTATTTCACGGCCGCTGTTTTCTGATCTGTTTCTTCAGCTGTTGGGTATGCGCCTGCAGATCGATCTCTGGTGGTCTTCACGGGTCTTCATGGGCGTACATCCATGCCCGATTCTAAAACTAAGCAGATTGAGCAGACGTGCGGACAAAGGGGTCCCGTCCACTGCGACCGTGTCGGCGACCGTGCTCCATCTTGTCTACCTGAGCGCCAGGGACACCGAGAAAAGCCGGGTACTTTACACCAGTCATTGCCAACCACTGGTGTAACCCGAAGCTGTCCCTCGTGCTCTAGTAAAGTAGAACCATAGACTTGGTCCTCTGTTGACAAACCCACCTACAGTAGGTCTGGCAGCCGTTCACAAAAGAGGATTGAGGATGCAATCCAGCGTGACAGAATCTGTGACTGAGTTCGTTGGCTTTGAATGAGTTGCGACGCAAGCTCGCAAAATCTGCCATCCATCAAGTCGAATGCAACTGCCGCATTCTCCCCACACACCCGAAGCAAGTTCTTACACGAAGCAACATCACCTTCGTACAAGTTTCGCAAAGCAAAATAATGTTGCTTGCAATCACAATGAGCATCAGCACTTTGCCCAACCACTCCCAACCCCACACCCGGATCCAGGCTTGCACAAAGCAGGTTCCTACAAAATTCAACGGTTAGTTGCATAGCTCCAAAAAACGTCTAATAACCACATAAATCCCATGGCCGCTTGTTGGCACCAACGACATAAACAAGGAAAAGTATGTTTGCATGTCCGTACCCCTGCGCCCCAGGTGAGTACAAGTTACGTTTGGAAGCCTCCAAGTACAGTACAGGAGTGTTCGTTGTACCCCCGCTCTGTTCGTCGTGGACCCTCGGGCCATCAAAAAAGAACCATGAGCTCCGGCTCAAGCCCTAGTAGCGTCCTTGCTCCTAGTAGTACGGCCAGGAACCCCTAGTAGCTTCTTGTTACTAGTAGCGATGCCAGGAGCCCTTAGTAGCGTCCTTGCTCCTAGTAGCGATGCCAAGGGCTGTTCGCAGGTCACTTCATCATTACGCCCTCACCATCAAGGCCCCTGAGCCATCCATCGAGGCTGTCCTGTTCCACCATGTGTTTCTTTTTCTTGAAGGTGTGTCAATCAATTTCACGTTTCAACAATTCGACAACGAGGCAAACGAAATGGCTAACGGCTAACACTGCGTGTTGTCTCAAACTTCCAACATACTAACACCATCTAACACCTATCTCTGAACAAATGTAGCACATGCAGCGAACATAAAGCAAAACAGCATATGATAGAGAAGGTTGGTGTGGACAATGGAGCGACCAAAGTGTGTTCATCGAAAGCATTGAAACACATGTGTCGCCTGTATTTAACTTAAGCCACCAGCTCTACAGTACTATAAGCGGCTGCCAATGAGGTCTTGTCTTGTCATGTCAGTTTCTTTGCAAACCTCCTCCGCTGCAGCTTGGCTGGCCTCTGCACGCAAAATCAGGCTTACCCGCAAAACCTCTTGGTGAATTCGAGGTATGCATTTGGGGAGTGAACTATGGATCACCAAAGACACCATAAAGTCCGTGCATGACCACTCACAAGACCCAAAATGACCCAAACATCAGCAATGCTCGTGTCTCAGCGATCTTGTGTAGCCCGGGTCCGATCTGATGCACTTCAATGCCAGTCAGATCCTTTCTTAAACTGCAGATTGCTACCTAACCAGCTGAGCTTCAGGACAAAAAAGATTGGGGCAATGATCAGAATACAACAAGAGTTTGAACATTTGACCGGATGAGCCACTTGACCGGATGAAATTCTCCGACCAAAAGTTATTCTACTCGCTGTCGGCCTGAGCTGTTTGCGCTGGAGGCCTGACCAAGAATATGCAGATTGCTTTGGTTGAGTCGAGAATCAGGGCATCGTAGTTGCATCATGAGCCATTTCGACATCCAAACAAAATGAGTGCGGGGTTGTCCGTAACATTACCAACAAAATGGGTGCTTGGTTGACCACATCCACATGGCATACTACAATAGCTCTTCATTTGGGATCATTGTCGTGATTTCAAACCACTGAAGTGAGTCGATGTCTGGAATGAACCTTTCTTGGTTTGGAAATGAATCGAGAGACTACACAGCTGTGGAAAGCAGGCAAGCACGCAGGCGGCGCGCAAGCCAACCAAACAAGGTGATACCACCTGCGACAGTTCCATGTTTTTGTCCACTAATGAAATGTCGCACAGTCTGTGCTCAGTGCACTGCGCCATCTCCAAGAACAAACGCGATGTTGCTAGGTAAAGGCCAGAACAATCATCCTGTGATGAAACTGTATGACCAAACATCCAGCGGATTGGTTCTCTGTATGTTCTTGCAGTTCTACAAACAAGCCTTGAACCGTTCCAAACATGTTGATACATATTGAAATAAATCTAGAGCAATGGAAACGGGCCAATTCTGGCTCTTTTGCGGACCCAGTGGGGTGGTGACATGCATTGTTTGACAAAAAAAAAGGACTGCCTACTTTTGCATGACCTCGGGTCACCACCCTAACCTATTAGCCTCACCGGAGTAGCTCTGTCGAGCGCGTCTTGGATTTGCGCTGTCGAGCCGAGACTTTCTCGGGCTCCAAAAAAACACACAATGGTCTGCCAGGGCGTGCTGCTCTGCGTCAACTAGGCCGTGGCCCTCAAAGAGTGCCAATGGTTCGAGGTGCCAAACAAGAACGATCTCCCAATCCACCCCTTGTGGCACTTTGTGTTCTGCCCTCTCCAGTATCAATCCATATCTCACTAGTCACTTTGTTCAGTTGTTCATTCGTGAAAGCTTGAAGTAAAAGGTCTGGCCACCCCTGTCCCTTGCGGCCCAGGTCTGTTTCCGGCTGTTTGCCCAGCGCAAAGGCACATGCCCTGGTCAATCCCGCGTCACGCACTCGGGTTTGCGACAAGTTAAAATGCTCCCTGCCAGCAAAGAAATAAGTTCAAAAACGGAACATTATAGAACCTTGGCATGCGTTCCAGCTGTCCAAACCTCCAAAGCCTTATAGCTTAGATTCACGGCTGTGGGGGCTGCTTAGATTCGCGCATCGACCGCGTGACGGGAGATCGGCACAGAGGGACGGCTGCCCCAAGTGTTGCATGTGCCAACATCTGGAAAGGCTCAAGCTACTAAACAGGATACTCAGAACTCAGGACAGCCAGTCTGTCGAACTGGAATAGAACATAGGGAAGAATTGAAGAATCGGGAGAATTATATAAAAAATTGACTGATTAACCTTATTTGATGTGCATAACTTCTCCGTACAACCTTGCGATAGGTGCTAGGCTCCTGTAGAAGCAGTAGAAGCACACTAAGGCATGATTGCTTATGGCCAAAGGATTTGATGAAGACTTGATTTTGAACTGTAGAAACTTCCAAGGAGATTATACAATGGGATGGTTATACTTGCCCAACTTGAACTGGTAGACAATCTCAGCATGTCTTCCCGCTTCCGGATTGCTACAACTGTCTGGCGGCACACTGCGATTCGGGGATGCCCGTCTACATAAGCGAGGGCCATACAAAAGTCATTCACGAGCTGATCGCAGAGATGAAAAGCAGAAACTCTGAGAGGAAACCAGTTGCGAGTGTGACTGAACATATATTATACGTGCCATGGATCTATGACAGCTATGACAGATTTCGCGACCAAAATAAAACAGGCCTGACCAGCTTCCAAATGCTCCCAGCATCTGGCTGGGGTTTGCAGGCTTCCAGGGATCACCACCGCTTGGGACTGCTGTAGCCTTCCATCTCATCCGCTTCATGAGTCTCCGCGGCTCGCGAGGCGACGGGCCCATTGCTGGGACTGCTGCCCAGCTGCTGTCCATAGTCGATTCCAGCCGACTTGAAGGACTTCAGCTGTTGTGCAATGTGATGCGTAAGTCTGCAGTATTCCAAGCTCAATTAGTCACTCGAAAGGTGTTCTGTTTTCGGGGAAGAGCAGTTTGAAACCGATGGCAGCACGCAACCACACTACGTCATTGAACAACATAGCGACACGTCGTGCAGGGTAATGTTTTTTTCCTGAGTTTCTAACAGCCCAGCAGGATGGCCACAGGCTTCGTGTCATTGGTTCACATTTCTACACAACCCTTCAGAAACGCTGAACCCTGCAATCAAGCACTTTATGTTTGAAGAACACAGCTCATCCTCTCCATCGGCACTCCATGGCGCTCCTACTCAGACACATCATGTTAAAAAAGAGACTCGGCACGGAAGCCCAGTTCTTAAATATCACTGGACAAGCCGGCAAGGACCACGGACCACAAGGTTCCGCAAGGAGCAATCGCATTATTTGTCCAACCTCACACAGGCAAGGCAATTGCGGCAATTATCTCGCAGTCTCTTCAAATAATCATCATATCAGATTTGGCTCACCGCCACGGGGTAGTTGGCCTTGTATTTTTGACTGATTCTGTAACAAACGAATGATTTTTTGACGTTACTAAATATTTCTGAGACCAAGCCATCCATGAGTGTCGTTACCTCCTTAAAAGGAGTTCGCACTCTTTTTGCACGTCACAAGAGATCATTTCAGTCAAAGCGCGTTCCTTCGGATTCGGATGCGAAGCGAGAAGCTGTCTCCGGCCGGGCCAGATCCGCAAAAACTCCACGGGGAACGCGGCAAGGAATCAAGGAGCACAAACAACCCTCCAGAAGTTCAGAAGCGGCAGCTGGTAGCTTGAAATCACGGTCTAACTACATGATCAGACTGCAACACTTGACTGGAGGAACTGGGCTATCATTCTGCAACTTATGAGCCTTTCCGGCAAAGTATGTACAGAGTTTACTTACTTCGGTCTGTTGGACTCACTCAGAGGTCCTCTGTCTCTCAGTTGTCTGTCAGGATACTCTCCTGAACAAAAAATGACCCTTCAAATATGAACATGATTGGACATGCATGGAAGAGGTTGATCTCCTTTGGTCTATCCCGATAACCTATCCCCACCGGACCTAGCTCATTGGTAGTATAACTGGGTTGGGGTGACTTGTGAGGTCGGGCCACTGGTATGGGCCAAGGGCATGATGCGCCCCTTGAAGTCACAGGGATCCAATCGGATTGTCCTGAGCAGTCTACTTCGTTGTTTCCTTCAGTAAAGGGCTAATGGAGCGGTGATTCACCTTGGATCTTTGGGCCTTTTGAGCTCCGCAGACCTGCGCGACCCGTCATCACCCTGTCGCCGCCGCCCGCTTTCGTGTTTATAGGTCTTGGTGGCCTCAAACTTCAAATTACTACCTGGAACCGTAGGCGGTTTACTTGGGCTGGCGTGTGGCACCGCATTCACATCAGTACGCATTTCTATAAGTGTGTCTCTCCTAGTGAGAGCCCAGGGTGACCCCGCAGAGTGGCCCCTGTGGACCCGTCGAACGGGCGTTTGTCGAACGTATCCTCTGCCCGGATACAGAGCAGCTCGCAGCGAGCGTAGGTGGCCTAGGCCGAAAGTACTAAGACTTGCTGCACTATTGAATTCCAAGCTGGCTCATGCCTTTACGTGACCATAGCGATCAAAGCTGCCAGCCATTTTGGCACGCCGTACGTGGCCGCAGCGGCCGAAGCTTGTTCAAGACTCGTTGGAGTCTGTCGTGAGCTTAGGTGCACACACAGCACGTACATTCTAACTAGGCAGGGCTTCCTAGGTCTTGGTGATGAGGTTTGGTTTCATAGGTTCCCGTCCCCTGCATTTGGTTTCCCTTTTCATCCTCTCCCCTTCACACACTTATTTTTCTCTTCGTTTCTTTCATGTCTTTCCTCGCTTCATGTCCTGTCATCTCACCCCTTTCTTTCTTTTGCGTACACATCGGTCCTGGCCTTAGGCTGTACGCGCACATCTACTGTACATTTATATAGGTTTCAGGTCGCCCAGGTTCTGATAATGAGGTTTGGCTTATTTTTTGTCCCTGTGCATCTGGTTCCCCTTTTCATTGCAACCACACACGCCTTTGTCCCGTCTGTCCTCTCCTTCATGTCTTCATCCTCTTGTCCACACTGCGCGCACAATGCACATTTGTTCGTCACTTAGTTCTTGCCTCCCCTCGGGGAGGCGTGTGTGTGTGTGTGTGCCCCTTGAAGTCACAGGGATCCAATCAGATTGTCCTGATTTTGCTTTGGTTTTTAGCAGGGGGTGCCAGGGATGCACACTGGACTGGCGCCAACGAAGACGCCAGTGTTGCATCTGTGAAATCGATTGGGACGCCAAATCGACGTATCTGCTTGGAGAGAAACCTACGTGGAGCACAAGCTGTCTATTTCGTTGTTTCCTTCAGTAAAGGGCTAACGCAGCGGTGATTCACCTTGGATCTTTGGGCCATTTGAGCTCCTCAGACCTGCACGACCCGTCGTGACCCTGTCGCCGCCGCCCGCTTTCGTGTTTATAGGTTTTGGTGGCCTCAAACTTCAAATTACTACCTGGAACCGTAGGCGGTTTACTTGGGCTGGCGTGTAATTCACATCAGTACGCATTTCTATAAGTGTGTGTGTGTGTGTCTGCAAACACCTCTCAGCTTCTCTGTGCGCCAGATCACGCCACACACTGTAGACGCTCTTCTTTGTTTTACCATTTTGCTCAATTAGGGTGCAGGGGGGCACAGAGGGTTTGCGAAGCTCTGCCCAACGAAGTTCTTTGCAATCGTCATAGGATTCGGAAGCTGATCACTTCTGTGTACCGGATAGCTATTGAATTTCAGCTGGTGATGCAAAAACAGTTACATTTTGTTCTCGGTTCGAGGTCGTTCCTGCACTAATTTGGTATTGCACTAAAGGGCTACAAAACAATGAAATATCACCGAATTGTGCTCTTGCAAGCTTTCTTCTAAGGGTGTGCGCGTGTGTGTTTGTGTGTGTGTGCCAATGTCTGTTGTCTGTTGTTTGTCCTTGTATATTGTATAGTTATTGTCAAGTGCTGTGCGTTGTGCCTATCTTTGGTGTTGTCATTAAGCGTGTCATTGTCTGTTGCTCGTTGTCGTGTTTTCCCAGTGTATTGTAAAGCGTTGCATTGATGTTTTGCGTTATCCTACGGAGTGTGTGTCTGTGTCTGTGTGTTCGCAATTGATTTCTGTTTCCTCGTGTGTGTGTGTGTCATCGTATCGTGTTGGGTGTTGTGAATGTGTGTGTGTGTAATTGTTTGTTGCCAGTTGCCGTGTTTGTGATTGGACTGGCCAAGCACTGCCGTACTATGCTCTGAAGCAGAAAATGTGGCAAATGTCATGAGGGCTGTCTACTCTAAAGTCCAGCTATCCCTAGCCTGTCGGGTGGGAAAAATGAACCTTTGAAAGTTTACGCGTGAAAGAATGAAAAACGATTAAGGCCACCGGGGGGCTCACAGCGAACTCAATTGCGACGCGGCCATACACGGTCAGTCCAACGGTCGAACGGTTTTCACAGTCCTCTGGGATCATCAGCAAGGCCCCCCTGCCAGGGCAGCAAATGACAAACAACGGGACGCCCCATGAAGTTCCATGAAGGACCTCCAACCTTGACATGCCGAGATGTCAATCATCGGACCCCCGAATAAAAAACTCTTCTCGATCCAAAAGACGGCAAGATGTCTCTCAGATTTGAGCCTTGTACTGCCGAAATCCGCTGATGTCGGTCGGAATTCCATAGACAATGGTGGCCTGCACGCCTACAAGCGTGGCCAGGCCAAGCAAACAAATGAAGAGTCACAGCTTCCAAGTTCAAGTCTGGAAGGTCTTCACATGTCTTCACGTGTCTAGTTCATGAGAACACAGAAGACTTGACCACCTTTGTGTCGGTGTCTCCAGCACCAAGCTAGTGCCTTGGCAGCAGACACAGGCATCTCGCAACGCCAAGCTGCGTCCGGATCAATGTTTTCAGAAGTTTACTTTCAACTACAAAGTCTGCATTCCTCCTGAAATCCACAAATCCACATAACATGAAGAAATTGAGTTTACGAAGTTACGCCATGAGCTGAGCCTTATGGACTGTCTCAGAAAATTTCATTCAAAGGGCTGTTAAGATCACTGCAATCATGCCTCTCTTCTGAAGCAAAAGCAAGGATTTGCATTCCAGTTTCCCACTGGAACCATTATAATAGTTATAATTTATAATTTGTAAAGAATATCAGATCTCCAGCCGAAGAAACCGCCACGGCGGTGGGTGCAGCTGCCAAGGCCACTGTGCAAAGCACTGTGGCTGCAATAGCCTGCAGTGGGAGTGAGGAGTGAAGCATCTGCACAAAGGCTCCATAAGTGGGATGTGTCGGAGAAACTGTTTGTCAGTGCCTTCAGATTCCAAATTAAGGGCGCGCAGCATGCCTACACCTACACAAATTGTTTGAAGGTCGGTGTGAGTTATGCCAACTGCCATGGTAAGCCGACTTTGGGGCCTTCGGAACACTTCTACTTTGAAACCGGTCCCTACAGAAAACAACTGACTTGCCAGCTCCAACACCAGCATGTGGATCGGCGATTCCTCTCATCTTTGGTCTTGTGGATGCCTACACTGCCCAAACTAAGTTTCCCAAGGCTGTACCTGTCTGATCTAGATTTGCTTTTACCCTTGGGAAGTAAAATCTGCACACACCCCTGTAGTGGACCAGAACTGTTCAGACGCATTGTGGGATCCTTCCGAGCAATGTTCACCTACATATCTGGTCGGCCCCGGCCCCTTGACACGCCTATCCATTTGCATGACACGAGTTTCCCAAACATTGGGCCCTGTTGTTAACACAAACATCCCTATAATGTTGGGCACCACAACCAATGTCCAAGGCACGGCTGCGGCTGCGGCGGCAGCCTCGGAAGTTCAGGCGGTGATGAAATGACAATGACAATGTTGTATAATTTGTTTTCGGTTTTCCCGAACGCATAGCAAAGGTCCCCGTTTATTTCTGACATTCTGATTTTCGCGTGACGTTGCTTTCGTGTCTGCAGCTGTCCGCAACTGCTCGCAAGCGACCGACTGTGATCGATGGCTGTGCTATTGGGGGAAGCTTTTGGAGGAGGCTTTGGACGAAAGCACGCGTGACTTTGAAGGAAGTCAAGAACGAAATGTTCATTTTGGACTTGATGCGTGGAGGAAGTCTCGACCGAAATGCTCGTTTTTGACAATTGGCGCGTGGTTCTTGAAGACGTCTTGTACCAAACGCTTGTTTTGGAGACGTGACCCGTGGAGGAAGTCTCGCACGAAACGCTCGTTTTCGAGACCGCGTGTTATCTTCAGAAAACTGCGCGCGAAAGAACTGCGCGCATCTCTCCAGGGTCGAAAGTTTCGACAGCTGATGGACTGGTTTATGTTGTCTGCGCTGCACTAGCCGCCGGTAGCCAGGCGTCTGCCCAACCGCGCAAGGGGTCTCAAGAACTACTCACCACGGTAGAGCACGGCCGCGGTCAAAACAGTAGTGGGCGACACTCTCGTATGAGTATGAACTAGCAAAAATGAGGCTCGCTGCTGCATGCAACCAACCACATGCTGTGGGCGGTGCTCCAACTGACTAAACCGCGTCTCCGGACTATCGCCCAAACATGGTTCAGCGTCACGTTTGCACACTGGGCATCATGGTCCAGTAAGACACGCAGCTCTACATGAAAACTTCCGTTTCCAGTCGTCTAGCTGATATTCGGTGCCTTCGGTGGGTGTCAATCAACTCGATGTGGAACTTGAATGTGTGAACGGCATGGGCTTCACTCTGGTGGAGTGAGATGCGGTCACTTGAACTTTTTCTCAAGTCAAGACTTCGTCCTGGGGTTGAGTTGATGGTGAAGGACTCTTGGCAAGGCTTGATCTGCGCGTCTTTGTTTGCAAACACAGCACTTGGAAGCACTCTGCCTCATTGTTGGGCATGCCTTGCCTCCTTGGTCACTCTCTGGGCGGCCACATATGCCACACTCCTGGCTGGGCCCTCGCATTAGTACCACACATTCTGCGTTGCATTGGCTTCTTCCTTGGCCCCTCCTTGCCTAAGCTTACAAGCCTCTCCTCGCACTTCACCTGGTGGGATGCCCAGGCCAAGTGCTTACAAAAAGCTGGGAAACTTGAAGCCAACATAGCGCGGCGGATGTGTTCGAAAAATCCCTTTGCTTGTGTCCAGCCTGCTGGGCACGCATAAGCCGTTCTGTGGAAAGAGATCTGACAAACCATGATGCCCAGCACAGCGATGCCTGCTGCGGGGTGTTGTATCCATCATGAGGCCTGGAAAAAAAGGGTGCTCCAACTCTCATGCCTGCTTTACAAACATCACAGGCAAAGTGTCACAGTGCTGAACCACATCAAATGCTTTGGATGCCTCTCCGGCACCCTCTTACCAGAGCATGTTCGCACATGACAATGGTTGGGGCACCCATGAGGTGCAAACATTCTGGCTTATCCAATGCTTGGGCCACAACACTCACAAAAACAACGCACTAACAAAACATTACCAACATCCAAAACATGCAGTAGCCAGACCTCTTACGCTACAGTGAAATGATCAACATGTACCTTGCTCAACCTTATGCACACCACAGGTTTGCTTATGCAGAGCCTCTATATGACATAGACTCTTCTTGCCACGCTAAGGAAGTTTTGCTCAATGAATGCTCACACGGTTCTGTCTAAACATCTTTTTCTGCTGACCTGGCACCACACATAGGACATATGTAGAGCAATACTGGCAAATCCAAAGAAATTGAGAAGACTAAATGGCTCAACAAGCGGCCACAGCCACCTAGAACTTGGTAACCTGTTGCCAAAATGACCTTCTGTGAATCTTTGAGCCTCCTTCAGTTTGTCAAGTTGTAGATAAACATTGATTGTAGCTCCGAGTGAACAAGACCGTGGCTTCGATATAAATCAAAAAGCTCCGCTTTGAGGCTTTGAGGCTGCAACATGAGTTCTAGGCATGGTCAGTCTCGACCCTCCAAACCAATCCACTGCTCGGATGGGTTTGTTGGTGTTTATATTAAAAGGCGTCATAGTTCTTCAGAGTTCTCCAGCGCAGCGGCTAACTCTGAGAGACCAGGCCGAGAGGGCAACGGCACTGGCCGCATGCTGAGCCAGGCCGCAAAGGCGCAAAGAGATGCCTGGCTGCGCTGGTGCAACACGTTGGTCGAGACTTGGTCTTCACCAGACCCATCCTAGTCACTAAGTCCAGTTTTGGACCAAGGTCAATGACCGTATCTATCACAAATCATGAAGCAGGGCACCAAGTTCCTGCTTTTCTTGGACTTCGTTGTCAAGTGTGATTTTATGCGATCTTGCAAAGCGGTGCTGCTTGCCTGAGTCCCGTATGCCTCTAAGAATGACTGAAGGGCAGAGTCAGAGGCAAGTTAATGCTGCTATGCACGTCCAATTCATTTACTCAAGTTGTTGGGATGGAGTACCGCAAAAAGGTTCAGAGGTCGTTGTCTAAGTCGTTGTGGTTCCACGTCTAAGTTGTGGTTCCACGTATACAGTGACTTCATGTTGAGTCGCCGCAGCTCCAACATTCTGACAATGGCCATGAATGTCGCAGATGAGTCTAGATTACACAATCACATTCTCACAGTTGCCCTCGCACAACCAACATAGTGGTGAGCACTTGGTACTCCAGAATAGGATCCATATGGATTCATGATTCGTTGGTCTGTCTGAGAAGTTTCTCGTTGGTAAGCCTCTTCGGTTGGGTTCGCCTCTTGAAGGGCTGGCTGACGGGTGCGGCCAGCGGACCTCACGTCTTCTGCGCGGTTTGGAAGAGAAATCCGTGTCACGTTGTTTCACACATCCGTTGTTTCTCACGTCCACTCCCTCAGGTCTCCGTTTCAACCAGAAAAACCTGCATCGTCCGCTGGTGTACGTGTTGTGACTTCGAGGGTAACTCAAAACTTCCCCGGCCACGTATCAAGCTCATCCATCTGTTCGTTCACGTTCATTCAAGCACCACCCGCTGTGCCTCCACGAGAGACGCCTGAGCCATGTCCTGTCATCCGGTGGAACCAGGCCAGATTGGTATCGGCATGCACATAGCCACATGCAACCATGAAAGTTCTCCCACTGCATGCTTTCGCAGCAGACTCTTCTCCTCTATGGGGGGTTCTCTCCTAACGAGGTTGCGGAGGGATTCGGAAACCATCTTGGTTTCTGATCCTTCATGATCGTCTGATCCTTCAAGTTGGTGAGATGCTGATAGACCTGCTGACTCGCATTCCAGTAACCCCCGGGCCTCTCGGCTCTTGCTGTGGCTCTGAGCCGAAAGATCTTGCTACTTTGAACCAGAGCAGCATGCAGAATGGGATCGAAGTTCAACATGGCGTGCGGTTCGCTTTGGACAGCGGAAACATCTCGAACGACACCTCTAGACGTCCCTCCCCAAACAAAAAACAGCTGCAAAACCGACAACAACTGCGCCTTTCACGACTACGGCTGCGACTTGCTGGTCGCTCTTTCTTGGCCTTGGGCGCCTTTGGCAAGTTAGCTTTTGGTTGGGCAGGTGGCCAACTTGCAGGTGGGACTGGCCCCGGTTTCTGCGCAGCATTAACCGCACCTGGCGCGGGCGGGGCAGGCTTTGGCTGTTCAGGTTGGGGTGGCTCAGTGGCGGGAGGCTGTGGCTTTGCAGCCGCCGGCGGTGTAGCAGGTGGTCGTGGCTTTGCTGCTGGGTGTGGCTGTGCACCAGCGGCAGTTGCTTGTGGCTTTGCCGGGGGTGCTGCAGGTGCCTGGGGCTTGGCAGGTGGTACAGCAGTTGCATTGGATTTCGGGGGGGGTGCTGCAGGTGCTTGTGGTTTTGCTGGTGGTGCGGCAGTTGTGTGGGATTTGGGAGGTGGTACTGTGGGTGCTTGAGGCCTTGCAGGTGGCACTGAATGTGGTTGGGGCTTGGCAGGTGGCACTGCAGGGGGGCTGCGGTTTTGCAGGAGGGACCACAGGCGGTTGGGGCCTTGCAGGCGGTACTGCAGGGGGCTGAGGTTTTGCAGGAGGGACCACAGGTGGTTGGGGCTTTCCTGCTGGTGCAGGTGGGTGGTTTTTGTGCTTGGGCGGTGGTACAGGAGGCTGGGGCTTTGCAGGCAGCGGCGGCTGTGCGGCTTGCTGTGGCTGTTGCAGGTGCTGTGGCGGGTGAGCTGGTGGGTGTGGTTTGTTGGCCTGTGGTTTGGGTGGCTTTGGCAGGGCTTGTTGTCCCATCTTGGGAGGCTGCTGCGCTGCATTGAGCGGAGGCTTTGGAGGCACTGGCACGTTGGTCCCTGCCTCAACCACCCGAGCAATGCTTCCAGGTACTTCAGCAACCCAAGATTTGACCCAGTTGAAATCGCGAGCTCTTTTCTCCTACTCCAAGTTCAATGTGATGACATACTGTGTCTGACAAATAGGTACTGTATGTATGTTACCATTTTAGCTTGGCTTAATAAAGCGTTGTGCCTTTCGGAAATCTGGGATCGCTGAATCTCGAAGCGACAAGTGGTTTCCTCGACAAGTCAGACTTCCTGAAATGTGGTTTCACCAACTTCAGAGTACTTCAGAGTATGTTCAGGTGCTGATGTTCTCCTGTCTAAGCTTCTTGCTCCTAGTAGCGATGCCAGGCTGCCAGGAGCCCCTAGTAGCTTCTTGTTCCTATACTTCAGAGTATATTCCGGTGCTGATGTACAAATGTATAAAATTCCCCATCTAGGTCTGGTACTGGCGGCGGAGGAGGGTTGACAAGGCTGGTGAAGGCAGCAGGCCTTGGTGAAGACTCATCCCGGTGAGAACTCACTAACCTCTTGAATCGAAGTGGATTGAAAGATGTGGAAATACTAGTAACCTCAATGTAACCTCATGTAACCTCTGCAAAAGGGTTCGGAATTGCGTGGAAGCTCTCCCAACTTTCCAGCAAATTCCGGGGCTCTGGCAGCTCCTTTGGAGGCGGCGGAGGTTGTGGCACCTTGCACGCAGGGCCAAATGGAGGCATCTGTCAGTCAATGTGTTCAATGCTGGGCATCAATTCAGACGCTTTAGATTTGCTGGTTGGACACAAATCAATGTGTCTCTGAAACCTTCCAACACCGTCCGTCAATAAGATTGAGAGCTTGTGGAATCATGCACTCTACAGCTCTCATGCATTGGAAAGTGCGGATCTACACTGGCGCCACAAGATTATATATATATAATATATACATATACTGAATTATATAGTTATATACCAGATTCCAAACCAGAGCTGTCCCACACCAGTCGACGCGCACCTTGGGCGGTGTCTTTGGCGCAGCCTCCCAATTCCGGCTCCATCGGTGCGAACGGCTTTGTCGTTTCAAGACGTCAGACTCGACTCGTCATCAGCTTTCTCGGACGCGCGCCTTGCCCGAACCTGATCTGCTAGCCTCGTGGTCCACGACCTGCCTGGAACAGAACTTGGAGTTGAGAGTCACCCGCCCAAATGCACAAAATGCACAGTGCATCCCGCAAAGGAGAAACACTCACAAGATTCACAAGTCACGAGACCATGTTTTAGCGATTTCTTCCAGCAAAGAAAAGGGCATGGTCACTCGTTGCATCCAGCCTCACCAGCTCATCAGCCGATGGATCGACCTTGCAAGGACGGTAGTCGGAGCTCTAGGCTAGTCTGACCTACCGATGGCACTGTGATTCTTTCAGTGCACTAGAACTGGCGGAGGTTCCAACACTGTTCAGAAGCAACCGGGCAAAAAAGGTGCTTCTTCATGCTTACCGTGCATGTGCACTGCAGCCCAAGATAATATGGTCGTCTCTAAAGCAAAAAAAGTGAAGAAAAGGGATAAGAAATGAGAAAAGCATGTCCATCCATTCCATGTCGTTCGAACCTTCAAGCTGCGACCTCATCAAGACCAAAATGGAAAAAGAAAGTGAAAGAATGAGTTGTTACTGGTAGCGATGCACTTGTTACTAGTAGCTTCTAGCTACTAGTAGCAATGCCCTTGTTACTAGTAGTAGTGCCCTTGCTACTAGCAGCGATGCCCTTGGTGGGGACGGTTGGTTCTTGGCACTTGGCCCACTCCCACCTGTCGCAGCTTTTTCGCAGCCGTTCGGCGCAGGGGTTTGGCACAGAGCGTTGGCGCAAAAGTGCGCTTCTTCTCAGCACAGAAGCTTGAGAACTTGGCTGTCGAATGCTCCAAGATGGTACTTTCTTCTTGACAAATGCAC
Source organism: Durusdinium trenchii (assembly GCA_963970005.1). Classification (NCBI taxonomy): domain Eukaryota; class Dinophyceae; order Suessiales; family Symbiodiniaceae; genus Durusdinium; species Durusdinium trenchii. The sequence continues at coordinate 1,702,145 of CAXAMN010025805.1, read as the reverse complement.
ATAATTCAGCGAAGATCATTGCATCATCATCTCATTCCTTGGCCAAGCAGTCTAAGCTTCCAGGGAGGCCCTAACCTTCCCAAATCGGCCATGACTCCACCGTCCCGAACAATACGGTGGTCACAGCCCAAGACCAGCTCCCTTTTTTTGGAGAGGAAGCCGCTCACATTGGGGAGTCGAGTGTTGGACACTTCAGAGACATCACCACCAAGGGCCAAATCGCTACGTCTGAGGCAGACATGCTACTGTCGACTCTGCATAACTCTGCTACGTCCAAACATGAACATGAACGATCCCTGCTTTTGGGCTGACTGATTCGCCCTCGTGGTGCGAATTCAGGGCCAGGCACAGGGCTCAACGGTGTTCAGTTGAGACTGGGGCCATGAAATGAAATGTTATTCTACTGAGATTCTACTGCGTGTTTTAGTGTGCATGGTTCGCATGTTCAAAGTGTGAGATCATTCGGGAAGGAGAGTCAAGTGGATTCACTCCATTTCACTCCTGCATGCTTGCTGTTGGGCCTCAATCTTGCCCCATACGCCAGCCCTTCCATTGAACATGCCTATTTGGACTTGCTTTCACTCGCCTTTTCTACCTGCAGAGAGGTTGAGAAAAGGGAGAGAGAAATCACACCTGGCAAACTGTGCACAGGTCCAAAATCATCCCTCGCCTAAGAACCTTCAGGATGAAAAAAGAAGGCAAGGAACCCTCTTGCAAAGGCCCTCTTGGAAGGTTGTTGAAGGAGGTCCTTTCTTCTTTTTTCCATCTTGGACGGATCCTCAGCTCTTTGGGTGCTCTTTGAGTAAAGCTTGGACAAGGTGAAAATGATTCTTGGAGAATTGTCTGTGAACGCCATCCGTGACGGGGATCTTGTTCCGAGAATGGGTCATGTATCGTGCTCCAATCGCGGTCTGAGTTAACACAATGTACGGTACTCGGAGTGTTTCTGCTTCCTCTAACTAGTGATACTGTTTGTCCCAAATTTGTCAAAGCTGCGGTGTTTTCGTGGGTTCTGCCCTTTTGCCATTCTTTCAGCGTTGACGTCCACCACAATCCCTGTGAGTGTTTGATAAGGTACTGGTGGCAAGGTTGCTCAAAGACCGTCGGAGGTTATCGTTTGTCAGATAAAACGATCAAATCACAGTGCAGACTGACTCCCTCCCTCCCTCCCTGCCTGCCTCCCTGCCTCCGCCTCATCCATCTCTCTCTCATCTCTCCCTCTCTCTCACCGATTTACTTGCCCAGGTCACCTCGAGTAAAGCCTCATAGAGGCCCCCCATTGCTGAAGGGATCTAGGCGACAGCACACCTGCCAGAGTGGTCTGGTGTGTCCGGAAAATGCTGCATGGCTGTCATATGCTTTTTATACGAGTACGTTACACATCTTGACAGTCTCGTTTTGGGCTTAGAATGTCGTCTTCTGAGCCCGAAAACCCTTCACCCACCGATCTGTGCCGAAGAATTGGATTCAGAGGGTCGAGGCAAAGCATTGAAAGGAGTTCGGAGAAATCAGAATCCCCAGAATTCGATAAATCCGAGAATCCCATGAAAGGATTAAAAGCATTAATATCAGATATCTTCTGGAACTTCAGAGATTCGTGATAGCTCCTGAAGGAAACGTGAATACACTCTTCGAATGCTGTTCATATACCCACTACATATTCTTGTTCAGTCGTTCCAAACCCTGCTCCCGCCGCATTGGTCGCTGCCGCAGAGGTGGCCACTTGCATGTGGGCCTTGCGGAATGGGCGGCGGAACCAAGGCAAGGTCAACTAAGTTGAATTAACTAAGTCAATTGATCTCCCATTTTAGTTGAATGCTGACTTCTTTGACTTAGATCATTTGAGTCAACTGAGATCCGTTGGGCTAAGTCACTGACATTTTGAATGCTGATTTGGGTTTTGTCTGACAGACCTTTTTGATCTCGTGTGTTTTTTGCGTCTCTGGCCTCGGAGGCCAAGAGTCTGTGCTTCTGGAGGGTCTCCAAGAACCGGTGCAGCAGTAGAGCACCGCGCTGGCAGTGCATGGAAGTGCTTTGTGAAAAAGAACACGGGAGGGTCAGCCGGAATGTCTTGCCAAATCGACAGAACAAGGAAACAATGTTGAAGAATATCTCAAGACTCTAGACATGGGCCATGGGCCATGGAATAAATTTGACCCATGTCTAAAAACATCCAGAAAGGAGTGCCACCGGCGTTTTAGTGTCTGATTGCTCTGGCGTTCACACCGGAGAAAGTCAGATGATCAGAAAAAGGCTGTAAAGCCAAACAACCAGCAGTGGCCCATTGACAGCGCACCAGCGGTGGCGTCACGCATTTGCTCTTGCCTGGCAGCTGCTAAAGTGCGTTTTCGTGTGTACTACGCTTGAGTGGTGAACTGCTGTGAGTCTTGTGGTATTGGTTTACATTGCAGGGATTTGGGGGCGACCCACCATTATGATTGCTAATGTCCATCTCCTGTCCTGTCGAACACTCTCCTCAGAGGTGAAGTGTCTGATGGATGGGGCAAACATGCACAAGCAAAGGTAGCTGGTCAAAAGCTCACTATAGGTTACAAACAACTGACGCTCAATCAACTAAGCCCGGTCCCGGCTTCCTCTGTATATATATATATATACATATATAATCATATATATACCTGAGAAGCGGCGGACGAAAGCCAGCAGCCGCCAGACGAGTGTCTCTTTTTCTGGCGGGCATCGCGGCACAAGACACATGGTCGGCAGCTTGCGAGTCAGCGGTGCCGCGGATGCGGGGGGGGCGTATGTAATGGTGATGGAGGGAGCAGAGAAGCAAGCCGGGCGGCTTTGGGATAAGTTTGGTGTGAAAGAAGTAGTGAAAGAGAAGTGCGATACGTTGTATGTTAGTGTAGGTCATCATCACAAGGCAATGGAATGTGTTTGTCACATGCAGGAAGGTATGCATCTTATGGAAGTTGGAAAGCGACATCAGCGTTAGCGACGGGGAAATACCGTCTGAGTTCGAATGGTGGGATACCACGTGCCACGTGCGCGCGCGGCGCGCCCTGCTCGGCGTCCATTGCATCACTCGCATCACCAGACCCCATTTTCACTGCTTTTCTGACCCTCGCTTTGGAGCGCTCTCCCCCACCAAGCTCCGGGTTCACCCTCTCAAAATGTCCCTCTCAGCACCCTCCCCCCCCCACGCCCCCTTAACTCACTTCGTTCGCTCTAAAAGCTCAAGCCTAGCCTATCGGCTGGCTTTCGTAATAATTACATATAGACTCTTTATGGTTTGATCACAATTACATACATTTGCTGCATGGGGTGCATAGTTACAGTTCCTTGTATCTTCAACAGGGCAACAAACATCCTGATTGAGAGCCGGGGTCCACACCCAGCAAGTCCGCAACGCTCGCAAAGAAACCGTCCTTGTCATGGACCTCGACCGAGCCGATTGCAGCGCTCGACTTAGACCGGCAAACATGGATTACTTTTGTCGGTCATCCCATCCATTCGATTAAGTGGTCTGTGGAGGCTCCTGCTATTGTTTCATCCTTGTTCACTGTCCTTGTTGCCACCATGTGTTCGGTTTTTTTGCCATCCAATTTGCATCATTGCACCATTGGTCCGTCATGTCTAGACGCTGTTGTCCAGAAGGTTGTAAACTAAGACTCTGCTACGTCATGCATTGTGTCTTTTGCCATGTCCTTTTCCTTTGTTGCTCTGATGGTAGTATATTGTAGTATGCCTGGGTGTGAAAAGTGCATGTGTCCTGTGAAAAAAATAGTTATAATGAGTAATAAAACCTGTATATGTATGTGTGTTGATCTTCTTCCTTCAAACGAGACACATGCATACACATGGGGTTGAAGATGATGCCACTTGCACATGCGCGTTGGATGATCTGGGGTGGGGTGGGGGGAGTGGAGTTGGGTGGCGGGAAGACGACGTTCGATTGAATGTGCTTCAAAGATGATGCCACATGTACACAAGCATTCGATCATGATGCCACATGCACATTCGCGGTGCTTTCGTTGGTTCAGGTGTGCTTGGAAGATCTTGGTTCCACCAGCTACCTTTCTGCCCGCAGTTCTTGGCTTGCGGGAAGCAACGGTCCTTCGAAGAGTGAACAGGCTGAGCCGTTCTTCAGCTGCGATGCACGTGGACTTGTTGGCAGCTCAAAGGTTGCTTTCCAAGCCATGACTCAAGCTGTGTTCGCAAGCTGCACTGGCTTTTGATCGGCCACGGGGGGAAGCTTTCCATGGGGCACCTCGTTCCAGGGGCGTTCGCTCCAGACCTCGACATGTTTTTAGAGTCCAGTTGAGCACATGTCCCCCACAAAAGACAGTTGAAACGCGTGCGAAACCACAGGGCCATGAAAGGGAACTGGTCTGCGGTCTTGACACACCGTCCGACTGTCGTATTCCTCCTCTCGTACCCTTTCCTTTGCTGTAGCCTTTGTTGCCGAATCCCTGTCATGTACCTTTGCGTTTATGTTTTTTTTTCCTTCGCCCATTGTTACATGTCCATGGGTGTTTGTCCTCCACCAGAGTGTGCTTTCTGCCATTAGCCGCAAGTGTTGTTGTAGTGTCCCTTTTCTTGTTTTAGCACGATTGCTATCTTCCTTTATTATCCTTTATTCTGGTATATAGCTTGTGGCCATATACGCTGAGAATTTGTTATTCCATAGTCGAACATGTCATAGTCCCTGTTCTGGGATAGTGACTTGAGCTTGCCTCGGTGTATTTGTGCCAGGCCTGTGTTGTCCCCTGCCGTTTCTATGTTTGTATGTACTGGCAGCTGTTTGTCTTCCTTTTCGCAGGCTTGTGGCCCATAGGCCCAGTAGTTCCATATAGATTTTAAGGATCTTTACTGATGTACTGATATAAATGTTGATGCTTCCATTCCAGGTTTGGGATCTAGACTCCACATCATGCTTGCTTCCCAACCTCATCCACTCGCCCACCAGAGCGGCCATGGACTGGCACAAACGGTAGGTGGCAGGGTATGGCAGGGTAGCCCCGCTACCCCTTCTGTGGCTGTCACGTTGTATCGGATCTCATCGAATACACTGGCATGCCATCGCTGCTTGAAAGATCTCAGTAGGGCCTCCTCAATCATTCAAAACGACAATCCTGTCTGTTTAAAGATCTACCAGGAGAGACCATCAATCCCTGGCATGCCAATCGCCAAGTAGAAATCCTATCTTAGGATCTCACAGGACCAACTGGAACAGGGCCTCCATGTAATCCTGGTTCTGTAGGGACTCCGAAAAAAGAAACTCGGAGGGAAACAAGATCTTTAAATAGAAGCCACCCCTGCCCCGATCACCTCGAGTCAGGATCAAGCGTCCGATTTCCTGAGGTGAGGCACCTGGCGAATCCGTCTCCCCGTTTCGGGCCGTCGAACAGGATCCTTTGAGGGCCCAGCTTCGGAGAAAAGCTGTGGCACAGCTTCGGTCACCGGCAGAGTTGAAAATCTGAAAACCGGAGATTGGGTCCCAGTTGCTTTTTACCTGGTACAACACAGCATAGACCCACTCAGACCCACCAACTGATCCCATTTTGCTCTAAACTAGGCCTCAAGTTCTTGGCTGGATCTAGTTCTTCTTGTTCCAAGCTATCCCTTCGATTCGTTGAAGAGGTTCATTCTTTCTGGTGTTCAAAAGCCCAAGTGGCCTTTAAAAAGAATCTCAAAGCTTAAAACAACTCAAAGATTTGAGCTGTTCTACTCCTTGATGCTTGAGCCTGTGCAATTCTTTTGAGCCCCACGCTCTCCTTCCAGTCATATATTTTGTGTCATTGTGACCTTCTTGGCGAGCTCGCCGCTTCTTCTGCAACCCTTCCCATCTCGGCTTGTTGGCTTTCTATGTTTCTATTTTCTTCTCCTTCTTCTCCTTATTATTTTCTTTCTTATTTTTCTTCTTATTTGTCTTCTTCTTGGTCATCTTATTCTTATATATTATATACTATTATTATTATTATGATGTTTCTTATTCTTCTTATCATTCATTCTCCTCTTCCCCCTCCTCCTCATTCTTCTTCTACTACTTGTTCTTATTTGCGTTCTTCCTCTTCTTCGTCTTCTTCTCCTTCTGCTTCTTTGTCCTTCTTCTTTGTCCTCCTTCTTATTATTATTATTCGTCGTATTCTTCTTGTTGCTATTATTTTTCTTTGTCCTTCTTCGTCTTGGTCTTCTTCTCCTTCTCCTCTCCTTCTCCTTCTCCTTCTTCTTCTTCTTCTTCTTCTCCTTCTCCTTCTTCTTCTTCTCCTTCTCCTTCTCCTTCTTCTTCTTCTCCTTCTCCTTCTTCTTATTCTTCTCCTTCTCCTCCTTCTTCTTCTTTGTCTTCTTCTTCATCTTCTTACTAGTATATTCTCCCTGGTGAGGGCCCTGGTTTTGGGTCTCACATGACATGACATGACCTTTCCAAACGCTCAAAAAGCAACTAAGATAACTAAGGTGGACGCAGCCTGCAAAGCTTAAGAGATAAAGAGCTTCTGAGGATTCCTATGGATAGATGAGAAAACTCCTGAGACATGCTTTGTTTGTTGAGCCTCTGCAGGATTTGTGAGCGTTCTAAGTATTTGGCGGGTTTCGGGTGACCCCTGTAGGGTGTTGAAAACATAATTTGCCTTAGGTTGTACTGAGAAACGACATGGGACCACAAATCAGTCTATAACACATGTGCCGGTCGCAGCAATCAGAAACCGCACCTTGGCGCAGAAGGCGCGTCAGAGCACGCAAGTCTGAGACCGTTTCGGGGTCGACCTGAACACGCGAACCGATGTCTGCTCGCAACCGATTGATGTGGCTACCTGCATATCCACAGCACTCACCTATGCTTCAATTGTGTCATATGGTGGTTGACTCGCTCGGCGCCCAAGAATATCTTAACAGTCTTAACGGGCTGTAGGGCAGAAGAGACAGTTGTCTTCCCAACCCAGTTACCATGTTGGCTCCACAAATCCACATATCAGTCTTGTGAGAATCCCGAACAAATCTTCCCAAGGCACCTCGTGACACAATCCACATCGCAAAAGGACCACCTGCCAAGTTCAGGTATGAAACGAGGTGTTCTTATGCTATGCAGCCCTTGAAGGACTTAGATTTCTTTGGGACTCACAGCTCGCGTGCTCCATTTACACCTCCTGGAGTGAAGCAGAGAGGCAGGATGAGTGCGAAGCAGAGCTTCTTTCCGGTCACCCTGCGGTCTGCACAGCACGGTCGGTTGAGTCGCCTCCAAGTGGTTCTCGTCTTCAATGGCAGTGCGTATCAGGACATTGCCTGGCGCATGCGGCGCATGCAGCGCATGCGGCATGTCAAGAGCTGCGGATCGGGCAAACATCTGAAAGCGTTCCTGATCAGGTGGGTTTCAGTGGAGGCTAATTCTTCAAAAAATCGTAGGGTCGTAGGGTTAATTTCTTGCCAGAAGACCCACTTCGTCACAAGTGAAGATTAATTCAATCTTGCGGCTTATGGGTCAAAAGGTGTTGAGTTCCATCCCCACAATCGCATGAGTCTGCCAAAGTTCGTGCCCTTGGGTCCAGCTGCAATCTTGCAAACATTGGGCAACTTCAACGTTTGCGTGGTGTGCAAAAATGTGCTGAGAAACCCTTTGACCTGAGCGTCTAACATGGCCCTGTCTCGACTGCCAGCCTGAACACAGTCCTCCTTAGTTTTGCAGGAAGTTTTCCACTGGTGGGTTCTTTCTAGCTTCTGTTGAGCCAACTTATTCACTCATTCGTGCAGTTGATGGATGAACAATGACAAGTAATATCCATCAAGAACAAAGCCGAGGGCTGTACCCAACGCGATGCCATGCTCAAACAGCAGCATCCAGAATGTCCGGGCCTGGAAACGCTGATCAATGTCAACGTCCGAATATCAAGAGCCCCGTTTTGGTTTGAGGGCATGTGCATTCAATCTTGATTTTGGGTGCTTCGCAAATAGTCACGTAGAGTCTAGAGTGTCCAACGATCAAATGCTACGCCCTCCTAGAGCGAAAATGGCTCTAAGCTGATCTAGGGAACGTGTCCGTCCCAGCTTTCTCATCTTTCTCTCTGAGTTTGTCTTCACAGGAGACGACTGATCACCCTGAGCCGCCAAACTAACTGCCTTGCAGCAGCACGACGAGCACACAGCTCGGTCTCCCTGAGATCGGTTCAAAGACCGTTGGAAGTGTTGAACGGGGATCTGTGCCAAACAGTCAGCATCCTGAAATGAGGGATCCACGCATCAAGGACAAGTCAAGGAGCATCCTGGTGATTCAACCTGGACCCCGAACAATATCCAAACTTGAGACCCTGCCAAAGCCAAGGGAGGCCGCTTGTTCTGTCATGAGTGGGTCTTCTGACTCTTTCACTTCTGATGCAGGGTAGTTTGTTCCAAAGAACCAAACATTCTTGTTTCAGCACCGGCTGGCTGGGTTCCCTACTCCACATAACACCCGCCGAAACGTTTTCGTGTCACCTGTGGCCAGGGATGGCACGCACGCTCCGTCGCATCGGACACGGGCGATGCAACGAGCCCAGGAAAGGTGACATACACCTTTTGTACCCGAAACTGAACGGGTTGCGCTCGTTTAGGGTTTAGTTTGGTCCAGGAAAGTCCGAGCTTGCCAGGAGCGTAAGCCAATTTGCTACAGCACACCCTCTGGGGTGACCCATCAAATGAAATAGTAAAAATCAAATAAAAAGCACATATTAAACATAGATATGTACATAAACAATTGCATATAATTACCGCAACCAATCAACAAGAAAACCTACTAGGACTACTAGGAGTAGTAGTCCTCCTAGTCGTGGTAGTCGTAATCGTGGTGGTGGTGGTGGTGGTGGTGGTGGTGGTGGTGGTAATACGGAATTCTACTTACAAATCAGATTTTGTTGCAGGCGAAATAGAACTACCATGCGCAGATGTCGTGGCACGGGACGGGTTGGGGGTCTTCCCCCTCTGAACATACGTTGGACCGGCTCACAAAATGTATGCTATACGTTGGACCGGCTGTACGTTGGCTGCTTAAAGGGGCAATCTCTTTTTGTTGTCCCTCAGAACCTGATGTTTCGCCCTCCACCCTTTTTTTCACTATCGTCACTTTTGTCTCACCGCCTGCCCTTTTTTCACTGTCCACACGTTCTTTTCAAACCTCTACCCTCTACCCTTTCTTTTTGCAATCCACCTTTACCCTCAGTTGGCCTCTTTCCACCTGCAAATTTAATCTTCGCGTGGCCCACAAAAGATGCTCAACCTTGGAATGGCCCTTTCCTCCACTAAACCAAATGGCCACAAGGTATGCCATGTTGGAATAATGGCCCTTTCCTCTTCCAACATGTAGCCTCACGTGACCTTGATATCATGCTTTGATGACATATATCCCTTCGTCTTTGCGCATGTGACCAGGCAATCAGGAACGGTCGTTTTCAAATTTCAAACATTCTTTGTGTACACGCCGTTCCGGACAGCTGGAGGCCAAAGAAAAGAGTTAATCACAAAACTTACCACCAACATTGGAAGTCGAATCTTGCTGTTCATCAAACCCGAGCAGAATTAGTCAGCTAAGTATTTACAGAGAACTCTGAACGCAAGCAAGCTGAGTCGTTCTGCTCAGCTGCATGGTCATGGCAAGTCTTAGCCTGCGTGAATACACTAGTAGATGTACATGGAAGGTCCACAGCCTTAGCCAGCGCGCACAATCACGGAGGATGTCACAAACGATCCGCCTCGGAGAGGCAAATCCCATCTTCCCATGAAACAATCGCCACCTGGCAACACGATTCCGGGAAAGACTCGAAACAAATCGATATACACGCACGATATACACGATCAGTGAAGTGGCACTCTGCCCCATCTTTGCCAAAAAAGATCTGACATTTACGCATATTCAAGCTGCGTTCTGAGAACACGATGCCTTTGACTTTGAAAGTACGTGAGTTGATGCGATTTGAATGAATCATTGGCGACAAACCGGAAAGACCCTATAGGCGCGCAGAAGCTCCGCAACCACCTTGCCCCTCTCGCCTCCGCATTGGAGCAGCCCATCAGCCTGGGCACCGCCACAAAGGGTGCCTTAGCTCCGCTCGAAGCAAACTCAGAAGGTTGGGGGGCAAGAAGGTTGGGGGGCGAGGGAGCTCCATGCCTACTAAAAGAAGGTTGGTTTCCAAATGTGTCCAAGCCCAAACAAGGAGCAAGTTGTAGCAACCGATCTGTCCAAGTCCATCTAGGCTGCTAAGTCTTGTCTGTTGCCTCCCAGACTTCCAAGACTTTGAGACAACATTCAAATGTCCAACCCACTGGGCCCAGGCCGCACGCTTGGGTAGTGCGCTGCGCAGGTGCTGGAGGAGATTCACCTTTCATAGCGACGCCCTAGGTCTTATGATAGCGAGGTTTGGCTCATCGGTTGTTCCTGCTCATATGGCTTCCTCTTTCATCGCCTCCACCTACCTTGTGTGCCTTTTCATGTCCTCCCTTCACGTTTTGTCCACCTGTCTTCTATTTGCGATGTCCTTCAACCGCCCCCGATTGGTGTGTGTGTGTGTGTGTAACCTTTGGATTCAGAAGGGGCCTTTGGATCCTTTTGGCTTGTCTCAAGTGCAGGGGGACCATCCATGTGCTGATGGCCCAACGAAGCGGCGACAGTACATGCGGATATCACAGCTGATCACCGTGACATACCTGCTAGATTTTGTGGATGCTGCCCTATGTCCCTTTCTAGATTCCAGGCTGTTTAGCTCGATGTAAGGTCTGCAAATGCGCACTCGCCGCTCGCTCTCGACCTCTGAGCTTCTTTGGCACTTGATGCCTTTTGGAAGATGAAGCCGCAGAATGTTTGGGCCCCGTTGCATGTTTTACTTAGGCGTCTTTTCTCACTAATTTTTTCTGTGCATGTGGCATTGAGACCGAGCGCAAAATATCCCAAGAGTGCGTTGCTTTTGGCATCCCTTGGTAACTTAGGGAGGCGAACTACTTCCGAGCTATGATGAGCAATGTAGCTATATGTCCCATCCAAGGTCTCCTATCATCATCTATATAGCAACATTAATTGGACTGGCACCAAGCAATAATAGGGATATGACGGTATGACAAATATAAAGCACCTGAATGCTGTGTGCATCTGTGCGCTGTATGTGCTGAGAAACCTATATATATATATCGGAGCCCTTGACCAGTAGCGGGATTTCATATGCCTGGGGCCCGGTGCCTCGTTTTGCAAGTTCAGTTGCTGCCGGGTGAAGTGGACAAAGCTCTCAAAAGCGTCCTCTGCACGTGGCCTCTGCGGTCCAGCTTTGGTGACGTACTTCGAAGTGCTGGTGACAGCGCCGGGCATTGACATGTCAATAGTTCATGTCCAGAACCTGTTAGAGGCTGGAGGATATATATATATATGTATTATACATAATTAGATTTTAACAAATAGAGAATGATGAAAGGCATGAGCCGGCTCCTAGACTCCCTTGCAAATCCCGTGAAAGTAGTAAAGTAGTAAGTAGTACCAACTGCGCAGAAAAGGCACTGGCACAAATCAACAAGAGTCATGCGATCGACAAAAAGATATATAGAGCCCTGCTATAGCCCTGTCGACATGTGATGGTATCGCTTCCCAGAAACGACCTGGGCCCCTGCGAGATCAGGCCCAACCGCAGCAAAAGGCGGAGAACGATGCCAACAAGCAGCAAGTCTGCCTGTCGATCACTTGTCAAAACTGTTCTACAGGTTATGATATCGATGTGTCTGTGTCGTTTTGAGTACAAAAAAACAAATAATAATGCAATTAGATGTCAATCAACACGAACATGTGCTGATATTGAATTCTCATGGGCTCAAAGTAGCAAAACTCGTTGTGGGTTCTTCAGATATCTAGGGATCATGTGGACATGTCGTATCAGTGAACTGAAGAGAAACTCTCCATGGCCCTCTTGATGGCCTCTGTGGATATGTCAATCCCTGGCCGCCGAGCCCTCAGCCAAGGATGGCGATCTGAGTTCATGAAGGGATTTGCCATTCTGAAAGGCGACTCCTTCAGAGAAATGTGGCTCACGGGCGGGCGGGAGCCATCAGCACGGATTCTGCAGAAGGTCACAGAATCTGGAGCTTCGGACCATACAGCGGCTCTGCATGCGCCGATCGCCTAACACATGCGGCAACATCAAGCAACCCCTTACTGACTGCGAGTCTTGATCTAGCATCCACTTGCATCCGCATGCAGGGCGCAGCTTTTCTACCGATGCAAATTGGGTTTGGATGGTTTTCCTAAGTGAACAAATGCGCAGCTTGTAGCTCGCCGTGAAAATGTTCATGAAAATCATTGAATTGGAGCCTGGCCAGGTGCCAGGTCTTCATCATCGTCCGATGGTGCGCTTCCATTTGTTGCCATCAGGGAAGACGATGCCAGTGCCATCCCACTTTCCTTCAACGTTGGCAGGACCACCCTTGGAGCTGAAATCGAAGACCAAGGTGTCGGATCCTGGAGTAAATTTGGGCGTGATCCTCCAAGCCGTTGGGCGTCCAGCGCCTAGGCATCCAGGATTTCCATCAGTTCCAATGACCACCATGGGCCCAAAATCTTCCTGCTCGATCTTCCGGGTGCACCCCGGGTGGTTGGGATCGCTGTAGTAGCCGAACCAGTCCGACGGAAACTGTCCGAAGGGAAACTGCTGTGCGGAAACCGGCTCAAGGCTCAAAGAGGCGGTCGCGCCGAGGGCGAGGCCCAAGAAGCTCCTTCGATCCACGGACTTGGGCAAGAGAAAGCTGGCTCCCCTGGAAGGGACAGATGAAGACAAGGGGAAGTAGAGTGATACAGTAATTGTGTCGTTTTTATGGCCGTTTACCCTTTCAAGATCTTTCAAGAGAAATCAGTACAACGTGTGAACATTCCCCTTCAAGTCCCATGACAACCAAAAGTGATTTGTCTGCCTGAGAGTACACAGAACTCCCACCGCTGCAAGCCCAATCTGCAGGAGCCGCGCAGGGCGCCGCCGCTCTGAAGTTGCTGCAAGATGCATGGACGCCATGGCAAGTGAGGTGCTAGGGTGGCAAAAGTGAACCTGAGCCAACCATCATGAAGTCTGTCAACCATGAAGTCTGCAGCTCTGGGGGCTGCCCAACACCAACACGAACTAAGCCAACAATGCCAAACAGCCAAGCGTATGCGATGAAGTCCATCATGCGGCCACACAACTCAAGATTCTGCGAGCAACATCAAAAATCCAACCATCAACAAACCATCCAAAAGAACAAAAAATGAAAATAAATGGCCTCGTTCACAAGGCCCCCTTTTGAAGGGAAGGGAGGCCCTTGATCTTCTTTGGTTTCTTTTATGTTGCATCCACTCCACCTTCACTTCTCCAACCTGCGGTGCGGCCGTACGTGCGGCCTCGGCGACCTTGACTGGAGCTTGGCATCGCTTTCCTTGTAGTAGGGGCCTGATCAGTCGTTCCTTCTGGATGACACTGGAGATCAAACATCAGGTAGATCCCGGTCACACATCCAAACGCCCACTGATTGCTTTGTAGATTTTGTAGGAACTCTTCTCCAACAAACAATTTGCAGGAAAGCCCCGCTGCCTTGAGTGCACGCATCAATCTAACCAGTCCCCACTGATTTGAGATCACCATTGTCTGCGTGCGGGGTGGCGTCAGTCCCTCCAAAAACTCCTCCAACTGGGGCATGATGACTGAAACCAAAAGTTATATCCAAAAGTGGCTTCGGTGGGGAGGAGGGTCTGTGCTTTCGTCGAAACGATCCGCTTGACACCGGACCGGCCGACATGGCCGGTCGCGGTTGAGTCAAGACACCATGGCCGCCATCGATGCTTGGACGGGCTCGCCTGACGTTTTGCAACGAAACCGTCGCCTGAAGCCCTCTATTGTTATTTCATGTTGTATTGGTTCTTTCTCCCAGTATGCCATAGTCTACATAGTGACTTCTCATGATTGGCTTTCAGATGTGCGATTCAGACAATCAGCTGAATTTCAACAGACCAAATCATTTCCAGCGCCTGGCTCTTCGCCAGTTCATCTTCTCGCAGCACTGCGCGGAAGATCTGGCGTCATGCTCCAGCTCCAATCTTGATATCTACTAGCGTAATAATATAAGTATGAATGAAACTGTCCGTTTCCACAGGTGAGCTCACCCGCTTCACAAACAATCACGAAGGTATGTGATTTGGTCAACGAAACGGCACCTGAAGGCCCACTGCAGGGTGCCAAAAGCAAAGCACCAACGGTCAGCTTGAGTTGTCGACTGGATCCAGAAGCTCAATGAGTCCCAACCGACATGATCATTGCGCCTCGAGCACACCATCCGCACCACGAGGGAGCAAGTCTACCAGGAGTGCCTCTGAGATTTTAGGCAACTCTGCTGGCTAAGCTCATCAACGGCTCCAGAAAAGCAAAGGTTCACTGATCCACACCATCTCAGACTCGAAGGTCCTTAAAGAAGCCCTCACTCATCACCCGCACCTGTTGCCAATCAGCCCCACAGGCATCAGCCAACTGGTCATAGAGCTCCTGCATGAGATCCACACCCTCTCGTGCATGCAAATTGCAAAGGAAGCATAAGAAACCTATATACACCAACCTGTAGCGCCATGATGAACTATGGAAGTGTGCACCGCCACGAGGCGCCCTTTTTTTAAGGCCAGGGGGTCAGGCACCTAGGGTAGGCCAACAAGCTAACAAGTAGGGAGCAAGCTACTACGCTTAAGTAGCTTCTTGGGTTGGGAAGAGAAGGGTTCCAGCTTAATGATGTGGTTACTAGATGCTTTTTTGGGGAAACATATGTATATAACTTTAAGCCCCATTTCACAGTAAACTCCGACTCACCAATATTGAAGTGGAACATGGCCCTTTGAACTTTGGAAAGGCATGTTTCTTCTACAAAGGAGTTGTTCACTTCCATGTAGGCGATTCGGAATGTAACCTTCCACTATATAATCGTTGGGATTCGGATCCTCGTCTGCTGGACATACCAACTTGAGCAGGCACTTCCTGCTGAAGAATACGGATCGTTGTGGTGTTACAGCTGATTTCTTAAACTTCCCGAACTTGACAAACCAGCTAGGGTTTTGGAAGGGTTTGGATGTTCCGTGACCCAAAAAACCTCGCATCACAAAACCACGCTCCGAAACAAATGCTTTCGTAGCCACGTCGCCACGACTCCTCAGGTTGATGCGTAGCACCCCTGCGCGGTGCGGTGCGGCTGGTGGCACCGGACTCCTGGCGGTCGATGCGTCTGGTCACCAAAACATCCAAATATTGAACCATTCAACCTATCAAATTGCATCTGCATGACCTAAAAATACAGTTGTTCAAGTTGTTCTTGTGTCATTGAATCTGGTTTCCCCACCTAAAAATACCAACTTTGAGTCCACAATAGATAGTGATCCCCAAAGCCCTCACGTCATGCTTGGTCCAAGCAGATTCTGATGTCTCGGCCAAACCTGGCTCGTTCCGGTCGGTCGAACCCCACGTTCGTCCCTTGGCCTGATCACGAAGCATGGCTACCAAGCGACCCAAAGGCTGGTAAGCGTGCAGCGCCAGGTCTGGCCGTAAAACTGCCACCTTGAATGCGTTTTGGAAATTGGAACGAAAAAGAATTAGCTTTGGATCATGCATTCATTTATTGTGGGTTGAATCTGATTTTAAGATATTTTAAGGGCATGCGCAAATCATATAGCCTTGAAGTTAGCAGCCAAACAAATATGTCAATTGACATCAGTTTCGTCTTTCGGACACCTCACAATGCCTCACATGTTTTGCCCACGGAAACTCACTGCCCGATTCGCAGAGATCCCGTGCCCAACGCGCCAGCAGTGTCGCCAAGGGAACTTCTCGACGTAGTCGAGAGGCAATGGTGGTGCTTGGTGGCCGGCAAGGTGTAACTTTGGTGTTTAGGAAGAGTGTGGCAGGATGGCATCAGACCCAAATATATCGGAAATCCTGAAGCAAAACCGAGTCAGAAGTTTTTTTGATTCCATGCAAACTTGAGGTTGGAATGTATGGGATTCTCGGATGCACGCGATCCGAGCACTGCAAGTTGATTGTCCCACTACATTGCACTGTCGAGTACTTCAGCATGTTTTCTGTTCTGCCGGAGTGCACTGGATGGATGATAAGGAAATGAATCCGAGCAAGAGAAGTTGAGAATCGCAAGAGTGCCCTCAACCTCAACCAACTGCTTGAGCTGAACCACAACCATCCACAACCACAAATAGGAGGAAGAGTTTTCAGGTGGTGAGAAGCACGTTCTCTGGTGCCTCACAAGGCTCCCGAAGGCCCGAAGCCTTCCCATTAAATTAAACCGGAAGCTTTCCAGTGCACCAACATGGCATCAGGAGTCGACCGCCGGGCTTAGTGCACAAAATGTAACAAATCCACGACGCAATCGACGCACTTTTTCAGCGATTCGTGCGCACGGCCACGTTCTCACAATCCTGCTGACTACAACAGAATCGTCGGGTTTTGAGGATCTAATGGCATCACCGGATCCGGCACACGGTACGGTGGAACCTCATTGTTCTGGATCTTTCTAGTCCATTCACGATGCCGCTCCGCCCACAAATAGGTCATCTTCTTGAACTCCTCCTCTTCCGGTGAGGGCCTATCAGGTGGCCGTTGATTCCGGACAGGTGGCCGTTGAGGCGGAGGGATATCAGAGTGGCTGGCAGGAGGACAGTCAGCATGTGTGCCTGTAGCATCAGGTGGTCGTTGATTCCGGACCGGGTGCATGGGCGGAGGGATATCAGAGCTGGCAGCGGGAGGACAGTCAGCATGTCTGGCTGTAGCAGCCTGGCAAGCTGGACTTCGATTCACAATGTCAGGCCCTTCAGAGAACGTCCGCTGGTTTGGGACTGGCTCCGTCTGAAGTGCTGGGGCTCGCGGAGGTGGGCCTCCTGGCAAACGCGGTTTGCCATGTCCGGCTGGCTTTAGACCTCTGGCTTTAAATATATAGTTGTTTACAATATTCATCCCTTACTCTAACCTCTATCTAGCTTTATTGAACCACGGGAACCTTGGTGGTTCAACATCTACTGGCAGTTCTGAGCGCAAGCATCTATTTTGGATGACTAAAGTATTTCCCTCCGCTCTCACACCCAGCCTGGGATCTGCTGTTGGTACATGCTTTCAATCTGGTCCAAGTTGTCGTGCCAAGGAAGAGGACGATCTTGCGCGCAAGCTTTCAACGGCAAAGTCTGGTAGTAGCCCCTCATCAAGTCGGAGTTTCCACGGCGTCCACCATAAGCAGCCAACCAATTCCGCACTTCCCTTCGAGAAGACACCTGTTCCGATTCACATCTCATCATCCAATATTCTGCTTCGTCCAGCGGTGTCAGTCCCTGATGGTCAGCACAATTGGGATCTAAGCCATGCTGAAGCATCAGGCGCATCATCTCAATGCGACCCTCTCTTGCCGCATAATGCAGGGCGGTCTTCCCGCTTTTGTCCGCCCCCACGATGCGCCCTCGAAGTGCCTCGTCAAAGGCTTGGTGGTCGTTGTGAAAGACCGCCTTTCGGAGCTTGTGGTGAGGATCTGCGGGATAGTGCCTGGGACAACTGAGAGCTACTGCCTGACTTTGTGCAAAAGGAAGGACTGCAAGGTCATTTGGAGAGGTGCTAGTCCATTGGCCTGAAGCAACTGCGCCGCTGGAAGGCTGAAGTGTAGGGAGTGGCATAGTCCATGGTAAGGTCACTTCAGCAGTGCCTGCACTCATGACCTGATTGCGAAGAAGAAGCAAGGGTATCAATGTATCCCAGAAAATGTTGCACTGCTCTGAAATCAAGGCCTCTTAGCGGTTGGATGGTTTGGTTCGGGGTCAATTTTGCTACCTTTGTGCTTGCCTATGTCAGTAGCTCGTTCCAAAGCCATGAGGATCTACAATACATACACTATCAAAAAGAAAAAAAACTATCAGTGCACCAAAGCATAACATCAAACCTGCAAAAGAAGCGGTTGAGCTACCGGAATTCCAGGGACAGCTGCATGTTCACGCGCCGTATGCTTCTGAAGCAGTTGTGACTCAGAAGTGTACTTCTTGAATAAGCTGGAGAGGCCTGGAAGCGCTTCCCTGGATAAGTATAGAGTGCTAGTCTTGTTGATGTTCAGCAGCTGCAGATCTGAAAGCAAGCGACCTAAATCTTCCGGCAATGGAGACACCGCGCTGCGCCATTGCTCATCCGAAGGGTCTCTGACCAGCGCCTGGTAGGAGTGAAGGAAGACACGTTTGGCCCACCTCAAGGTCGCTGGGGAGGCCCCATACTTGACGTCACCCACAATGGGATGTCCCAGTTCTGAACAGTGAAATCTGATCTGGTGAGTCCGGCCCGTGATTATCCTCAAGTGCAGCAACGTGTAGGGATTCTTGTAGGAGTCTTCCAGCCAGGCCAGCGGTCTGTACAGCGTGACTGCGCGCTGTCGAAAGCAGCCATTGCGATCATCCCATTCCGGTCCATCCATCCCCCTGTGCCACGCATGGCTTTTTAACTCCACCGGATCATGGAAGAGGGCGATTTCCACCCGCCCTTGCAGGCCTTCCCGGCTCGATCCGTCTGACTCGTGGATCCAGTCAGACGATTTCATCTCCCGTCTCGTTGGGATGTGGACGCGTCCACAAACCAGGGCCAGGTAGTACTTCTCCATCCCGTGACTTTGAAGATTGTGATCACCGTAGAATTGATGCCGGATGTGCCAGTAGGCACCGGTGGTTTTGGCGACAATCATGACTCCGGAGGTCTCCCTGTCCAGTCTGTGGCAACAGCCAGCACAAATGCAAGCACAAGTCTTACAACTGCCGCAGTTACATGGCTCAGTGAGACCTTCCTGTTCTGCCTTTCTCCAAAAATCACGACAACCGACAGCTGTCTCGTGGTCGTACTCCAACGCGACGTACTCATGAATCTGAATGCTTGGGGTATCAAGATCGAGAAGCTTCATTGAGGTCTCTGCTCCAGCACGTGGTGGAAGGCGACTACTTCCATACTGGCACGTGAAATGGCAGGGCTTCTCCAAGTACAGGCACTCAGAAGTCTCACCTAGCTCTCTTGGGCGGAGGTGCCTTGTTTGCAGACTTTGTTGAAGTAGGAAGTCCTCATAGCTTTTTAAAGCTCTTGCAATCCTTGTCTCAAACTCAGGCCTAGCACATCGGCTGTAGTATTTCGTAGGATTAAAGAATTGAAAATCCACCACAGGTGCCAACATGTCGCATGCTTTCTCCCAGCATTCTTGGCACTTTCGGTCATCCTGTTGCTTGATGATTGCATAGATCTTGGCCACCAGTTCCCAAAGGCTCTTCGCCAGCTCCGGTCGAGACGCTGACGAAACAACCTCTTCGAACCTCGCACGGCTCTTCCGCACATGGGCTACGAGGTCTGGGAAGCAGTCCATTCTTGGCTCCTCAAATGGCACATCCAGTGGAGCTTCTGGTCCTGTGGAGCCAAGTAGAGAAACAGAACTATATATATATATGGAAAAAGAACGGAACTATAGATATGTTTGGATTGTAAAGAGAAGGTGTCCAATTTGGAACCTCTCTTGCACAAAGCAGGAACTAACAAAAAGACAGATCCTCCATGGAATTGGTGAGCGTCTCCCATGGCGCAAAAGAAATGGCATTCCAGTCACGCCTTCTACATACACCAACATGGGGAGCATGATGAAACATGCACCAATCTAAGTCACCTAAGGCTTTTTTTGTTTATAGCTGTGTGTTTCATGTTTGTCTGAGTTGATGAGAGTGCCACTTTTCAGGAGGAGATTGATCTTTTAGTTTGAGGCGTGATCTTTAAGAGACTTGGCTGCTTTAACCACCCAATGGCCATCATGGACTTTGGGCCACGGTGACAAGGCTTGCAGGAAAATACCTGGGGGTCAAAGACAAAAGGACTTGGAGCATGTTGGAGCAAATACCATGCTAATGTCGATAGATACCAGTTTGGAATTCAGACCCTGCAAGCGATTTAGAGCTCCTGAGCTGCAGAATCAGCTACCTGTCTAACAGTTGCATCCTCGAGAATTAAGGGGAAGTCCTCAGCTCACCCAGGAACTATTTCCGGACCCCAGGGAGTTTCAACAGAACAGGGACAAAAGAAAGCTTCATGATCATCATGCTTTCCCTGTCAGCAACATCGCTGAAGAAATTCCTGCCGCACACTACTGGACTAGAAGAACATGGTGTTCGCGCTTCACTCCGTTCTGCAGCACGTACCAGGAGCTGCTGTAGTGAGCAAAGGGCATAGATTGGGCGCTATTCAATGTTAGATTCTTTCGGAACCTTGTAGTAAATGGCTAGACCAACATCAAGGGAAAAAATGATGTCATATCAGAGCAAGATGCACTGTTTAAAGAAGCCATTCATCATCAGCCTAGGGCCAACATGGTCCAACATGGTCAAGCTGCTTCAACCTCCTCCAAACGTTTTGAGCCGAAGGGCCAAAGCCAGCCCAGCCATGCATCCTCTTCGCCCAACAGGGCAGCCAACTCCGCCTGATGGACACCAAAGCGAAAGAGTCGACACCAAAGCGAGCAACAAAGCTACTAGTAGCGTCCGTGCTGCTAGTAGTAGTGGCCTCCACCCTAGTAGCGATGGCCTCCAACCTACTAGCTTCTAGCTACTAGTAGCAAGGACGCCAAGATGTTTTTTCAGAACAAGGACACCTTGGGACACCTTGGTCAAGACCTTGGGTACCATGTGTTGGTCCATCCATGGGTCGGTGTGCACGGAGCTGGTGGATTGGAGCAGGCGTAGCTGCCTGGCTACGCCTGGCACTGCCGACCCGTGGTTCTTTCGGTTTCGATGGGACTCTCATGATTGCAATCTCCCGGTTAATCAAACTACACCAAGGTTGCTGCTGCCCTTACAGGCATCATGACCGTTTCTTGCACCAAATAGTGCTTCCACTACAAGCGACCGATAAACTCTCTGCCCATCATGAACCACCGCTTCTGGCAACCAAAGGACTCTTATCATTGTCAGTGCATATAATATAGCACTACCTGCATGTCATGTCTATATAAATAGATAATGTGCCATTGCATATCAGCAAGCTACATGTATTTGAGGCTGCAACCCACAAGTCCTGAGAGTCTAATGTCGCTGGCCTGAGGGGCGGAAAATCACGGCCCCGAGACAACGCTGTCGCTCACCTTTAATTTGCTTGCTCATTTGCATGTGAGCGCATGACTCAACCTCGCATGCCTGGCAAAACCTGAAAATTCATCCCTTCCTTTGGACTTGTGTGAATGCTGCTTTTGACTTGGTGAACGGGTGTTTTCAACGGGCACCACTAGGTTCCTTCGGTGCGTCCGTGCCTAGCTTCATGGAGCTGTGAAGTTCATGTGCCCTCCAGGCGTCCAAGCTGTCCCTCGAGGCGACGCCAAGCCCAGCGCAAAGCCATGGCCTCTTTCGTTCTTTTTTGACACAGCCAGCTACTTGAACCTCAGCCTAGAGCCTTGGGATGTTCCAACAATAACAGTAACTGGTGTTTAAAATCCAGAAAGGGAAGGAGAAAGGATTCACCAGTTCTTTATGAAGGGACATAACACAAAAGTACGCTCAAGTCTGTGCAAGCCACATTTTATTGGACCCTGATTTGTAAGTGGTACAGTACGGAATAGTAAAGTGTTCCCGAAATATTCATAACCCAGTTGAAATACTGCAACAACGAGTGTTGTTCTCCCAGAGCTATTCTAGTTCCTTTTATCTAAATTACTACTAAAACATATCAAAACTGTGACATTCATGTAGGAAGTCCACAGGTATCCTGGAATTGCACTGCATTAATTTGGAACTGAATTATGTGTTGTGCCCTTTTTGTGAACCGAAACGAGAACCGAATTCGTTGCGTTGCCATCAGCACCACACCGCTCAACCAGAATCACTAATTGCCTTCCTTTGGATCTCCTTCTGGTCCTTTTTCAAAACAATTCGACATGGCACAAATTCATGTTCATGCCCTGGGCCCTGTTCCTTTGAAAAAAGCCCGACCTAACAAAAAGAATTCCTTGTCATGTCCGTGTGGTTCATGCGCCCTCTCACCATAGAACCACCCCAGCAACAGGAGGGGTGGTAGTCTTAACATCATCAAGACCGACATTAAAGCAAATCAAATCAGTCTAATACATTCAAGGAAAGAGCGGATTATTCTGAAATGACATCTGGGAGGTAGACTTTTGCAGCAGGGCAGCACTTATATATACAGTATATAATATATAATCTCTACTGAAGGATTTTGTCAGATGAAAACATACGTTCAAGTTGAAACTCTCATTCTACTACCTCATACCAGTAAGAACTCTGAAGCCTTGCCACCAATTATCTAGCTCCTCGTCTCCTCGCCTGGCCATCGAGGGCCTGGCACACAAGGCATCTGCTTCCATTGACTCCCTTCCCTTGCCAAGAATCACACATGGTACTGTATGTCCTTTATTCCTGTATCAACAAAACCTTGGGCTAAATTTCCAAGCTGAAACTCCACAGACGAGCTGTACGATGTCCAGAGTCAAAGCCGCAACCTCAAGGGCCATTGCAAAGAGCGCAGTATCTGAAACCTAATTTGATTCGTGTGCTGCAAGCTCCAGAGCAGGGTTGGGTTTTCGCTGTTCCTCAAGTTATCATTTGAATAGGTCATGTAGTGCTACAATTGAAGGGCCTTCCAAGCCAACCCTGCTCAACACGTTACATTGGTCAAATTCCACCGGCAGAATCCTGCTAGCTTGCAGCTCATAGGCTGAGAGAAAAGCAAGCATTCTGAGGGTTGATCTGGCAAGAATCTCAAACGAGTGTCTCAGGAAATCATTGGTCTCTAATGACTGCGATGGTCTGAAATGAGCAAAACACCTTTAGATCAATCCTTTTCACGGTCATGTGGATCGACCATCAGCTAATCACGCACTCATGGCAGCCCACGTCGTGCTCTGAATCCTGCCACGGGACCACGGAGGACCCACATGTAGGACTGGGGAGCCGGAAATGTACCAAAACAAATCTCACTTACAACGAGATGCAACTCAGCGAGGTCAAAACAAGGAGTTACTTCATTGGGAGAAGGCAAAAAAAGACCAAGGAGGTCCCAGCGAGACGAGTACGAGGACGAGAGAGCTACATCTGGTAAGCACAGAGAAGGATATGACTCGGCCAAGGTCCATCAACATGAAGTCAATAGAACCGGCAAGGAAACTGACCAGGTGATTGAGGCTGCAGGCGGCAAGGGAACGCCGCAGCAAAGGCAAGAATGGGAACGGTAAATCATGGGAAACACACACAAATTGAGGTGCTTTTTACTCAATCAAGTTTCCAGCTAGGAAGTCAGCAGGCAGCTGAAGCTGCTCATGCTGCCTCTCTGGAGTTTGCCGAGTTTCAACACAAGCAGGGTTCAATCGCGAGCTCAAATCTCAAGTCACATGCTTGTAACCCAAGACAAAGACATGGGACTCTCTATCCTTAGAATAAACAGCCTCTGGCTTGCGAGGGAGTTTTGCAGAACCCCACATTTCAGAATCGATTGACTCGTTTTCTGTGCAGAGACTTGTGTTCTCAAACCAACTTCTTTTTGCAGAGAAGTAACGCTGCAATCGCTGTCGTCGCAGAACTTGCGATGGGCCTGGCAAAGGAGTCGCTGACCATCAATGTCAATGGCATCGGCTTCTATTCGGTTGAAGGAGGGCTCTTGTAAGAGGTTGCAATTTACAAGAACTCCAGACCAAAACTAAAACCTTTAAAAATGCATTCTTGTACAAAAGGAGTGGTGTTCTTGAAGGGATATAATATACGCACCTACGGCTTTGGACAAGATCTGATTCTGATTGAAAAAAGTAACAGGTTCTCAGTTCTCACAGCTATGGTGTCTCCTCTTGGGTCTTCTTCGGACAAGCACGTGGCATTTGCTGATCCTTCAACATCAAGGTGGATGCGGAAACTCCAGCCTGCTTTTTCCCAGTCTCATCCCAGGCATCGAACTTCGCAGAGATCTTAAGACAAAGTGCGAATTCACAAGTGTTGGCTCTGGAGTCTCACCACTAGGTCTGTACCTCTAAATGTCATCAAATGTCCACGTATCACGTCACGTTGCTTTTTTGGAAAAAAAGAACAAACGTCAAAGTGGATACTCCACTTCAACGTGCTTTTGCTTCAACACGTGGGACTGACCCCGTTGGTGGCCGTCGCTCATGCTCCGCATCGCATCGAAACGCGCTGGGAGGCGGACTGGTCCCAACATGGCCTTCATCAGCCAATCCCCGCGCGTGAACTGTGACCTGGTCCGCGCCTGACAGCTTGGCGTAGCTACTTGGTCGGTGTTCTGTTTCAGTGTTTGAAGGTGTCCAAGTTTTAAAAAATGCACAGCGCAACGTTCGTGATGATGATGATGATTATTATTTATGATGATGGTTGTGTTTTCAAGATTGGGTGGACGTACATCAAATAAAATGTGTGTGTACGCTACAAACGCGGCAATCTATACTTCTTGAAAAAGTCGATTGTAGGCGCTTGAGGTTCCTGGAATTTTCGCGGAGACCTATCACCCTCTATGCCTGTGAGGCGAACGGGGTTTTCAAGAACCTGCAGTGGTTTGCACATGTATGCGGAGGAAATATGCATGTACACTAATTATATACTGGTTGTTCACTTATTACTCAAGAAGCGGACTTATTAACATGTTGGAGACAAGGTCGCAAACAGCTTCCAATAGTCCAACCTTCTTGATGACCTCCAACATCTCGCTGTAATAGTCATCTGTCACATCAACCTCATTCCATGAAAGAAGATCTGACCAGGAACACCTGTGCTTTCGCGGACAACCTCACGTCTCGTGATCAGCTTGGTGCCAGGACATTGCGGAACCTCTCGTCGATGTCATTCAAGTAGCCAACGGCGTCCTCGTCTGCGGTGCAGGCCATAATCTGCACCTGATCAAAGCAATGAAACATGGTTGCCACGAACTCTGTAAATGTGTTGCGTGTATGTGAGCTGTCAAAAAATGTCAAAAACTGACTGCGTTCTAATCAGCTGGCGTTCATGCGGCGCGAATGGACGGGCACTCGCGGTGTCGTTCTCGTTGAACACACGGTCCTTTATCCTTCTACCCGCAACTCGTCACGTTGGGCATTCATAGCATAACGGCACCTTTCCTTGCAAACAACACAAAAAGACAACCCCAACCTGCGCGTCGGCATTAGGAAGCTGGTCATGTACGCGCTGATTCACGATATTCAATGAGCTTGAATCAGCAAGGCTCCCGCTGGCATCAGGTTCCTCTCCAGACTACTACGATACGAGGATCGACAAAGCGGGTCTACAGGAAGAAAGAGAGCCCTGCGGCTGGTAACCTTAAGCCGCACCTTTTCTAACATGGCACACCTTTTCTTGAGCCGTGGGCACGGGGTAAGTGCACATGTCGTACGAGCTCCACTTCTCGGACCCGGGTCCAGGTCCCGCAGCCCCACCTGGCCTTGAACTTGGTGTTCGTTGTCTTTTGTGTGACCAGGCCTCAATCACGCAGAAACAACTGAAGGAGATTTGGGGTGTTGACCTAGTGCGCGCTGGATCTTCTTGGGCTGCCATTTCAGGGATGGCCACCAATGACTTCAAACTGTCACCAAGTTTGGACGCTGAAGACCCAAAAAGAACAGTGCGCCAATGGTCTTTCTTTGCTCGACTCTTTTTTGGAACATGGATGGCACGAGCTGAATTCCAGTAGCAAGAAGCTAGTAGTAGTTCCTGGCATTACTACTAGGAACAAGAAGCTACTAGTAACTAGGGCATGGCTACGTACTAGTAGCAATTAAGTTTAGTTTAGTCTTTGGCCGAAGAGCGTTTGAGCTCCTTTTCAAACTTCCTGACGCCACCATTGGGTTCACCATCCTTAGCACCAAGGTTGGAGCAGTCAGAACAAGCGGATCGTTCCAGACAGGTTGAATCCTGAATATGCCTTGCTGAATCAAATTGAACAATCCAAAAGAATTGAAAGCTCGTCGGAGAAGTTTGAAATACACTTCTTGCAGGAGGGCTGCAGTGAAGATAAAGAGCAAAATAGGCCTTTCACCTCCGAGGCAAAACTGGACCAGAAGGTCAGCAGGGTTCATTGGGCCACCACTAATGGGACCCCCACAGCTTGCAAGCCTCTTGCTTCAAATAGCACTTCACGTGTATTCTGACCTATTTTACGCAAGTTAGTGCAATGGTGACATGCCTATTCGCGAAAGCCATTTATACCTGTTGTCTCGGTGAGCAACCACGGGGCAGCCGAAGAATGCGACGGCCCCGCACCATCGCAGTGTAACGCCACCGTGCTGAGGGACTCGGTTAAAGGGGTGGAGCCCCGCGGTGGAGCTGCGAAGCTGGCGACCAAGCGTGGGTCTGAGGCGCTCCTGGGACAAGGCCGAATGGAAGGACAGGACTGGAAGCTTCTTGCTACTAGTAGAAATGCTCTTGTTACTATATATAATATATTGAGTAGCTTCTTGTTCTTAGGTCCTAGTAGTAACGCCAGGAGCTACTAGTAGCTTCTTGTTACTAGTAGAAGTGCCCTTGT
>CAXAMN010025805.1:1641323-1672377 GCA_963970005.1 Durusdinium trenchii | reverse complement strand
GTAGTAGTAGTAGTAGTAGTAGTAGTAGTAGTAGTAGTAGTAGTAGTGATAGTAGTGGTAGTAGTAGTAGTAGCAGAAGTAGTAGTAGTAGTAGTATACCCTCTGCATTCCTCCAAAGTGTCCTGCTTGGGATTTCATACATATAAAACGGGGGGGTGGACGTACTGGCGGATATGTTTTGGGGGGATGGACCCCTTGGGTCCATATATTTTGGGGGGATGGGACGTGCATTTTGAACTGGTTTTGACCTGTCGGAGAGCGCTCGTGTCCGTGAGACACTGCAACAAGGACAAACGAGTGATTTTGTAGAGGGGAAATCGGGATGAAACTCGTAACTCGTAATGCGTACCACAAAACGCATAAACACGAGCCGTTCGGCAAACACACGACACCCAATTACAAGGAACAATTGCTCTATAAAATCATGAGTCTGGACCCCTTGGAATAGGAATGGGGTGGCTATGTGCTACGTCCTCGCTGTGGTCGTAGTCGTAGTCGTAGTGGTAGTCGTAGTCGTAGCCGTAGTAGTAGCAGTAGTAGTAGTAGTACTAGTAGTCGTAGTGGTAGTCGTAGTGGTAGTCGTAGTGGTAGTCGTAGTGGCAGTCGTAGTGGCAGTGGTAGTGGTAGTGGTAGTGGTAGTGGTAGTGGTAGTGGTAATGGTAGTAGTAGTAGTAGTAGTAGTAGCAGCAGTAGTAGTAGTAGTAGTACTGGTAGTACTGGTAGTAGTAGTAGTAGTAGTAGTAGTAGAGTAGTGGTACTAGTGGTAGTAGTAGTAGAAGAAGAAGTAGTAGTAGTAGAAGAAGTAGCAGTAGTAGTATACGACGTACTGGTACTATTTGTAGTGGTGGTAGTAGTAGTCGTCGTCGTCGTCGTAGCCGTAGCCGTAGCCGTAGCCGTAGCCGTAGCCGCAGGAGGAGGAGTAGTAGTAGTAGTCGTAGTGGTAGTAGTAGTAGTAGTAGTAGTCGTAGTAGTAGTAGTAATTAGTAGTAGTAGAAGTAGAAGTAAAAGTAGAAGTAGTAGTAGTAGTAGTAGTAGTCGTAGTGGTAGTGGTAGTGGTAGTCGTCGTCGTTGTCGTCGTCGTAGTAGTAGTAGTAGCAGCTTGGGTCCGGAGATTTACCGTGGCCCCCTGCGCCGGCGCAAGGTGAAGATTTGCTTTTGCTGTGTTGGTCGCCCAAGCAGCGATCTCATAATCTTCCAAGACAGCCAGGTCGTTGGCCTCAGCGATGGAGACTTCAAAGCCTCGGAGCCGATCGAAGTCTCTCGAGTTCGCGAAGGGGCCCGCCGGTGTGTCAGATTGGATCCGATTGGTCAATGGGGTGTGGACGGGCAAGGAGGTTTTGGGCCCCCTGATTTTGCCACGGCCAATTCATGTGAATTGGCAATCCTTTCAAATGGTCGGCCATCATCCACACCCCAAAAAGGTGTCCAAGAAGCCTCAACTCTTACTTCTGCCTGTTTGATGGGCGGTTGCTGCCCCAAATGGTGTCACGAAGTATGATGGAGGAGGTTGTATCTGAGTAGTCGGATTCACAAACGGTTTCTCTGCGCCTGTCAGATTGTGGACGATGCGCAAAATATAGAGATGGAAGCGCGGTGAGATGATGATTTCTCTGGGATAGCAGCAGGGTCCAGTCAAACTATATAGCCATTGTTCCCCTAGAAACGGCATTTTTTGCTGGGCGACAGTCTGGAATTCGGTGATTGGGGTCTGTAGCAACACAAGGCTTGGCGAACAACAGCAACACGCAAATCCTCCTCCCAAGGCCCTACGCAGCCTGTTTCTCGCACTTCCACATGGCAGGCCTGTTGCTCAACACCTTCCAGGAGTGTGGCTGATGAAAACACAATTGGTGGATGGAATCAAAGCCATGTCAATAAGGCGCAAGCGGCGCAAGCTTCGTCTGCAAACTTCGTCTCAGCCGACACATCCATTTTGGATCAAGCTCTGAAAGGCGACGAGTGCCGGATGGATGGACACGGTGTGCTCCTATCGCCGTGCAGTGAGAGCGAGCTGTGATCCGCTCTTGGCTTGACTCAAATATTCATGACGCAGGTAAAGCCTATGAAGGTGCCATGGCAGTCTTTGACAAAGTTCCAAAATGAAGCCTGTCCAGGCTTCGAATCCTATGAAAATTTATTAGTGATTAATGGATTGTCTACACTCTTCAGGGTACACTCAAACTTTTACCAGTTTGAGTGTTTGAATTCGTCCACAGGCCGCAGCACGCTGTTTTGTGGAGCTTGGTTTGTCAAACAGAGGAGCCTTGGATAATCACTCGACGCGCACGGCCATCTGGCACAAGGAAGTCCAAAGCTGAACAACAAGTCCATAGTAAACCATGATAAGCCTTTTAGAAAAAATGTGCATCTTCCTTCCGGCTGCCACATATCTTCCTTATTCTTCAACAAGAAAAGCTCACGTTCTGCACTGTCCACCATCGAAACAAGCCAACACAGGACATTCGACACATCTGAAACGATTCCTTTCGCAAAAAGTGGTTTGCACGGTGGTGGAAGAGGTGAACTGCAGAAGTCCCAAGTTTTCCATCATCCTCCGGTAGTGAGCAGCGAACCAAGTGCCTGCGAAGTTTGTGCAATGAGTTGCTGCAGAGTCTCAACGCTCGAAAGCCAAATGCGAAAGTCTTCACAGGAAGGCTCAATGCTCTGCCAAAACCTTTCAAAACACGGAGTTCAGCTTTGTTGGGGTTGTCTTCAGTGGTATTGCTACTATTTAACGCTTGAAATCAAAGCACACACGTTGCTTCTCGGATGTCCATGGCTTGAAGGACCTGGACTACAAAAGAGTCACGTCTCAGCAGTTCAATCAATCGCAAAAGCTCTAGAAAAGGCCATGCGGCCGCGAGTGCTTGCTCAGCACCGCGAGTGATTGGGAAGAGTTATGACTGACGGTCTCTTTGCCTGCAAGAATCAGGCGTCGTTTAGTGTGGTGACCTATTGAAGACCGGTGACTGGACCGCAAAGATGTCTGAAACAATCTTCTTATCTTATGTTTGGAAACCACTTTGAACATGCTCTGAAGCGCTCTTCCGGTGACTCTAGTGAAAACCTAAGAGTACTCAGTCCCGTTAAGAGTCACAAGGCCAAGAAAGCCATGCAAGAAATACCTTTGTGGCTTTTGTGACTTGCGTAAACAAAAATCAGTACTGTCTAGCTGAAGAAAATCATCCCACCAAAGACTGCTGAGTGGGAATTGCAGGTCTCTGGGAATTCTAAGTAAAGGAATGGCTTCACGTCGAGCTGCCACGAACATGACAATAAGCAGAACTCGCACGCAGCATTGGAGATATCGCGCAAGCCAGAACTTTTTGTTGTCATTTTGAACTGATGCCGGCTACAAACCACAGACAAGCACTGGAGCACTTGCAAAGCTTCAAACTCGCAACTTGATTGCTGCACAGTTTAGAAGCTAGCAAAGCGCAACATGCTTCGAGCCAATGATAGGAGACGTCACTCGGGTCGAAGCGAAGACGGAATGTGTGGCATCACGGATGCATCGTTGAAGGATCTCGCCTGCTCCGACGATCGCACAGGCAAACGCAACATGTGCAAGTCACTCTCATTACATTGCGTTATGTTCTGCAGATGCCTTTGCAAAGTGAGTACGCAAGGACTGAGCATCGAACATGCACGGGCGCCTTCATCGTTTCACCAATTGGGATGAAGCAAAAATGATATCGTGTGACATCAAGCGAAACCCGGTGAGCTTTTGTCACAAATTCATATCCTACTGCAACCAACAGAGAAGCAATCAGGGACAGGGTCTCACGCAAGAGCGGTAAAGCATAGCTCCCCAGGGAAAAAAGGAGTCAGACTTAATATGAGACGTGCATGGCTTGAGTATATTGCGCTCCCATTTTGACTTCGTCCAGCCGAGGAAACAGCTTCATTTTTCAAAGGGTCAAAAGAGCAGTGAGCCGTGTGAGCCGTGTGAGCCGTGAGCTACACCCTAAATCAGGCCAAAATTGCAGTGGCAAGGAGCTACAATCATTGGCAGTGTTGCAAACACCAGCGAATGCAAAGTTCTGTTCCGGTACAGCTAGGGTCAAACGTGAGGTGTTTGCATTGGGCAGCCGTACCTACCCGCCTATCGAGCATGCGAAAATCTTAACACGTTGCTTGACCTTTGTATTGAATTGACGAACAAGGTACAACAACTGCGAAAGGGCAAACTCTGTGCAAATCCTGGTTGGGTTCAACTCCATCTCCAACAAGTAGCACCAGCTGAGGCGAGCATATTTGAAGGCGCAATCATGTTGGAGGCACATGCAGATTCAGGCTTGCCATAAACCAACGAGTTGAAGCACATGCAAGGGTAAGGGCCAGCAGCTTCTTTCAAATCAGAGATTGGATCGAAATACTGAATTGAATTCTGACATGAGGATGAAACATGTCTCCGGCTAGAAAAGGTTCACGGAGAAAAGGTGTCATCTACTGCACTAAAGATTCCATCGCCAAATGCAGCAAGTATGAACACCGCAGAGGGCCTCAGCAAACGCGCAGCTCTTTTTTAGTTCGACCACAGGCAAAGAGACACAAAGAACTGTGGAGGAAGCGCGGCAGGCTCTGCTAAGGCCTTGGTCAAAGAAATACTTCCTGCTCGTCAATTTGCGAGCTTGATTCCTTGAGCGAAAAAATGCCTGGTATCGGAGGTATAGAGTTCTCGGAGTTCCTCGCAAGATCTGAGTCACATGCGTTTGTCTTTGGCCAATGCGACACTCACTTGCTGCTACCAATTGCCAGCGCACTGTCCAGAGGTAGAAAGCTGTCTAAACAGCAGACGCTACAGCACAGCTGAAGAAGCGTACGGCGTACTGCATACTAGGTTTGAATTGCGGGGGACACGGGAAACACACTGGTTGAAATGTAAGAGCAGCACAAAAAGCTGCGCAAAAGTTGAGATGTTGCTGCTGACAGGATTCACCTGCTGCTTCGAGGATTCAAAAATGGGCCCAGCGCGGCCTGTTCGCCAGCTGGCACTTCAGTTTGAAGCAACTTTTGTGAGCTTGGAACTTGTTTTCATTGAGCAGCTTGAAGAACTCGTAGCAAAGGGGGGCCCGCACATGAATTTGTGACAAACATGAAGCTTACGAAGCGCTTGTCTTGAAGAGAGACTGGCACACATCTCGGACTTGGCGATCAAACAAGTATGGTCTCTTGTTCTACATGCCTAGATCTTCCATCGCCAAAGTGGGCGAAGGGCCCTGAAAGGAAAAATGACACTCTTCAGAGTCAAGTTTCAGCTTCCTTTGATGTCAAGCTACAAATACCAACCTAGAAACTTGTGGGAAGCTCAACGCAGTTTCTGATGCTGAATATCAAAGCATCCTTTCTTCCAACTGCAGTTGGTCGATCCAAACCGTTGATCTCTGGCTAAAAGCATGAGCAATACGTCTAGTAACTCATTCACCAGATTCGGGAACCTCCACCAAGCAAATGTCAATCACTCCAGATTTGGAGTTGCACGTAAAATCATGTGATTCCAGCATTCCCCTCCATCCGAGTGATTCTCGCCTGTGGCCTATGCTTGGGACGTATCTTGCAAGTGGCACTGTTCCGCCCATGTTGTCTGGAATCTGTTTGGGTTTGCGCCGGGTTCATTGCGCTAAAGACACTCTTGAATGTGTGGCAACCAGAAACGCATTCGGCACTGGAAAAACAAGTCAACTGTGAGAGACTGCGAGACGGTTTCTGCGAGACTGCGAGTCGTGGTCAAAATGTGCTGCGTAGTTGCAGGTCAGGATTTGGTGAGCGTCTGATCGTTTTCCCTGTCCATCACTTGGTCAGCGTGTTATCATTCTTCTGCAAAGCATACATTTTGAGATCCTATGCGTCCCATGACCACTCACTGACTATTGTGACTGTTCACGAACGTGTCACGTCACTATTTTGGACTCTGGCTCATATGACGTTTTGTTTCCTTATAGCACAAGACTGACAGTAATTGTCTAGAGTCTAGAGGCAGCTGCCCAACGTGGGGCTCCAGCAACAGACATTAGAGGCGCCATCCAGATTGTGATCACCAAGACCTTTACATGATCCTCATGCTCACACTCTTTCAAGCAACGTGGAGGTCCATGTCCTTTGCAAAACACCGGCAGACAAGCCTGTCCTCACAATGCACGAAGCGCCTGAGTTCGATGGCTGAACACCAGGCAACAAATGCATGGCAACATTCACGGGCGGCTTGATCTCCGGATAGCTTGTTGATTGGTTTGTTTGTTCTTAAATATGCGTAGAGTCAAGCCATCCGCCCCCCCGCCTCCCCAAGAAAACAACTATGTGATTCCTCAAGCTTTGCAACATTGAACATAGTAAAGCAGAGTTGTCAAGGTATGCCAACTAGAAAATTCAACTAGCGCCCCCTGAACTCGAGCTTGCCCTGTCTTCCAAACAAAGTTATGAATTGAGAGGTAATCCATGGCAAACTGTCTGAACAAGTAGCCACTGTGTTGCTCCCCAAAGCTGAGAAAACGAGTCGCGATGCCCAAAGCCAAATGTTGCTGGAACTGTCCTGCTATAATGCTATATGAACTATATGAACTTGGCTGCGAACGAAGAATCACGTGGAGATTGAGCGTAGTTGATTCAATGACTCATCAGCGACCTGTCCTGGTTCGAGAAGTGGGCAGGCCAAATCGAAGCGCCAGTTCTGGGTCAAGCTTTTCAAGTCTGGAATACGTTAACTTCTTTAACTTTAAGCCACAGAGCTGCAGCCTCTACCAAAAAGCATTGCTTAATGCTTAAAAAAGGCGGAATCACACATATCATGTGTGTGATGCGGAGATGGGGTGGAGCAACAGGCTTCTAGTAGATACGCAAGACTCCCACAAGGCACACAATAGAAACAACATGTGCTGCAATGTAGCTGGTACGCTACTTGAACTTGGAGAGTTCGAGGCACAGGGTTTCACCTCCAAAACTGCCAAGCCTTGCCAGGAGGATAGATCCAACTAACGCACTTCAATCCTTGCTTCCTTCGCTCTCGAGGATACAGAGTAAATTGCTGTGGCCACAGAGAAGTGCGAAAGTAAACTTTCTGCGTCATTACACTACAACACAAACTGAGTCTTGCTTGCAGGGACTCAGAGGCGCTAAGCTTTACAATAGGCATACAGTAACACACGTCTCGGCCTCCATCACAGGTGCTCATGACATTATATAGTTGACCAAAGCACTGGGTGATTGCTTGCTACAATGCCAGCTGTCGAGAACCAATCTTGATCGGTTGATTTGCTTCAGTTGAGCAGGCTTTCTGTGGTGACTACAGGCCTATACAGTAGAAGCATACCTGCGCGGGGGCAGGTCAAGGCGAGGAAGTTCGGCCGCCAAGGCCGCCTAAATACACAAAGTATTAGGTGCCGTTGTTCCTTCCAAAACGGTTGCGCAACTTTGTCGGAACAATAAACTCAACAAAATTGGCCGGGCAGGGTCAGCCTCCTCGAAGGAATTTGAAGCGGCACTAACGAATGGTATATCGAGCTGACCTAGAAAGGAACATATTCAACAGCTGGAATCTTAGCTAGGTTTGAGGCCGCGCTCAGAGGCAGCGGGGTGGAACCACCTGCAGAAGTTTCAGCTGCAGATATGCTCTGGTGGATGCTTGCAAATCAAATAAGGGTTGCCCAGCACCATCAAGAGAAGACTTTGTGAGCAGGAAAGCCCTGTAACATCGCAAAGAGTAAAGGAATGTTTGCCAATTCGAACATTTTGCACCGGCACTGCTCGGAAGCAATAGCATAGTTTCATCTCCCCTGCTCAAGTCACGGTCAGTGGCTGCAATTTCGCAACTTGTTGATTGGTCGGAGGGCGCCCCAACAACTGATCTTTCCTCAGGCAGAAACACAAAAAAAAGAGGCGAACATGGAACAGGAATGGCAGAATGGCACAAGAGCTCGAGGTGATCCGTCCGACTCATGCGGAACCAAAAAAAGAGGTCGCCGAGCCGCTTGTGATCAAAGGTCGCATGTCACTGCTGCGGCACGAGCCACATGAGTTTGCCGCTTGCATTTGCAGCAGATCTTGGGTGTTTGTGTTCACAGCTGCGACTGAGAAGACCACCTTGATTGCAAGGGTACAACCACTTCAAAGCATTCACCAGCGGACGGTGGATCACCCTGTTCTGCACTCTGCAGACTCAGAAAATCGCTAGTCAGGTAGTTTCTTGCTCAGCAAACGCTCAACAAGGAGTGGCTCGCAAATCATCGTCACACCGTCACACCATTCGGATCGAAGTTGGTCATGGCTCTGCGACTGCGCATCTCCCGTTCATCCCGTTGCACTGTGCTGTTTGATACATGCACTTAGCCTGTTGTCTACAAAAGGCGGGGTTCAAGCTACACTGCTGTCACATATCTATCCTGGTAATCAAAGCGTTGACTTCTACACTTTTGCATATCATAATGTCAATGAGCCAACGCACATTTGATGTCATTTGATTTTCATGAGGAATGTTTGCAATGTTTTCTCGCCGCTACCGCGGCCACTTCCCACTCGACGCCTTTAGGGCCCTTGAGTCTACTCGTTGGCACGACATCCCGCAGAAACAGTGCGTGTCCTTTGAGGCCCACTTTCCGTTCGTTCCTCGCACGTGGACTTTGTGAGCTACGTCGCATTGATATTGGTAGCGGAGCTCATCACGATCCTCGTTGAGTTTGTCAAGGGCACCCTACATCGTTGAAAACCTCTTTAAGGACCACCTTGACTTCGAGAGTGAGCTCACCATAAAGATCGTGTTCGGCAGGACAGTGGAATCATGAGTCAGCAGCAAAGAAGAAGAAGAGAACAAGATGGACCACCTGCTGACGTTCCTGTTCCACCTTCACCTGTCCGAGAAGCACCTTCACCCACTCGCGCAAATGGATCTTCAAGCCCTACGAATGGAGGCTATGGCAATGGCTTCCGAGGTCTTGACAGTGGCCTCGCAAAAGCTGCTCCTTCTTCTGATGGACTATGCCAGTCAAACTACCGCAGCTATAGAAGAAGACTTGAGTTGTATGCCCTTCAGTGCCATCGCCGCTCGAGTGAAGCTGAGATCGAAGGCGCCCTCCTTGTGGTATCGCTTCTTCGCGATATAGCTTGGGAAGCCGCAGAACAGTTGGGTTTGAATGACATCACAACTTCAACCACACCTTTCGCTCCCATCCTTCGAATGCTTGACACCCTCTACCAGTATGAGGAGCAGGTCGAAACGCCTTTCAGGTGTGAAGAGTTCTTTCAGAACTTTCAGCGAAACAAAGGTGAAGAACTTCAAGCCTACTTGGTGCGTCATCGCACCGCTTTGAAAAAGCTGAAAGAAGTGAAGATTGATCTTCCTCCTCTTCTTGCAGGTTGGCACTTGTTGACCAGATCCGGTATTCCTCGATGGACCCACCTGCAAATCAAAGCTTTGTGTCATGGAGAACTTGAATATGAAGCTGTTCACAAAGCTCTTCTACGTGTTTTTGGCGGTGACCACAAGCCAAACCACAAAGATCTCGGAGGAAAGCACTTCAAGGAAGACCTGTTCTTCGAAGAGGACGTCGATGAAGAGTTCTATGAAGATGGTGAAGATGATGAATGGTGGTGGTCTGAAGATGCTTTCTATGAAGGTGACGAAGAGCCTGAAGAATATGAAGTCCCTGAAGAGCTTGAGAATGCCATGGACCAGGTCGACGACGCTTATGTGACGTACGTGTGCACCGCCTTGCACTCGCTGGTCCAACATTCAGCGACTGAACATGCTGAAACAAGATCTCCGAGAGAAAATCCTCCGATTGCAGAAAGAAGAAGAAAAGACACATCTCACCTTGTGCAAGGACACCATGGATGTGATGGAGGACGAGGTTGATGGTGGCATGGTTATGGAGCGCCCTCACTTGGCTATGTCTTGGACCACCGAAACCATGAACAGCATGCAAGGCATGGACGCTATCTGCAATCGATGCCGGACAGGCCTGAAGTCCTATGATCGTGAAGGTCACTGCCTCGGGAAAGTGAAGAAACCAACGAGACTGAGAACAAACAGCCCTGAGGTTTTCGAAGCTCTTGATCTTCCCTGCCTCTGTCTTCCTGGAACTCATGCACCTATGGAAGGCAAATCGAAAGAGCTCAAGAGCATGCAGAACTACGAAGAATTGTTTGCGAAAAAGGCAGCCAGTGCAATCTACACCGACATGGAGAATCGCTGGCGATGCCGTGAGATTTGGCGCATCTTCGTGACTGAGGAGCTCATGGAAGAAGAAATGGAGAGAAAGAAAAGAAAAGTGAATGAAGCTGAACTGCAGTTGGCCAAGACTCACAGCAAGCAAGCAGTCAACATCGTGGCAAAACTTCACAAGCAACTTGGACATCCTGGACGGGGAAAGTTGACACAATCTCTTCGAGACGCTGGTTTTGAAGATGAAATTGTCCAATGTGCCCGTGAATACAAGTGCGATGTTTGTGCCGCTCACAGCATGAAGAAACTGGAGAAACCTTCCTCCTTGCCTCAAGCAAGCCACTTCAACCAGATCTTGGAAGCCGACACCTTTCACATTAAGTGGAATGATGAAAAGAGACGTGTGCTTGCAGTCGTGGATGTTTACTCTCGCTTTGAGATCAATGCTGTGATCGCTAGAGAAACTGAAGAAGAAGAAATCCAAGTTTTGCAAGACCGATGGCTCAACATCTTCGGCCCTCCGGAAGTTTTTCGGACTGATTCTTCTGGTGCTCACATGAGCCAGAAGTACTTGGACTTCTTCGATCATCATGGTATTCGTTTGATCCTGGTTCCAAAAGAAGCACACAACCGCATGGGATCTGTTGAACGACTTCATGCTGTACGCCGCCTTCAGTTGCTCAAAATGCAAAAGGAAGAACCCAACATTCTTCTGGAAGCTGCAGTGCGTGTTGCTTGTTACCAAAGAAACCGACTTCGTTCAGTGCATGGAAGCTCACCTTATCAGATCGTTTTTGGACACAATCCACATGATGGAGGCCTCGCTGATGAACCATGCAAGCTGAGGCCTGATGAAAAGGGAGCACACGTCGAAGACCAAGCCTTGCGACACCTTGCTGCGCAAGCTTTTCATGCGGCAAATACCAGCACTTTGCTCAAGCGCGCCCTCAGTGCCAAAGTTCGTGCTGAACACCCAGAGATCTACATCGGAGACCATGTGTTCTACTGGAGACCTTCTCCTGCCAAGCTCGATGTTGAACGATGGCATGGTCCCGCACTTGTCTGTGCGATTGAGCCTCGAGTTTTGGATGATGGCTCAACTCGTGCCTCTGTTTTCTGGGTGGCGCATGGCAGTTCTCTGGTGCGTGTTGCCCCTGAGCACATTCGTGCTGAGGTACCTCGTGAACGAGCTGAGCGATTGAAGACTCAACCTGACTCAGCGCACACTTCGTGTCTTCGAGATCGAGTTCGTGCTGCTCTGGCCCCTGTGCAGGGCCCTGTTCGTTTTTTAGATTTGGCTGGGGATCCACCTGCTGCTAACGCATCGGGAACTTCTGTGTCCACTTTTTCGCCCACTCCTTTGCAGTCTTTGAACCAAAATGTGCAGGACATCCGGGAGTATGGCATGGACACCACGGACACAAGCGCAACTCCAGCAAAACAAGCACAGCAACAACAGGAGTTCAGCACGACAGAACAACAAGCAGAGGAGCCAACAGAGATAGCAACAGGCAAGACGGAAGAAAAGCAAGCAAATGAGAGCAACAGACAACACACAGCGGCAGCAGCAGAAGCAACAGCAGAGAGACGTGAGAGATCTCGCAGTCCTCCTCCGAGGGATGAACAGCACCAACTAAACTCCTACAACCAGGCACGGCAACTTGATGGACTACAACCGGTGACACCTGAGAATCCACAATTCCTCCAGCACTACAGCAACATGATTGGCGCAGATCAGCCTGATGATGCACTTGCCACTGAAACATTCAGTGAGAAATACTTGTCTCCTGAGGAGAAGCTACAATTCGACGAAGCCAAGGACACTGCACTCAACGTGCGGTTTGACAATGATGCTTGGCGTGTCGTGGACGCCTCAGAGGCTGGTCCTGGTGAGATCATCCCTGCTCGCTTTTTGCAAAGGTGGAAACCCACCAAGACCGGGAAGAAAGCCAATGCCCGGGTCATCATCCAAGGATTTCGCCATCGTGATGTCCTTGAAAACACCTTGGATCGAGAAAGTTCCACCTTGTCGATGACTGGCAGGAGCTGTATCTACTTGGTCGCTGTCCACAAACCATGGAAGCTTTGGACCGCTGATGTGAAAAGTGCCTTCATGCAGGCCGATGAGATTGGCTCTTCGACCAGGATCTACATCCAACCGTCTGCCGACATGCGAAGACGACTTGAACGCAAGATTGGCCTCAAGCCATGGGAAGTCATGAAAGCGACACGTCCCGCTTTCGGTGATGTACGTGCACCCTGCCAATGGAACAAGACAGCCGACACCTACCTTCGTGAGTCTCTTGGTTTGGTGCCTCATCCGCTGGACAGCTGTGTCTATTTGAGCTTGAGGTTGGCCCACAACGAGGACGACCCCTTCTGTTGCTTTGACTGGAACGGTCGCCCACACATTGTTGATGGCCTTTTGGGATTGCATGTCGACGATTTTGTTGGCTGTGGTGAGGGAGTCCACAATCCCTCTGACTTTGACAACGAAGAGCTTGATCCTGCAACCTTCTCTGGCCGCTTGCACTTGCTTTCCAAGCGCTTCAAGTTCGGTTCATGGGATTTTGGACAGTCTTCAAAGATTGTTTTTTGTGGTGCGCAATTGGAGCAATCCATGGACTACATGTCATTGAGTGTTTCTCTTCGTGACTATGTTGCCAAAGCGAAGCCCATCTCCATCAACAAGCACCGCAAGTCATGTCCCAATGACCCTTGTGATGCTACAGAGCACCGCCAATTCAGAGCTTTGATTGGAGCACTCGCTTGGCCAGCAAATCAATGCACGCCGGAACTTTGTGCCTCCATCAGTTTGCTGCAAGCTTCAGCCAGCGGACCATGTGTGAAAGACCTGTTGGAAGCAAACAAGGTGCTTAGATTTGCAAAAGAAGCCGCACAACAACATCTTTTTCGAATCAGGTCGCACGGAAGCTTGGCTGATCTATGTCTCGGCGCCTACACCGACGCCAGCTGGGCAGTCCGCCCTGATGGCAGCAGTCAAGGAGGTATGGTCATTTTTGCTTGCAACCACCAGGAGATCGAAAGCGATCAGCTCATGGCCCTGACCATCCTGCACTGGAGCTCAAAGAAGTTGGCTCGTGTTTGCAGGTCCAGTTTGTCAGCAGAAGCTCAGGCCGCAGCAATGACGGTCGATGAACTTGAATGGACAAAGATTTTCTTGCCCTCATCAAGGATTTGAAC
Organism: Durusdinium trenchii; assembly: GCA_963970005.1. Classification (NCBI taxonomy): domain Eukaryota; class Dinophyceae; order Suessiales; family Symbiodiniaceae; genus Durusdinium; species Durusdinium trenchii. The sequence goes on along the minus strand of CAXAMN010025805.1, from coordinate 1,659,017 downwards.
CTGGACATTCAAGGCAATGATGCATTGAGAAAGTTCGGAACTTCACCCCTGGCAACGGACGCAAAAGCATTGTTCGATGCTGCTCAGGCGAAAGCTTCTGGATTCCGGTTGAGTGAACGAAGGACGGCAATTGAAGTTGCCATCATTCGACAAAGAATGGAAGCTCTACAAGGCCGTTGGTTCTGGGTGAACTCCCTTCAAATGATCGCCGACGGGTTGACAAAGCCGACAGCTAAGGACAACTTCCTTCAGATCCTTGCACGTGGCACTCACCAACTGAAATACAATCCTGAGATTGTTGCAGCAAAGAAAGTGTCAGTTGAAGAGCGAGAAGCTGAACGGTTGCGCCATGAACAGTTCGCTCAGGAGCTCGACGACCACCACGCCTTGGTGAATGAGGAGATCGATGAAGCCAAAAAGAAAGAGCTTGGTTTGTGTCTTTTAGAAGGCTGCAACAAACAGTGTGACAAAAGCAATGAGAAGAACTTGTTTTGCAGCCGTCGTCACTTTTACACTCACCAAAGCCGAACCCAAGGTCGACATGACACCTGGCACCGGGCTGCTTTGGCCGCCGCTGCTACTTTGATGATGGAAGAACTGCCTTTGTGTGAAGCTGCTGAACTTGAAGGCAGTGGACAAGTTTTGGTGGATTGGAAATTCCTGATCACCATCGGTGTCATGTTCCTCCTAGCATGTGTTGGTGTCGAAGTGCTCATGTACCGGGCCTACATGTTTGTCCGAGAGCATGTTTTGCTTTTCCTCAGAGAGCGTGTGCCTGCGAATGCCTTGACCTCTGAGAATGTCAACGCACCTAGCCATGTCGCCGTTGAGGAAAATGAGATTCCTGACTTTGACGGCCCTGTCCTGAATGCCCTGACGCTCGCACGACGTCCTGGTTTAGATAGTGGCAGCACCAGCACGAACACGGACTCCAACATGAGCCAAGGAGAATGGGAGCGTTGGAGTGCTTTGAAAATGCAAGTACAACAAGAGCGTGCGCAACACCCTTGGCGTATGCTCGTGGCTGCTTTGGATGACAATGAAGGAGGCCTTGACCCTTCCACAAGAGCTGCACTCACTGCTGAATCTTTCACCACTCAGCGGTGGAGAAAATTCTGTGAATTGATGAAGGAAGATTCTTCTCACAACTACACGGACGAGCAGATCAAGCAGTGGCACAGAATGTGGAATGACAACCTTTGTTTTTTGGCTGATGTCAACAAGAAGATTGTGAGCCAACGCCGTCGTTTGGATGAGCTTGAAGAACGTGAACATTTTCGAGAACAAGTTCGATTGGGTGAAAAGAGTGACATGATGTCGCAAACTCCCCTGACATGTGTCACAGGAGAACGACCACGAAAGCTACCACAAAGAGAGCATGGAGCTCGGATGCATGTGAATGCATTTTCCAGTAGAAGAGGCCGAATTTTGAATGTTTTCCTTTGGTTCAGGACACTTAGAAGCCCATTGCAAAAAGCTTTGGCCTGTGTCAATGAGCTAACGCACATTTGATGTCATTTGATTTTCATGAGGAATGTTTGCAATGTTTTCTCGCCGCTACCGCGGCCACTTCCCACTCGACGCCTTTAGGGCCCTTGAGTCTACTCGTTGGCACGACATCCCGCAGAAACAGTGCGTGTCCTTTGAGGCCCACTTTCCGTTCGTTCCTCGCACGTGGACTTTGTGAGCTACGTCGCATTGATACATAAAGAATACAAAACAAGCGATACTGCAACCCAGTTGGCAAATACGCGATCGAGTACAAGAAATCAATCCGGTCAAAGTCTTGGAGTATTAGAGCATAACAACTGGTTTCCAGTGGATCGTAAGTTTAACCCACTTGAAACTCCGAGCCAAAGTGCTTGGCAGCAACACTTTCTGAGGACCACCTCATCCCACTGGTCAATAAGGCTGTAACGCAAGTGAACCTAACGCTCAGGCTGCCATGATATCTTCGCCTGGCTCATCCAGGTTTCCTTCAGAACTCTCAAAGTGGTGTGCTTTGCCAATTAGGATCAATCAGGATATACAACTACTTGCTGTAGGTCTGTTATTCCCCCACATGAGGATGGTGAAACATGCAGTCCACATGTTTGACAACGAACCAACACCAAGCACATATCTCATATTCTCCAAGGATCGGGTCAGAATCGCTTGTAGCCGTGCCAGGCGGTTCGCGTCAGGTGATCTTGCTTGCAATGAGGCCGGCATGCCGCCCATTGCAGCCATACCGCCCATGCCAGTGGCAGCTGGCTTGGGCAACACCACGCTTTGCCCCATCACGGGGCCCTGCCTGACAAGAATGGAAGTGAGGTGAGTGGATGCTGGTGATCCCCAATCCACTGGGCTTTAAACGACTTAATCCTACATTAAATACACCACTGAAGTGCCTTTAGATTGGAACTGCATCGAGGGAGACCACAAATTGCGGGATGGTGTGGTGAACCCTTGAGGCTCTGCAAACGGTGTTGAGATGCAAAATGAATAAAGTATGATGTTCCTTCCTTCTCAACAACATGCTCCACTGTCAACCACATGGAAAGCTTGCATCTCAAATCATTCTAGAACAGCGCCCCTCTGTCTCAGGATGTATCACTCGGGCAACAAGCATGGAAACTGTAAATGGTGGCTGGGAAGATTGCAACGTTCCTCTACTGGAGGAGTTTGCAGGTTTCTACAAATGTCAGGTTTGGGAGGACAGTTCCCACTATTTCAAGACCTGGTGATCTTAAGCCAAAGAAGCCCTAGCAGGTCATTTGCAGACATGTTTCGGATTGGAGTTGAAAGCATTGTTTGGTGCAGGACCCAACAGTCCACTGCCAGAAGCCATGAGCTTTCAAAGGGTCCAGCCCGAAAGTCCAGCGAAGCAGGTTTTTGAATAATAACAGTTTCAGGTGCCCCTGTTTAGCTCAAAACATGTTGTTGTTTTGTGTATATATGTATATATATCATATATCCATATTTGGCACTGCTTAGCAGTTGTGTATGGGACTGTGGTAGCAATATGTTGATTTCAGAGCCGCAACAGCTGAGCGCAGACACATGGAGAATGCATGCGTTACAAAGCTTTTTTGTACCTAGTAGCTTCTAGTTACCAATTCTAAAATATCAAACAAAAAGAGTCAAGAACTTGACAAAATCCTCGTCTGCATCAGTGCGTAACGTGAATGTCACCTGCATGCATGATCAGCACTCAGGGGAGACTTTGCCTGATGTCTTGGAATCATTCCAAGCACATGCGACAGATCCAGATTCACCAGCTACTTCCCAAACTCCACCGGCTGTGCACCCAGAATAATTGCCGGCGACACCGCGCAGCCAGGTAGTGCGGCGGCAACCGCAGCCAGACTGGGCAAGCAACAGGTCATGCGAGGCTGGGGCGAGTCAACTGCTACGTGCAAAACCAGCACTTTCACCTGGGGATGTGGGCATAGAAGTCGTGGACAGGGGTGCAAGGAAGCTGTGGACAGAAGGTTCGAGAGCCCTCTGCAAACATGGCCAAACAATATGTGTCGCCTCTTTTGCACCTTGGCAACACTTGTAGCCACCCAAGAACAACTTGGATGAGTCAGCATCTAAACGATGCTTTAGGAAGCAATCGAAATTGACCTTCTTTCAAGGTCCTACTTTTAAAAGCGCTCACTACCCACCGACCATTGGGCCTGGGAACGTCCCATTCAAAGGCATTTTGAGCATTTTCTCTGTAGAGAGGCTTTCTTGAGCCATTCCCTCGTCTTCAAGCAGTGAATCCAAGGTCATCTCCCTGGCCTCTGTGGTCAACTCCGTCGCCCCTTGAAGCTCCAGGACTTCTTTCAAAGCCACGGATGCTTCGGAGACGTCCTCCTCCAAGGCAGGGAGCAGCAAGTCTTTGGCCTCAGACAAGTCCTCCTTCTCCAACCAAAACAGCCGAAGTCCCTCCTCAAAGCAACGAGAAAGTCGTACGTAGTCACTGACGTGGTCCACGAGCTTGCAAAACATTGCCAAAACTTGAAGGAAAAGGAAAACAAAGATTGAGTCAATTGAGTCCTCTCCTCATTTTGCAACATTGCCTGCAGATTTGCTCTCCGCCGCAGCCTCCGTTGCAATTGCTCTTGCAGCACTTCTCGCAACGAGCTCAAGTCTTTCTTCGCCAAGTCCAGGCTAGACCCTCGGACGTTCCTGCGAAGCCGTAGCTTCAAGCCCTTGAGGATAAAGCCCGCCTGCGAATGTGATCCGCATCCAATATGAGGATTACCGCATTCGCTTGTGTGATGCGGTGCTAATGAGAACTTTGCATGTGTTGCAGGGATAACAGTAACTGGCTATCCGCGGCAATGAAATACAGTATATACTTTGGCGCAACACCCTCACCGTAACACACCCTGCAAATGATGCCATGGGATGCAAACAAAGATAAACAAAGCCTTCCACGCGCATCCTGCATCGGTCTGAGTGTTGGGTCCTGGTGAGACCTTCCACTGGCTATTGCACAAGACTAGTGACTAGTGATTGCTCGGTTATTGTTGCGCAAATTTCAGTTTCCAGTTACACATTCTAGGATCATCTGGTCGCCCCACCGTCCACGCCCATGCCAGCCTTCTTCACTACATCTTCGCGTTCGGGAGGCTTTCGCATCCGCTCCAGAAGCCAGACGCGAACCTCACCTGCCTGAGAGGGCTCCTTATCCCAGCACATGTGCTGTAGCAAAAGCAAGTCCTTCAGGGTACAACTCAGTCTCACGGTTTTGCTCTAAGTTCTATTTTTGAAACAGTCTGAAAGGCATGGCCTAGCCACCAACACCTCGCACTTCACCTGGCCTTGCTGTTTCGTTGCAGGAAAAGGTGCCCCGAAGCATACGATCTTTCCGGCTGATGCTATTCTCAGAGCTATGACCCTAAAACAGTGCCAACTGGTTGGCCCAACCATTCCCCCTGCGCCCTTCAGTCCAGCTCAGAAACCTCCTCCGCCCCAGCAGTGAAGGCGGCCAGGCGGATCAAACGCACTGCCTTCTTTAAGCGACGGTCTGAGAGCAGCACAGGCGGCTCAGCCTCATCCCGCAAGTAGGCCCTGCATGAGGCGACTGCACTCACTCAAAATCAAGAAACGCTAAGAAGTGAACTATATCGACTGTGGTTAGGGTGCCAAGCCGATTTATGTGAAATGAGTTCCAGCATCCTTCTGCAGTTTGGTGATATGTCGAAAAACCGAGGGGAAAATCCAGCACCATAGGCTTCGCTTCAAAGCAGCTTGGAAATTACTTTGTTCTGAACCCGCTCATGGGGTCTGGCCTCAAGCTCACCACCAAATCAAGGAGATCGCTGGGAAAGACCGTCTTTGAGGCCAGGCTTTGACATTCAACGGAGTCAACGACTGACAACATAGGACCTTCTTCTTCGTTGTCATCGCTTTGTTCGGCGTCAACTTCCTGGGCAGGACGTTCTTGCATTTTCATGCCCGAATCGATATCCGAAAACAGATCTGAGAGAAAATCACGAGAGAAACCAGATCCGAGAATCCAAAGACCTTTTCAAAAACTCTGGCACTTCTCGATCGGAGACCCGTGGCACGGCTCTCCGCAGCAGGAAGCGGTCAAAGAGCGCTTCCAATTCATCAGACTCTGGGAGCTCGTTGGAGGCAGCCACTGCGCACCATAGAGGGACCTCAATCCTCAGGAAATGGCCAAAGGCAGAGTATATTCCAAAACGTCAGTTCCGAGCGGTGGTTTTTGGCACAAAAAGCACACTTTCCCGAAAATCACAGCACTGAGGTCCGAATCCCTACCCATCCTAGCACCAGCCTCACACACCCTCCCAGACAAAAAGGTTCATCCAATGTCAATTCATGCAAAAGTTGTGTCAAGGAAACATTTCCGAAAATTTTGCACCCCATGTTCCAACCTTAACCCACTCTTTCTGCGAGGGTCCTTTCCACACCATTGTCAAAGCGTCGCTCGTTTAGAAGCGTCAGCAAGGCGTTTAGAATGGAAGAGTTGGCCTGGAGAACATGGGCCCAACAAGGGCCACGCTAGAGGTTTTTTGGTAAGAATCCTACTTTACAAAGCAGTGTTCCGCAGAACTGATGGGCAGAAGTTTCGAAATACAAACAAACAAACAAACAAACAAACATACATACATACATACAAACATACATACATACAAACAAACAAACATACATACAAAAGTACAAACATCATATACATACATACATACATACATACATACATACATACATACTTACATACTTACATACTTACATACTTACATACTTACATACTTTCATTACATTACATTACATTGCATTGCATTGCATTACATTACATTACATTCATACATACATACATACATACAGACACACAGACACACAGACACACATACATACATACATACATACGTACATACATACATACATACATGCAGGGTCGCGGTCGCAATCGGAAAGCTAAACGTCTGCATTCGGAAACTGTGGGACGGTTGTACTTGGAAACTGGACAGTTGTATTCGGAAACATTCGGAAACTGGTAGTCGGAAACTACCCGATATAAACTGGTATTCGGAAACTGTAAAACTAGTCGGTACTTGAAAACTATATCTGGAAACTGGAGGATCAGCGTCATGTTCGGGTACTGGTATATTGGGAAATGTGAAGGTCGGAAACTGGACACGTTTAATTCGGAATCTGGGATTCGGAAACTAGACACAAGGAATTCGGAAACTGGAACACGTGGACACAAGTAGCTTGGAAACTCCTACTGCGGAGTGTGGAAACTGGAAACATGGTGTTCGGAACTTGAAAGCGGCGCAAGGAAAGTTGAGCTCGGACAACCAGAGGTTATGTCATATTCAGGGCTACGTGAAAGATCTCCAATAGTCTTTCTATGGGGGACTTACTCATATACCCTCGATATTATGACCAGGAGGAAAAAAGACACACTCACTGGACTGAAAGCATTCTGCGCCACGCGCTTTATTCTTTCTCTTGCCTTCTTCCGCCCCTGAAGTCCGGGAGCTTCACAGACTTCAGTATGATCGCGCAGTAGTAATGTTACCTCTTGGTTTCCATTATGCGCAATCGGTCAAAGTACATTGGAGCCTCAATTGGAGCAGGGCAGCGGCGTGCTTGTCGGACACTCTTATGGAACAATGTAGCGGGGCACTCTTGTCCAACACTCTTGTAAAAAACTATTGTGGGACACTCTTGTGGGACACTCTTGTAGGACACTCTTGTGGGATACTCTCGTAGGAGGCTGTTGTGGGACACCCTTGTAGGACACTCTCGTAGGACACTCTTACTTTTGTCGGACGCTCTTCTGTGGGACACTCTGTTGGGGCAATCTTGTAGGACACGCTTTTGGGGACACTACTTGGAGTCTCCTCACGTCTCCAAAACTGGCGTTTTGTATGAAACTTCCTCAAAACTCAGAGTTTCCTCCAAAACTCATGGTCACTGCGTCTATAACACTAACTCATTCTTGCAACCCTTGCTTAAATCAACATGACACCCCTCGGTATTAAATCAACTACTGTTGGGGATAAGTTCTGTTTGCAAACCATGAGATCCACACCCCCTTGCGCACACAAGGGACACTGCGCCCACGCGCCTCTGAAGGCTGCGCTCAGGGTGAACGCTGAACCCGCGCCGCCCACCATGGTTGGCCCGTCAGAGGCAGTGATGGACAAATCTTCAACGCTAGAAGCGCACTAGTCAAAACTAAGTTCGAAGTTCTACCTCTACAATACGACCGCCAGCACCGAAAGAAGGATTCGCGGCACCGACCGGCTTGAACCCAGTCCACCCAAGACCTCTCGGAAATCAAACTTGTTCTGATAACAAACCTTGCAACGATGGGGCTCAAACTCTCTCTCAGGGTGCTCCCTCACCCCACACAATCGAAAAGCCAAGACCTGGCGCAGGGCGTGATTCAATCTTATTCTGCAAAAGAGATGCAAGTAAAGTAGCCAGGATGGCTCTTCTTTTGAGCCGACAAGCTTTAATTGTCTGGCCCATTCGTGTTTCTGCTCGCGCTGCGCAGGCCTGGCAGCAGGGTTACCTTCAAGACAAGATAAAGCCAGCGCACCAGGGTCATGGACTCGCTCATGGCGAATAAATCTTGCTTGGAACACGCAAAAAATCTCCAATCATCGCGCCCTAAGCAAAGAACATACCAGCGACCGGTCAAACCTCCAGACTCCAAGCGACCCACAGAGCGCCCCACTGCTTCAAAACCCCTCACTGGCCCCCATGCACTGCTGAACAGTGCACGCACCAGAGGTGGGATCTTCATCTGTTTGGCGTCTTCGAGGCTGCTATCGAGCTCCTCGAGCTGACTCAAACTATTGATTCTCTCTGCATAGTCCCTTCAGCAAGCTTCTGCGGCAACTTTGCGATCAATCGCGTCTTTTCCTCAGGGCAGAAGAAGAAAGATGCGCGGCAGTGCCAAAGCAGAAGCAGCAGCAGCAGCAGCAGCAAAGCGGTCCCTTTGCGCCGGCTTCCCATAGAGGAGTTCAGCAATCCTTCACGACCCCACCGTTTCCTCCACAACGCCGGTTTCCTGAATCGTGATTCGCACACAGGACCCCTCCCCTACACAGTTTCGAGTCAGCGGTAGTTTGGTAGGAATGGCACCTGCGATTCAATCGCTTGCCACATGAGGCCCTTTTGATAGGTCAAAAAGATAAGTCCTGGCATCATCCTTTACAAGTGACGCTTCACCATTCACAAGCGGCTGCTTCCGGCGGTGTTGATTTCTAAGCGCGTGCCTTTCGCTTGCTTGTTTGAACAGATTCTTTTTCAAGGCCTTCCAAGCAGTGCATTCCATGCTTGCGGTTTCACGTAGCTTGTCCGACTTGCATTTATATTGCCCGTTCCTTTCACTGTACAGTTGACCTCTAAATCAATACTCTGCACCAAAGAACCTTTAAAAATATCTATATATATATATGACCTTAGCCGGTCGAACATCGACCAAAGCAATTTCATACACAGGGTTGCAAATTTTGCGACATTGCGCGTACATACAAACATACAGACATACAGACATACATGCGTACATGCGTACATACATACATACATACATGCACGCATACATGCGTACATACATACACACTTACTCACCTTCATACCTACACACCTACCTACATACCTACATACCTACATACTACATACTTACATACGTACCTGTGCATCTGCGTACCTACGTATCTACGTGCCTGTGGGCGCATATACGCATACACACCACAAAGGGCACAAGGGAGTAAGCAATAACACTCAAGCAGGTACGTGGTCCCAGCATCCAAGGGTCATATCTGCCATGGAACGCCGCCCCCCTTCGTTGGACAACCAACTGCATCCATGGGCCATGGGACTGTCCCCTGCCCTCGACATTCAGAAAAGTCAAGGCAGACTCTGAAACCAAGGTGGCAAGCAGGTACAAAAAGCCAGTGGCCCTTCGAGGAAACTGAATTCCAAAAGCTTCCAGAGCACGCACTTCGCGAGTGCGTCTATCCTCGCGCCAGCCCAGGGTGTACACAAAGAGTGTTTTGCGTGGCCGCACCGAACAGGGGTTTGTCTCCTTCTCCCGGCCGGAGAAGAGAGCGGTCCACAGCAGACGCAGGAGGCCCTATGCCAAACGTTGGTTGAGACTTGACGGCTTGATGGAGCTTATAAGTTGCGCGCAGCGGTCCAGAGCAGCCAGCCATTTTGCCATGGCCAGAGCAGACCGCAGCGGTCGCAGTTCTCTCAAGGTCCAGCAGGGTCTGTCCTAACCTTAGGTGCACACACAGCATATACATAGACCAGGCCACTTCCACCTAGGTTCGTTCTAATGAGGTTTGGCTTGTTTTTCCGGCACCTTCATTTGCTCCACCCCCCCCGTTCATCCTTTCTCCCCTCACACACTTTGGTTTTGCTCTTTCTTTTCATGTCTTTCTTGCCTTCACGTCTCGTCATCTCATCCTGTTTTCTCTTTTGCGCACACACTGGCCCAACCCTTAGCGAATTCGCGCACAATTGCGTCCAAACGAGGTTTTATTTTAGGTCGCCCAGGTCGTTACAAGGAGGTTTGTTTGGTTCAATGTTTGCCCCTGGTCACGTCTTCATCCTTCCGTCCTTTGCGTGCGCACACCTACACTTTAGTCTGGGCCCTTGGTTCTGGCTCTAGATTTTGCACCCTTTACGGGGGGCGTGCGGGTGAAAATTTGGAATCAAAGCGAACCATAGCGAACCTTTCTGTTATTTCAAGAAGCAGGGGTGCGCAGCACCTGTGATCTACTGCACACAACGAAGCTATGATCACAGATGGGAAGGGATCAAGGACGCTTGATCCTGTATCTGCTTGAGAACACACAGACTCCAATGGTCCTCCCTTGCTTTGAGGGTGTTTCAGGTGGAGGTATGGGCGTGATCATGGGCGCGTAGGTAAAAAGAACAGTCAAGGGGCAGTTTGGTAGTCTGGAATTGCTATATGTTCGGGGCGACTTTGTCATGGGTACCGGAGCTAAGCCCAACCGAATGCTGGTGGCAGGTGTTCCGGAGCTTGTTTGTATCACCCTGCGATTGACGTTCTGTCAGGGGGGAGAAGTTGAGTTCTCTGGTTGATGGTCGTCGAAAGGAACGGGATGTTCATGGACTTTCGTGACTACATCGTGATGAAGTAGGTCAACGGCTGCAAGAAACATTAAGTTAATTTGTGCATTTTGCCATATTACAAATCTCAGCACATCACAGTTCACCGACCACAATGCACTTCGCAACACCACATCTCATCAAGCTGTTGATGACCAGACTACATGTCACGAGACAGCATACTTCACTACATCACAGACAGGCACATCATACATCATCGCGTGAACCTTCATCACCCAACCATGTTCCTCACGCACACACTCGGGAAATGCGTACTGAATGGAAAGCCACTTGACACACGCCCACCTAGGTATTAAAGCCTAAAAACCAGGAGTGAGGTATGTAAAGCGTTCTGACCATGAGACCTCCATGAGCACCTCCATGAGAGACTCCAAGAATCCACAAAGTTCCAAATCGAGAGCCGAGCGGTTGAACTCGGAAGATTCTCTTCGAAGATTTCTTTGACTGGTAGCAAGAACGCTTTGACCGAACACCACCCAAAATAAAACTCTAAAAGGACCCGAGGCCTTGAAGATCTCATCCAAGAAAGCGACGTCTGCGGTGGGAAGGAAGCCTTCAACCTTGCGGCGCAGCTCATCCTTCTCCAGCGCTTGGAGCGACAACGGGCCAAAGACCTACCGTGTCCCGCAGTCCCAAGCGCACGGGAAGGATAATCATGCAAAGGAAGAAAGAAATAAAAATAAAAAGAAAACTCAAAAGGTCAAAAGAAAGGAAAGAAGGAAAAGGAAAGAAAAACAAGAGTGTGTGGGCTTGGTGATCTCTGCCACTCCTGCAAGCAAGTGTTTCACACCGATAGATAATGCTGACTCCAACGATGCTGAGGAATAAGAAGGGATTGAGGTATTGCAAACCCATTCCCTGTCAGAGACATGGACATCAAAAATGATGTGAATAGAGTTCTCCCAAACCATGATAGTTGCAATCCTGCAAGGCCGCTATTGATTCCAGTTGCGCTTAATTAGTGAGAACTCACGATGGCCTTCTACAGTACCTAAGAGCAATGGCCTCCAACCTAATAGCCATAACTATAAAATGTAAAAAAAAGAAATCCATCTCTCAGATTATACATATATATATATGTTCAAAGCCTCCGAGCTCCATGTTTTTCATATAGCCTCCATACCTTCTATGTGCTCTATGTTCCTCAGAGCTCCCATCTCTCTGCTCCAGATCCTATGGCCCACCTCTTCAGGCACTGAGAAGCGCGTCAAGAGCCGCTCGAAGAACTTGCCACGGCAGACTTCCGCCAAACGCCGCGCGAGCAAGCTTTTGGCCGTGCCTCGCACGAGTCACGCGGCCCAGAGGCACTGGAGAAATAACGGGATTCGGATGGCAAAGGAGCCTGACCTCAAACAAAGGGAGCCATTTAAGGCAACAACCCAGTCCTCCCAAGGGTACAACAAATGATAGCCGATACGGTAGCCGCCCCAGGACGATAGGCGCCCCAACTTATATTCTCCTTAAAGCCCAGTAGAAGGACCAAACCCTGACACCCTGATCCACAACGGGGGAAATGGAAAACAATTAGGATAATCAGGTTGCTGAAAGTATCCTTTAATGTCTGTCTGATGTTCGCTTCGTTTGGCGACATTGTCTCCTCACTCGTTTGACTGCCTTGCGCTTTCCGTTTGACCTCTTCAGGTTCCACCGGAACTCCTCCTCTCGTTCGTCCCAGCCCTTCGCAGCTCCGGACGCCTGGAGGGCCCAGCAAGAAGAGATGTTCTCCGCTCAGTGCCGCCAAGAGCATCAGCTTGGCTTCGACGCTCCGCTCGACCAGGCCTCACCGGACGCCGTATCTCCGGTCCGACACCACCAACTCTTTGATGATGAAGGACAAATTCAATTCTTGAAGTGTATGTTCATGGTCTGACCAATCTGATGTTGATCTTGCCAACCTCTACTCTACTAGGTTGCTCATTCACTTATGAACCCACAGTGGATAGGAGTTGCTTCAAAGGCAGTTGAATAGCGTTTGCGGCCTATGAATAGAGTTTGAAAATCTGAATCAACTGCACAGAATAAGCTTACCATCCGGCCTCCTGTCAATTGCGTGTAAGCCTTGGAGAGCTTGGTGGCCAACGGCCGATCACTTGCTGGAGCAGCATCTGCTACGACCTCCTGACACATCACCCTTACAATCTTTCAGAGCCTTCCACATGAGAGCTACCACAAAAGAAAGAAAGCGGCGCCTTCACAAGCTGCTTTTCAGATCGTACAGGACACGATTCACCCACTTTGGGCAAAGTAAGCACATTCGCCAACATTTGATCACCAGTCCTTGCTCTGATCCAGTTGCCCATAATTTCACCCAGTACAATTGGTTGGAGGGAAAACCTGCTGCAGAGACGACCGCTTGGACTTAGACGTTAGACTTCCCAAACGTCCTTCTCCAGCTCAAGCAATGTGATAGACGCATCCAAGCGAACCTTGGCCAAAGGCCCTTGCAACGTTGCAAGCACTCGCCGCTGTACATCCTCTCAGCAATTCAAGAAGTGCTTGGAATCCCAAGTAGTTTCAAGCAAATGGAATCGAATGGCTACTTACTCTCCTTCAAGCAAATGGTACCAGTAGTTGAAGGTGGAGGGAAATCTCAGCTTCAACGTGCATGTCTTCAAGATTGTCTGGCATATGTACAACGCAAATGAGAACACACTCTCTTCCATTTTTGCCTTCGAGACATGCCCATCTTGCACCCAACCGTGTGAAAACTCCATTTCGAAAGGCACCCCATGAGGCACCCCATGAGGCACCCCATGGCGCCTCCAATTGGGATGAGTTTTCATGGGATCCCGGCTCTGCCGACGACCACGTCCTGCCTCAGGGCTCTGCCCGAAGTGCTGCAGCAGCTCATTGCTCTGTGCACGCTGCTCCTCAGGTCCACTCCGCCAGAGAACTCCAAATGCATTGAGTCCTCTAATTATTGTGCCTCGGAGGTAAAGGAAATTGTATTATTGAAGGATGTTGTATTCTTGGACATCATGTTGTAAAAACAGGTGTATAATTAAGGTGCAGTGACGTCCACTTAGGCGAGCCTTGTATAGTTTTGAAAACGGCTTTTGCTTCCTTTGGTTAGCGTCTAGGTTGTTCAAGCATGCAAAGAGAGTTGACCTCGTGACGCAACGAAAAAATAGGATCCAGAAGAAAGGAAGCAAAAGAGAGGAAAGAGATCCGATTTAGTCTCAAAGTTTCCCAAAGGATCGAACCAAATCGACCATGCAAAGGGGTCGAAGAAGCTCCCCTCCTTGCTTGAAGAACCTACAAAAGAAGGAAGGAAGGAAGGAAGGAAGGAAGGAAGGAAGGAAACACATCCATTGTCATCTCGGCGAGGTGGAAGCTTCGCCTTCAGCAGCGCCAGCAGCAAGTGAGCAGGCTCCACAGCTGCATGTCCGAGTCGAACCTGCTCCTCCTGGGCAGCTTGTAGGGAGCGTCTCGTCATGGGCGTGAACATCATCGGCACCTTCGAAGTTGCACCTGCAAACGTGAAGAAGAGGAGCACATTGTAGCCAATGTGTCAAGTTGTGTCAAGAACTTTGGAATTGGGATTCCAACATTCTCAGACAAGGACTAAGTGACTAAGTGTCACTAACCTAATTCAAAGCATTACTTTGGCTTGACGAGAGCCCAGCACTTGTTGGTACAAAGTCTTATCCTTGCCTCATCGTGCCCAACCCCACTCTGCCGCGCCTGATGCTTTTTTGCCTTTTGCACCCTTTTGCGAGCGCTGCTGCAAGTAAGAAGCCACCTGCAACAACTCCCCCCGCACTGCACACACTCAAGCTACTATCGTACGATCTTACAAAGCTAGCCCATGAACATAAACTTGCTTACCGTACCAATCTTCGCTTACCCTCACCTGCTCAGTGGAGATGCCAGGGAATGCAGCTTTTCTTGTGGCATCAGCATTGGGCGAGTCCTCCTCCGAGACTGTCAGCAGCGACAAAAGCAAAGCATCTGTGCCGATCTGTGTAGTGCACAACTCTTGGGCCTCTTTGTCAGCATTCTGAACCACCACGATCAAATCATCCTGAATGAAGAATTTCTGAGTCCCAGTTCTTTTGAATTCAATCCAAGAAGAGCTGGCATATTCGCCCCAAACCTGATTCTCATCTGTCTGTATCGCTACCCTTTGAAACAAGGGTGTTGAAGGAGAAAAGCTACACAAGTTCTATAATAAGAATAAGAATTAGGCCTATGAAGCAAACGAGCATCACTAAACGTGGTATAGTCCGGAGCAGCCTCTTTGGTCTTACCGCCTTTGACCTTTGCAAGGCGGAATTGCCTCTGGGACAGCAAGCATCGGCGCGATGCATAGCTGCAGAAAATGCTGATGCATCCAGCACTGGTTGGTAGAACTCCCATCTGTGGTGATGCTCCTTGGAGGCTGCGACTGTTGCGCGCCTTCAGTGGAGCAGCTGCATCCAGCAATCTTTGTATGCTTGGAGAGCAAGAAGTCAGCATTGCCAAGCGGAAAATACTCAAGCCAGGACAGGTCAGAAAACCTTTGACGAATCCATGAACACCCCCGGCTGTCTGTGTTGTGCAGACGGCTTTCTGGAAGCTCAATGGGGTCAATGATGGTCAATGCATATCCTGGAATGTCTTTGCTTCATTGGTGGCAGTGTTGATTGACATGAAGGCTTGCAGCAGTTTAGCCCCCTCTGTGGAAGATAAGCCAGGCTGAAAAAAGCCTTGATCCTTTGGCTGAATCATTGCCTAGGTCCCTCGATCTGAGTTGGCCAAGGCCCAAGGTGTGGCTGACTTGGAGTACCCTGACTTGGAGTACCACCAAAAAGTAACAACTATACCCCACTATCACTCTTAATTGAAATCTCAGACTCTAACAGCAACTCTGGGACGCACGTGGATGGTATGCCAAATGTTTCGCACAACCTGCAACCTCTCAGAAGACAACCCCGCCCATATAGAGTGGTTTTACCAAACGAGGTGATCAAACCAAACCTCTCGGGTCTTTAGCACGTATGCAGCAGGCACCTGGGGCACCCTACGTGGCCAAGTGATTTCCAGCACGGCTAAAGGCTGCCACGGACACCCGCAGACCTGAGGCTGCCATGGTCTCCAGGTCTTGTGCGAAGACTCTGGGCGACAACAGAAACCCCAGTGTAAGACATACTAGAACTGCTAACAAACAATCTTCCAGAGCCCCTAACATCTTGAGGACCACACGCACTGCATGGTCACCTGCTATCTAAAAGAAATGTTGGCCACATTACATCTAGTCTGCAAATCACAACCAAATAAATAGGGCTTCCAAGCATCTTATTTAGATTCTCAGTGTGGTTATAGAAGCACTATGTGCAAATGGCAAAACGAGCTCTACCCATCCACTCCGCCACGGACCGCGCTCGCTCGCCAAACGCCCCATGCCTCGCAGGATCGTGGCATCTTCCGTGGAGACCCCGTGGCCTCGGAAACGAAGCATCGCAGCCCGAGGCCACGGAGGCTTTGGGCTTCATCCGGTGTCCGTGGGTCCGTGAGGTCGCCAAAGGTCGCCAAAGGTCGCCAAAGGTCGCCAAAGATCTAAACGATCGGAAAATCACAGGTCCAGTATCAATTGCTGTTCTGGCGGCGTCACGAGTGCAAACTCAGTGCTAAGACCCGGTCCCATGTCTGTCGGCAGAGGGCACAAGATACCCCACTGATTGACCCAGGAACGTCTTGTCAGCGAGAAGTTTGGTCGCTTCGTGTCACTTTGTTTTGGAACTATTTTGACTACTTGCTTGCGTCAGAACCCACGCAACAACTTTGTTCGAAGGGATCTCAGACCTTGCAGCTGTGAAATGCAATCTCCAAGCATTACACCACCTTACTAGGCAAAGCATGCAGCAGCATGCACTTCAGCATCGGGCATGCCATATTTCTAGGCCTTCCTGTTCTTGAGAGCTTTTGAGCGCGGATGACGCGAAGCCGAAGGAAGAGTTGAAGGTGTCCCGAGTTTTGGCATGCATAGGAAGGCATGCACAAATGTAGCGTCTTATATGCAATTCAAGAAACTCACACAAAACGCTCTCACAGTACAAATTACATTTGCTCGTTCTGCGATGCCAGGCATTCTAAGCACACCAAGTTCTGCTGACTCAACATTTGCCAACACCAAAACGAAGTGAGCGTGACCTCGCGGTGGGAATGACAAAGTCCATGACACTGAAATCCAGCCTTGTTTCAGATTCGCTCAGAAACCCTGCCCCATAGCCTCTGCAATCCGTTGCCTCACCAGGTGCAACCTGCAAGTGGTTTCGAGAACGGATCATGACCGCAGGGTCTCTGTCGGCATTATCTTTTCGAGTTGACCAAACTACTAGTTGCACAAGTACTTCAACCTTCACCCTGGAAGACAGGGATCAGGATCAGTTTTGATGTGTCGGGCTTCGGCAGGGATATTAACTTTTCTTGGAGTTAGGCTAGTCAAGAAGACTTTTACAGCTTTGCTTTGTCTAGGATGCATGGACAGGCATCAAGGGGTTGATAGTCACAAGTGGTTAGTAATTGAATATACTTGATTTCCAGCATCCATGTACAAAGCTTGTTAGTCCTACAACTCCGAGGAGAATCAACACCACCATATGCAACAATCGTTCTGCTACGTCGGTACAGAGGGTTGGGCTTAGCGTTTTAGCCGCATTGAAACCACGGGAGTTGCCAGCTTTCCCCTCTGCCTGCTGTCCCAGCTCTTCATAAACTTGTCCTGGCCAGGAGTTGTCAACTTTACAGTGAGCGGGCGACGGGTTTCAATCAGGTTGGAGTTTGGCTGTTGGGAGAAAATATTGCTTCGATGACGAAGCCTGAGACTGCAGAAAGTGTTCCGAATCAGGACACAGGTGAGCACCAAGATACTTGAGCCGACAACTCCAAGTTTCATGGCAGACTCATGGCCTTCTGCTCTAAGACCTTGTGGAGTTTGTCTTTCGCCAGAAAGCTGAGGCCAAGGGTCGCCTCAGAAGAACGGTGGAAGTCTTGTTACTAGTAGCTTCTTGCTCCTAGTAGCAATGCCAGAAGCCCCTAGTAGCAACCTTGCTCCTAGTAGCGATGCCCTTGTTACTAGTAGCTTCTTGCTCC
>CAXAMN010025805.1:1629077-1641313 GCA_963970005.1 Durusdinium trenchii | reverse complement strand
GCTCCTAGTAGCGATGCCCTTGTTACTAGTAGCTTCTTGCTCCTAGTGTGTCCACCATGTGTTTTCACAAAGAACATTTGAAGCGGCCTCAAGAAATAACTCTCCTGAGGCTAGCTACACCCTCGTCCTCGAGTTGAAGTTCTTCTTCAAAGTCTTTCCTCTTTTGCATGTCTTCGTCCTGAACGCTGTTTGCCGATATTTTGGAGGTAAATGGTAGCCACATTCTCTTCGCGGCCATTCTGGTCGCCACAAGTGCAGCCACACCCACCGAGGTGTCCAAAGTCCGTGAAAGCCAATGAAATATTTGTCGATCGCTAAGTTCGGACAAAAAGTGTGAGCTGAGCAGCGGTTTTCTTGCTACACGTCAGCCAACGCAATGTTGAATGTTTAGTCATAGACAATATGGGCAAGCCAAAGTCCTTTTGGCCTTCTCCTCTGCTTTCAGCACTACTTTTCTGGCCAATCGCCTTTGGCGATTGGGCACCTGTTTTTGTACATGGAGTTTTGCTTTTCACGGTTGGCCAGTGTCAAAGAGCGCTGCGCTATGCTGCGCTATAATGGGAACCATCCCAGTCATTCCAGCCAGATTCCAAGTGCCGCCTTCACTGAAAGAAGATACAAAGCCCCTCGATCAAATCCTGACCCGGATACCAGGTCAGCTTGTATGGCCCTGCGGGAGCTCGTTGCAATTGGTCCTTGATGATCAGCTCACAAATCCTCGCAAAACATGTTGCTTGTGAATTCTTTCGTTGACATAATTACCTTGCACAAGCTTTTACAAACACGCAACTCTTCCGTTTCTCATGTAAAATGCTCACTGGGAATTGGGAGTGTAGAAACCCCGGCCACACTTTGCAAAGAAACCAAAACTATTGGCTTTGCTTCGGAGTCAAGAAGGGAGGTACGAGTAGCTCCGAAATGCAAATTAAGCCAAGATACATCGAGTTGATCTCATCTGAATAGTTTCGGATTTCCATGCGGATGGCTTCACCATCTTCAGGACGGCTACATGTTGCCTTTCAGCTGTCAAAGGATTCCGAAAAGAAATCTGGTGGCTTGACGGAGGAGACATGCGAGGGACAATGCAGGCGCATCCTGTGGTGAAGCCTCAACCTTTAAGATATAAAAGAGTTTATGATTTATGATGCTCCACACCTTCCGCACATCAAGGGCACGCTTCATGCGCTCAGTGGCCCGTGCAGTGCTTCGTTCTGCCCGCTTCCCCCAGCGCTCGAAACGTCGCAGGTACATCCCTGCAGCCATGATGTCCATATCCTGGGTGGGGAAGTTGGCCGAACGAATAGAGAAAGTGCCCCTGAACTTGCAGGTTTTCAGTTAAGACCTTCGGATGAGCCTGTTCAAGTCTTAGTCTCTTCCCCACTTTATTGGGCAGGTTCTATCCATTTCTAGTCCCAGCCGCTGCAGCTGCCGACTCCATGGCATCCGCGATGGCCAGCTCCCGTCGACGAGCGCGCACAGCTGCCTTCACAGCACGCGTGGCCGCGCCCGAAGCCCAGCGGTTTGTAGCGAAGTGAGCAGGGTCTCCAAGAACCGCGGTGGTGATGCCCAGAGTCCTGGACAGGGTCGCAGCCCCACAAATGCCCGCTGATCTTGTTGGGCATTTGGTGGAACAAGGACAATGCGAACAAAGAGCCCTGCCTGGCACAGTGGGCTTCATAGACACACCAAAGCCTTGAGTGGATCGGCACATTGGAGTTGGCGATCATGAGAAGCCTTTTTGGGCGACTGATCAATACCTCCCATGCACTTTCATGGGCCACTTGGACGACAAGCAACCCAGGAATTTCAAGGCAGATTCTGATTGAATCAATTATACGAATATAAATATATATAAATCTTAATTCAATTTGTACCAAGGCGCTCTGAAGAATGGTGATTGAGAAGGGGTCTCAATCATATGACTCATGAGCTCAGGTAGATTCTGCGGATTTGCCAAGGAGCAAATGTATGCACCGATACATCCATCTGGCCAGTTCTGCACCACAGTGTTGCTAAGCTCAAAAATTCCTTCCGACCATGCATGCGAGACGAAGAGGTCACAGCTGAGGCCATCTGAGTTGCAGTGCAAGGCATAGCTGAGGCAAGGGATGCCGTGGCATGGGTCCTTCTTTCGGGTCAACGGCTGGATATGACTTTCATTCACCTGGTACATGTTGGGTCCGATCGTCACGTCCCAGAACTTGCTTTCCTGAACGGGGCGAAGGCGGGCGAAGGGGCGAACGTTCGAACGAGCTCGGTCGTGGCGTCGAAGTCCACTGGCAAGTGTACACAAAAACATGTCAACCTGGAGGATCCATGGGCATCCATTGGGTTACCCTCCAGCGACATGAACCTTCAGCCTTTTAAAACACCATCTGCCTCATAGAAAGGCACCTTTCGTTGACGGCAGTCATTCTTGGAACGATTGGTCAAACTGCGCATCTCCACAAGAGAATGAAGCTCCTTGGCTAGGTCAGCCAGCTGATCCTCTCAGGGCTGATGTGCAACGGACAACTCACCATTGGTGTTCATCCAGGAACACCAAAGCCAAGTCAAAGTCACATGGTTGGTGCTACCGTGTTTGCATAACATATATAAGTTCGTCGCAACCAGTTTGCAACCGTTCGTGGTGGCTTTCTTGGATCTCTGGTGTGAACAATGCTGCGTCGAAAAGTCATCTTCCTTAAACATTTCATCAGTTAAACACCAGCAGGACGCAACATTGCATCGACTTCCAAAAAAGCCTCGCCAAGCAGGGACGCACAATTGATCAAAACGCATCGACTTCCACATCTAGGAGTACCAATTGGCAAATGAAAAGCCCCAATGTTCCCCAAATTGTACGCACAATCCACGTCCTGATTCGGCTGACCGAGTTCTGACCCCCTCCCACTCCCGTTCCTGGCTGACACCCCACTGCTCTGCGGGAAGCTCTGAATGGACCAGCTCAGCTCCAGTCGTGCCACCCCGTTCTTCTTGCACCTCGCGCCCACGCCGAAAGATCTCAGCGATCGCATCACCACTCAGCGGATCCGGCGCCTCTGGGACCTCTGGAGGTGAGGACCATGGTGCCGGCTGAGTCTGGACGCGAATCCAACAGCACATGGCACTCAGCGAGTCCAGCCTTCGTTTCACTCATGCTTCAAATTCCCTGCTCAATATCTCTGAACTGTGCCTTCATGAACGTTCCAGGCTTCAAGAATCATAGCGTCTATTCGGGTATATTCCCACTTCACAAGTCCAACTCAGCTTCTACACGCTTCAGTCGAACTCCCATGATGGAACCACTGTTTTTTGATCAGTCTTGTTACTTGTTCCGAACGCCGCAAGGCTACATATACCAAGCTGTCTTGGTTTCATTCAAAGAGAAGCCAAAAAAGACTGGACGTAATTGATTCAAGTTTGAACCAGTCAACAAAGTACAACTCAATACAACAGCGGATCAAACACAGATTGCACGTTCGAATATATACTGTATTTGGTCCTTACATGGTGGTGCATCTCAGTCCATAAACGTCTAAAGCTTCGAAAGCACAGGCATGCCGGAAATGGCCAGGCATCAGGGAAAGGAGGGGGTTGAAATCTCCAAAGTGTTCTTCCAAAACTGCAACCAACACGTGTCCTCAGTGTCCGTCAAAAAAAAAGTGAAGGGTGTCCACTGTCCGCACCTAAAATACCTCACCCAACCAATCCTTTCTCACTTCCCAACATTTCCCAACAATTGATTCAATTCCGGTCAGATTCGGAAATAGCTCCGGCACCTCACGCTCTGGTAAGCCAACACTCTAAGAAAACATCCAGAAGATTGGGGTCGGAGCTGATGACACTAAAGGACCCGAGGGACAACAAAAAAGTGATGAACTCAAAACGAATCAAAAACGAATCTGAACTGTGAACTGTGTCCTGTCTAAAACGATTCAACGATGGATTTCAACACGGTCCTTTTGGGTCCCCAAAACGACGACGAAGGGTCACGTGTTCCTCCCGCTCCTGCAAGGAGGGATCCACCGCGGAGAGCCGAAGGGTCACGTGTTCCCAGGCATCCACCGGGCCCGTCTCCGGCCTTAGGTCCAATGAGAAGGGCCATGGGTCCTGTGAGTTAGGCTAATCCAGGTCGGACGAAAGGCCACACTTGGTCATAAGAAAAGAAAACAAGAAACCGTCATCCACTTGGAAAGTGCATCTTGCTTTGCATCTAATTACCTTTGCTTTCCCCGACTGAAACTCTATTTCGATCACTGACCCTGCTGGCATTCCACACTTGGACGGGGATGTGGGCGTCTTCTGTGTGCCCTGGCAAGTGTGGCGGCTGTCTTCGGCGGATCGGCACATTGTGATTCACATCTTCAGCCCGTCACCCTGCAAATACCTGATCTACTGGGCCAAGTGTGGGCAGATCCATTTTCCTTGTATCTAGATCCACCCGTCAGTGTCATTGTTCGAATGCAATCAAGGTTCATGTCGCAAATGGCAAATTGATGGGCTCAGTTGGTGGTCACGACAAGCGAGCGTGAAAGCCGAAAGCAGGTAGCATCCCATGTCGCCTCCCAATTCCTCAGCTTGGTTAAAAATATTCACAAAATGCCCGTAGCTTCTGGGTGCATGACCACATGCAAATGTATTGTCAGACGAGCTGTCGCAAGTACGGTTTAGGCACGCAGCCGCCTATCCTTCAAGACACATATGCCGAGGCTCGACCATGGCTGGGCCTGGTCTGGAAGGCTGCGATTCCAAATACTCGAGTCTCAAGGCAACAGTTTGTTGCTATGTGTATGTGTATATATGCTACTAGGGTGGAGGCCATTACTACTAGGGTGGAGGCCATTATATATACATATCATATATCTTTCCGAGGATCTGATTTCACGGGAAGGTGACGGGAGAAAGAATGAAGGTGATTACTCTTGGTTGTCGTGTATGTACTCCTGGTTGTTGTGTACGTAGTGTATGTGTTGGCTCAAGAGACCTTCAACAAGCTAGATAAGCACATATTACCGGGCTGTTTTCAAGGCATTGTTCCCAGTACAAGTACATCAACAAGTTTTTTGCGATGCTCGTCTGGAATAGAAATTCATAGAAATTCTACAAACTTCAAGACATGGAATAAGGATGAGTGTCAATGAGCTGTAGGGCCTATGAGCTAAAAGCAATTCCAGTTAAGTTTCCCTAATATAGGGCGGTGGGGGGAGCTTCCTTGAAGAAGCGTGAGCTATCCTGCGTCCATACTAGTAGCTACTTAAGCTACTAGCGGCCTATAGCTACTAGCTATATACCTCTAGCGGCAGTACCCCCCCCCCCCGGGACTCAAAAAGCACCCTCACTGCTCAGCTTTTGTGCGGCTGTGTGAGTCCCCCCGCTTCCAGCTTCTTGCTGTGCTTTCGAAGCTCCTGCACATTGGGGGGGAGACATGTAAGCAGAGTTGAGATCACCATACACTTCTGAACGTCCCATGGTGCGTTTGAAGTGTTTCCATGTCTTCAGAACGTCCCATGGTGGCGCTGCTCTTCTTCAAAACTGGAATCTGTCCAAAGGGACTGCGCTGGAGTTGGTTACGACATCACTAAGAACAACAACCACCTTGTTGGGGACCAGGCAAGAAAATTGACTGTAATTCTAGAAGGACCTCAACAAAGACATCTCTGCTTCTCAAACGCAGCTCGCGTTTGAAAGCTAGGGGGATTGATTGCCAGAATTTCCGAAGTTGCAAATTTCTTGACGCAAGGAACATCGTCACTTGCAGCGTAACCTCTACGATACTAACTGGATGGGCCGCTCAACGTGGCTCGTTCGATTGAAGGCAGGCGGTCCTCCTGTCTCAATCGCTCAAGATGCCTCTGCACTGTGTCCCCAATGCTCATCCGCCTCAAAGCATGCCAAACTAAGAGTTTCATTTGTTGTCCGTTCTTTCTATCTTTCTTCCTTCTTTCCTTTCTTTGGAAACCAGTTCTTTCTTTCTTCTTTTCTTCTTTTCATCTTTGTCAAGAAATTCATCCACCCTCGTCCAAATCATTCTTCCTGCAATATTGCTGTTCACCGACAAGTCCAATGGGGCCAGTGTTGGCATCAGATCTGTATACACTGTATATCGTCCCACTTCGAGCCCATGGACCTGTTGCCCGTCCACCCAAAGCACCAAAACGGAACACCCTTCCCAACCCACCACATCCTTCCCTCCAAACAAGCTCTCTGGGCGCTCGAGACTCTGCGCTTCGCGGAACAACGACCTTGCCAGGACTTACTCTGTTCGAATCTGCTCTCTACTTGTGAGGGTAGACATCTGACAGATGCATGTCCGCTGGCTCTCTTCAGGCTCTCAATGGATGAATCGGTAACCTGGTGGAGAGGCTACTCGGGTTACATTGAGCCAAAAGAAAGAAATAGAATCTTTTCCCAGCGCGGGTGCCAGCGAACCCTTTTGACAGCAGATCTCAGTCCGAGTTGGTTCACGGATCCTCACCTCAGAGTGTCAGAGCTCAAGAAAACCTATTGGAGCAGCAAGATGCAAGAGGCATTTGTATATGTGGGTGCGCGTACGGGTGTTCATAAGTGTTGAACCACTTGTTTTAAAAAAAAAGTTCATTCCAAACCTGGACTGGGCTGCCTGTCCCTGAAAGCTTGGAAGAGAAAGCGTAAAGCGAGCCCTCGAGATGCCAAGATACTGATTGACGGTGAAACTGCACCTGTGGCAACGACCATGCGATTGACCATTATCCAAGCAAATGTTGGTATGCTAGTTTAGCTACTGCAATTCAAGTCATGCCTTGTTGTGGAGCCTCAAACACCAAGAGATGAAGAAATGGCCCAAAACTGTTGAACACAAGGTCATGTAAGGCTACTAGCCACCTGGCCTTTCATTGATACCACGTCATTTTGTTAACCCCTCTGCACATTTGATCCTTGACACCGGACCCTGATCTGACCAAAGAGTCAACAAACGCTGCACCAAGTCATTTTCCCATTCCTCAAGCGCAGGGAAAAGGGTGAAAATCCTCAGCCAGGCCAAGGTAAAGTCACATCTGCACAAGAGTCTTGGCACCACACCACGCGGGAAGGAGCAAAAACATGCAAATCAGCTTTGGCGGAAAGCCGGTCTGTCTTGGGACAGGTGCACAAAACTGAAGAAAATGTCCAAAGAGAACACACAAATTCACACAGACAATCTCTCGGAAGCCTTCCCA
This sequence comes from Durusdinium trenchii, assembly GCA_963970005.1. Lineage (NCBI taxonomy): Eukaryota > Dinophyceae > Suessiales > Symbiodiniaceae > Durusdinium > Durusdinium trenchii. The sequence continues at coordinate 1,634,135 of CAXAMN010025805.1, read as the reverse complement.
TGGTGAGAATGCTCTTCCCGAAAGCCTGCGTGTTTGGGCTGTTGCGAACATATCAAACCCACACAGACATGATATCGTCGCCAATCTGCTTCTTGACGAGGCAACTTCGTCTTGGCATGTCCTCTGTGCTGGATCCATCGCTTGAGTCATCCGTAGCTTTAGCAGAGGCAGTGGAAGACCTCCTTCGGAATGACAAAAGACTTCCCAGAAGACCACCAAATGAGCCAAATGTGCGCTCTGAGCGTTTCTTGGCACCTGACAGCCTCAAAAAGCTGAGCATCGGCCGGTCACCCAGCTCTTCTGCTACATCCAAAGGATACAGCTGTTGAACCCGGACAAACCGGTGAACGTCACTGGTATCTCGCAAACTGTTCACACCCGCAAAACCATGACGCTCCAAGAAAGCAGTTACTTTTTCGTTTCGCTTCTGGACTGCTTCCGCTGTGTCAAAATTGAGACTCTCATAGGTCATAGCCATGGCGGGAAACACGTATATAATGGCTGTTGGGTTGGTGGAAAACCGCACAAGTTGATTGAGCCCGAGCTGAAAAGTAAGGCAGCGAGTGGCACAGGCATCAACAGGATCACTTTCCATGCTTTCCAGGCCCTGCACATCGCAAGTGTTCAGGTTTCTTGTGTGCTTCACTGTGACAAACATTGCAGTGTGTCCCGATAAAAACATCTAGGGCCTAGGGACCATTTTCTTACAACCTTGCAGCGACTCGAAGGAAAAAACACGTCTGCACCTTCTGTCTGAAGGAAACACACTGAGCACCCGGGCCAAAGAAGGTGGGAGTGACGTAGACAACTCAACGACAAGGACAAGAACCCCAAAGATTGTCTCATTTACAGTGTCTCATTTACAATAGCATGCATCCCAAATCTTGGCCTTTCTGCAAAAGAAACACAGCTCCACATGTTACTCGGATCTTCGTAGATCTTCGTAGATCACCTACAAGTGCCTCGGATTTTTGGACTGCTGAGTGCACGCACCTCGACCGGAAAGTGAAACATTCTCAAGCACCTGGTGGTGGGCGTTCATGAAAGCGACAGGCATGGTTCAAAAAGGAGAATGGTGGGCGATCCAGCAAGGATGCGTCTCATCGAAGATGCAAATCACAATTTGAGCATTAGGAACAAGGGACGCGGAGCGAACGGAACGATCGGACACTACGAACGGGGCTCCTGGCCTTACTACTAGGAGCTAGAAGCCGGTTACAAATCCAAATGATCCAACCATTACACAGCTCAGTGAAGGCTACCATGGAGGACTAGTTGCAAAAGCCTGGAGTGGCGGAGCTCTTTTTGGCCGTCAAACAACAAGTCTTGCTTGAACCTTGTGAAGCTTACATCATCCATTTTGGATGTACCAGAACGAAAACTAAAGAATGGCACTTGCCTCTTCACACCCTATAAATCCTGCAATCCCTTCCTGTCAATGATAAACTGGACTTTGATGCTACTTCGGCATGCTTAAACTCGTGGTCATGAGGTTGTCCTAGACACACCGCAGTTGCCACGAAAGGGATTACCACGCGGGAAGGGCTCTTCTCCTAACTAGTCTCTACTAAAGGCGGTCAACAACCCAAGAGCTACGCCCAGACCGTTTGCAGTCTCTCTTCACAGCTTGGATCAGCCGCACTTCTTTGAATTAGGCAACTGCGTGGTGCACCATGTGAGGGCCCGTTTTGGTGATCTCTGCTGCTGGGCACAAGGACCCTGCGTATAATTTGCCAGGAGCTCTTCAGAAAGCCTTGTCCCCTTGGTCTCGCTCCCAACTGCTTCAACAGATTCAACATTCGTTCGTCGCCCAACTGTTCAGCAACTTCAAGAGGATATAGCGGCTCAATGCGGACCTTTTGATGCACATCGCTGGTGTCCCTGGGCCCATGAACGTCGTCAAAACCATGCCGATCCAAAAAGCCCTGCACCTTCTGTCTCGCCAAATCCTGTGCTCTGGGTGAGTCTGGGTCCATGCTTGAATAGCTCATCGCCGACATGGCTCCGAGAAGTCTCAGGATTTAGGATACGTGGTCGCGGAGAGTTGGCTGACTGAGTTGGCACGTGGAGATGTCACCGGTGAAACCGTTTGAAACACTTGGGTTGTTGTTCCCATGTCTGATTCCGGCACTTGCGACTTGAGGTGCCTGAACAAGGCAAAGCCCAAATGTGACAGGTAGAATCATCAACTCGCAATTGGGCGGTGATGCAACATGATGCAATCCCACAACTTCCAGACTGTCACCAACAGTTTCTGAAAGGCTACAGTTTTGGTCCCAAAACCGTGTGCTTTGAAGAGTTCGAATTCTTGGGGGCATGACATAAGGTAAGTAGATATGAAAAGAAATGAAACCAAGTTTCAGGTGTCGTGCATCATATTAGTTTTGCTAGCTGACTTCGAAGCCTTCAGGATGCTGCTCCAGGTCAAAGCGGATGGTCTGGTGGGGCTCCTTGAATTTTGCTGCACGATGGGGCCGAGAGTCTACAAAGCGAAGCTAAGGTCATGAGCTCATCCTGGCAAAGCTCATTCAAGGAACTGCGCTATCAGCTTTCTTTCACGATGAAGTGTAACTATAGCAATGTGCAAGGAACCTGATCGTTGTGGACATGGTGACCAAGTAGGGGTAAGGTCTCGAGTTGACCTTGTGACACGGTGCCCAATGTAGCTGGAATCAAAACCTGAATTGATATGAGCGTGCAAAAAAATTGCCCACGTTGACCAGGTTAAGATCTGGATCAAGTAGCGGATTGTATCATTGTGAATCTCAGGATCGAGGCCAGCAGGGAGGTCTTTCTGTCCTAGCTATGAGACAGGAGAACATCGCCAGATCCTCGTCGCAACCCCGCACCCCTCTGTCTTGCCTCCTGAGGGACTTCACGCCCCTCGTGTGACCTAGTGGCCAGTGGCCAGTGGAACACGCTCGAACGACTCCACAGGACCTACCCTCAAATCATATTCTTCCAATGTGGAGACCTTTTGACAAGCCCTTTTTACACGTCCAAATCTGCAGCTCAGGTGTCCAAAACAACTGATTCCCAGTTTAAGATCTCCATACTGCCAAATCAGATTCCACACTACTCACTCGATCTTCTGGATAGATTGAAATTCTAGACCGGCTGGGATGCTGATCCCTTCACTTCGTGTGTACAGCAATGACTCTGCAATGACCACCTCAACTGAGGCTAACATGTGGATGTGGCTCAAATTACACCAGCCTCGACCCCATGTGGAGCACTTTGAACAAGGAAACTCAAGAGGCACATGCTGTTGCTCACTCTCTTATGGCCGCCAACCGTCACCAGAGCGGGAATGCCATGTGACCATTGCCATGTGATGATTGTGATGGGATCGGGGACGGCTTTAGAGTTCAATCAAGTGGATTCCAGACAAAAAGTTGGGAGACAGGCATGGTTTCCAGAGTTCCAAGATTCCAGGGGGTTCCAAGGTTCCGGAGTTCCAGGCCTTCAAGAGAAGAGAGAACCCCATTTTGGCTTCCACAAAAAAACGGAACCCGCGGGTTTTGGAGCCTTTTCATTTGCCGAGGGGTCTTTAGTGTAACCCACCAGACTTTGAGCTGTAGGCTAAAGCCATGCATGGATTTGCCGCAGGTTGACATTGAGGAGTAAGAAGTGCCACTTGCTACTAGGAACGGACAAAACACATGTCGTTTCACAATTCAGAAGCTGCTGTATTTTTCAAGATGTCTAAGTTTGTGATGAGTAGCAAACTGGGCCAAATAGACTATTATTCACGGCTGTAGGCTCCGTCGTCTTCAACGCTCAAGTCTGACACCGAGCTAACCGAGCGTCGTCGCTCCACCGAGCTAAGAGCCCAACCCCGACTGCATTCCCTGGCGAGGGCTGCAGCTGTTCTCTAATTCACGCGGAATTTACTGTAAGTCCAAAGCACAGCTATATGTGGGGCAGCCAGAAGGATCTGTTTTCTGAGCACTTGATTTGCATTGATGAATGAACATGGATTGGGTGACTGTTCTACTCCTATTCCAACCTTTCAGGCCCTTTCCCTTTCATACCATATGCAGGCGTTCTTTCTAGTACAGACCTATACCTGGTCACCACCCACCAAACAAATTGCCCAGGCATATACGCCTGGTTCCTTCCAACCCAACAGTACATCGCTAGACTCAATTCTGGTCGGCCTGGGATCTCGCTGAAGGCCTGCGCATCGCAGGAACAGAACATCTACGACATGTCTTGAACATGTCTTGAACATGCGACTGTATTCTTGATGTCTCGGCAAGTGTGGAAAAGCGCCCAGGCCGCTCTGGCGCCTCTGGCTTTCCGGCTCTCCAAGCCTTGCGGAGGGAGGGACTGTGAGAGAAGTCACCGAGCCATGGACTTCTGATACCACATGGTTTGGCCCGGAATTCATTAACCTGTCTGCTCAGAAGACTGGAAGGATCAACGCTGTAATTCTGGACCGGCCGGGTGCTTCGCCTTTGGCTTTGTTCCGGCAAAGCAGAGGCAAGCCTGGCGAAATGAATGCGTTTCGGCCGTGGGTAAATGGTGCAGCTTTCACACCCCGGTCGTGGCAGCTAAGACTCCGAAATTTTATCACAAAGGACAAGCACCAATAATTATACATGTGTACGTTGCCCGAAAACGTGACCTTCCTCTTACATGACAGCGGTCCAAACCTCACTGGCACGGCCTTGTTGCATCAACTTCTGTAAACACAGCAAGCTTAATGCATCGTTCCGGCCCCTTCCCTCCATCTGCCGCTGAGGAACGCATCCCGCTGCAAGGAAACGGCGCTCTGCCTCCGAGCATGATGGTGGAGGGCTCAGAACCAAGTGCAACAAACGTTGAACTACTAGCAACGGCCTCCACCCCAGTAGCGATGGCCTCCACCCTAGTAGCGATGGCCTCCAGCCTCCACCCATTATAGCGCAGCCTCCACCCTAGTAGTGTGGCCTCCACGATATATAGCGACGGCCTCCACCCTAGTAGCGACGGCCTCCACCATATAGCGACGGCCTCCACCCCAGTAGCGATGGCCTCCACCCTATAGCGACGGCCTCCACCCTAGTAGCGATG
>CAXAMN010025805.1:1613791-1628378 GCA_963970005.1 Durusdinium trenchii | reverse complement strand
GCCTCCACCCTGTAGCAATGGCCTCCACCCTAGTAGTGATGGCCTCCTATCGGCATATCTTTCTTTCTGATCTGGTCATTGGAAGGGGTTCTTCAGAATTGCAGAGGCTGTTCACGAAAGAATCGCAAACTGCTGAGTCTCCCGATTCAACTCAAGCTCCAACAGCTGACTCGATTACAAATCCAAAAACGCTCGAGAGCTAAGTTGCAGCCCAAGGAACGAGTGTGACAACTCTGAGAAGGTCCGCCGCCCCGCAGGGCGCAAACTCAGCAAGTGCGGGGCTCTATATTATAATGCTGTAATGTGTGCCTCAATACCACCACTAGAATGACTATTGTTCTAGAGTTTCATATGGGACAAATAGTCTGAATCTGGTAAAGTCAAGTCCATTTCCCACTCGTTTTGCTGATTGCAAAGGGGAAGTTGTCCTTCTGTGCTTTCCGACGAGCGAGAAGAATGCAAGTTGGGCCTCAGCTGGCAGCACATCTCCTGACTACCATCAGGTTGGTTTCAGGAAACTGTTACGAACCGATGCTCGAAACGCTGACCTGGGTGATAACCCATTGGCATGGCTGTCAAAACTTCAAAGCTAAGACGGATTTCAAGTTGGGAGCAGCCAGTGAAGTAGTTGCTCAAGTTGATGCTCTGATGTGTGATGTGCTGGCGAATCAGGCCACAGATCACCAGAGACCCAGAGAGTTTACTTGAACTTTTGGAATGACTTCGTATGCCTTGCGGCAGCTGACCATCTCCTCGAAAGCCACTCGATATGCAACATGACCTCACTTTCTACCTCGTACCCAAGATGAAGTCTCGAAAATAGGCAGAACAGTCTGTCAGTCCGACAAAGTCTAGTACCTGACATATTTAACCCATGTCGAATGACTAGCAAACACCCGTGCTACGCAGGGTTTGGAAACGGGTTTCTTCGGCTTCTTTGGTTCGAGTCTTGGAGACGATCAAACGCTGATCACTTTCGGGCAGACGATCCTGGCGAGACGATCCCGGCAGATACGGTGGCTCTCTTCGCTTCCTTCGTGTTTTCGACCTTCAAAGCCCCCCCTTTGGCTTCCATACGTTGCAATCGTGAGACAACTGTAACTGGAAAGAAACATTGTCGTTCATATTACAATCATTGGAAGCCAGATTGGGGCCTACAGTGAGCTCTTCTGATTTGACCCTCCGCTGGGCCAGTGGTTTCCGCCGTTACAAGAAACCGTTGCAAATCTATGCAACTTCTACTACCCTTCACACCCTAACCTCTTACTGCAAATCTGCAAGGAAGAATACCTGGTCAACCCTTTTTGCAGAGTCCTACATATCTGCGGGGCCCTTGCAGGTGCACCAGATCAACTCCACAAATCATAGGCAACTGGAAATTGTTGCCTCTCTAAAAAGCTTGCAAGCATTTCATCCCAAGACCTCGTGATATTCAATTCCTCGAGGGTCCGTGCATGCTGGAGGTGCTCGAAGGATTGCGCAGCATGGGATGCCTCTGTGCCTGTCAAGGACCCCAAAGCATCGACAGGACTGATGCACAAGGGCCAAAAGCCTTCGCTGGCCTCGAAGGTTGGCACTGGCTGTGGCCGTGCGTTGCCATCCAGCATTGGATATTTGGGATTCAGCGGGTTCACACCTGAGAAAAAAACGGGGGCGCTCCCGAAAACCACTCTTTGTCCCCAAGGCCTTGTCAAAAAAAGAACTCTTTGACAGTCGTGTTAACGAGTCTGAAGCATACTCAATTTTCACCCAACATCATACTATTAGGTTGGAGTGGGTGGATGGAGGCCATCGCTAATATATATATATATATATATGTTCCGATGGCCATGCTTGTGTCCAGTTTGTGGATTCTGAAAGCCCAATTGGTCCCCCACGGCGCCGGCTGCCCTCTATGCCCTTCTTCAGGCTGCCCACCTCTGGAAGAGAGTTTTTCCACAGTGTGAGGTGAGTTTGGGATCCCAAATTCAATCAAATCAAAGGGATCATTTGGGATCCATTGTTTTTGCAAATCAAAGGGATCATTTCAATGCACGGTGTGTCAATCTTCGGGGTGTGTGCCGTTCCAAAAAGCGGCTTGGAGAATCCAACCTGGCCTGTGCTCCTGGAATGTCATGAGGGTCGTGGAATGACATCATTGGCCTTGCAGCATGGCAGTATAAGACCAGGAATGTTGAGAAAGCAAATCGTTGAACACAGTGGAAGTTTCTGAAGCCTGCAATAGCTGCCCCTGAATAAAGATTCAATCGAACTGTTCACTTGAGAAGACCAGTCGTGAGAGAAACCCACACTAATGCATGCGATGGTCGGTGTACTCTCTGCTTCCACACAGACGTATGCGTGGAAACGCTCGACACTCATCTAGAACAACCGTTCCTTGCAGCAAACATCCTTCAAAGCTCGATGTTGTTGACAGGAACTGAGCAAGTTTTCAAACAATGCGCTCAGAATCTCTCAAAGGCTTGCCATTGCTATCAGGTTGGCCATCGCTAGTAGGTTGGAGGCCATCGCTACTAGGGTGGGAGGCCAGGCTTGCCATTGCAACCCCATCTTCCGTGTCCTGATCTCAGGAGGGTCGTAGATATTGGCTGGCACCCCACCAACCTGAGGACTCAAGGGTGCTTATGTAGCATGTTCAAAGACTATTCCTTCTTCACCACGGCATTTTGGAATTCCAAAGACCAGTCTTGATAGCCAGGAGACTATGTGGTCAAGTATGCAATACATCATACAAATATATAATAGAAATATATAATGTACTTGAAGAGGTCCTAAAGTGATCAAACTATACCAGCTTACATCGCAGATGTTACATATTACATATTCAATAAAGAAAGAAGTTGATCAGGCTTGCCTTATTACCTCTCCAGCTACACAGCATTTCCCAGAACTTCTTGGTATTATTCCCCGCACGGCCACTCTGCTGCGGCTAAATGATGAAGCTCCACGTGCTTTCGCAACAGGGTCGTGAGACTTCCAAACAAAGTCTGAGCACTTTCCGAACGACTTCGGCGTGAAATTCCACGTGCACTTGGCTTCTAACCCAGCGCTGTGGCACTGTGCCAGCAATGTCCTGCAGGCAGAGTGAACTCTGAGACAGTGCTTTTTGGTGGCGAACGTCACTCAGGAACACGAACGTCACTAGCCCTGCGGCTAGTCAGATCCGGTAGTCAGAGCACACCAAGTCTGCTGACTAGTGTCATGTTGCTTTTCGAGAGTTCACCCACAGACTCACAGAGATGATCATCAGCTTCATTTCAAGAGCCCAAGTCACAAATCATTGGTCATCAGTGGTGTCGGCCAACTTTCACGCTTGAGGAAATCAAGCTGGTACATTCAGACATTATGCTTCCTTTGATTGAGCAAACCTGTATATGATGCCTATGATACATTGCTCCCCTTCTCCCAAAGCACATCCCACCTCCCGTAGGAGGCTCAGCTGCGGCTCTCCATTGTCCCAGTGCAGGCGTTTGGAGGTGGAGCCTAAGACCTCAGCATGCAAAAAAAAATTGGGAGGCCATCTACTAGCGATGGCCTCCAACCTAATGCAAAACAATGCCAAAGCAGCTATTATTAGACCGTTATCTTTCTTTCTTGTCTTTTTGTAGCCCTTTTTGGAGGTGGAGCCTAAGACCTAGGAAGCGTCCTTGCTCCTAGTAGCGATGCCTAGTAGCGTCCTTGCTAATGCAAAACAATGCCAATAAAAAAACCATTGAGACTGCTCCGGTCCCTCCTCTTTGTTCCTTTTCTGGTTCAGTACAAGTGGGCTCATTCTCCACCGTTGCATGAACTGCTGCCATGAGCAAATCTTCTGTTCGATTCGGATGTCGAATTCGACCAATCGATTCGGGTGAGGGCAGGTGGGGTTCAGTCCAATTCGATTCGATTCGGTCGTGCCAAGCTGCAGGTCCCACCTCACGCACCTGAGAGGCTTTTGGGTCTCACGATCGTTTTTCTTGCAGGGGCGTCGGCGTCGGCGGTCTGTCGGTGTTTCCAGGTTTTTGAGCGACTCAGCACAGGTTTTCGGATGACCCTTTACAATTATACTCATGTTCTGCAGGAAAAGGACTGTCTGATAGTACAAACAGTCGGCCTGTAGGCTTGGAAGCTGGATGCCCAAGAGCTTCTCCTGGTGGTTCAGGCAAAGCAAAGAAAACCAAACAACCAGATCCAAATCAGTGCATTTCAAAAACACTTGGTGTGAAACATCTGTGACTCACCCCCAACCCACCAACCTTCTGAAAAGTTCTCCACACAGGTCTGAAAGGGAACACGTAGTGTGGTAAGGTCTGAAAGTCCTCCCTCGTAATCACTTGAACACCCCCATCGGCGTCGTGGAAGCCCAGAAACTATTGGGCAGGGACAAGACCCAGCGGATTCATTCCTCAGTATGGAGGGTATGCTAAATCCTTTAAATTTAGCGACGATCTATTTGCAAGACACCGAGCAAAACGCAAAAAGTCAAAAAGTGATAAAAGTCAAAAAGTCAAAATGGTAAAGGAAACGAAAGCATGCAGCGAGACTTTTCTCACTGTTCGAGGCTTTTTGACTTTTCGACTTTTCGAGACCTTTCGACTTTTCCAGATTTTTGGACACCAGTCACATGCCGTGCCCTTCAACAAAAGTCTAGCAGAATTGATCCAAACATTGCTTTTGCTCCTACAGATATAGGATGATATAGGATGATATAGGTATAGGGTGCTGTTTTCCAGACATCTCCAGCCGTGTCAAAGTGAGTCAGCCTCGAGCAGGAATGCCTTCAAAAAAGAGACGCCCGCCAAAAGGACCCGGCAAGCCCCGGGACCTTTTGGCGGGTGACTCTTTCTTATCATCGTTGCCTTTTTGTGCACTTTTCGACTGTTCGCGACTTTTCGACTTTTCGCAAAAAGTTCGGAGAGCAAGTAGATCCAGCTCACACATTTAGCAACCACATTCCCAGAGTCCTCGTGAATTGGAATGAATGATCTAAACCAGCAGCTCCTCTGCGTACTTGGCATGAAGAGAGGTTGTGGCGCTGGTGGGCACCTGGACGCAACAACAATCTATCTGAACTAGCATGACCAGGAAGAAATTTGTGCAAAGGATTTGAAGGTTGAACACTTCAATCCTGCTGGTGACACAAAGTTAATTCAACACATCGAGATCGCAGTCATCACTTCCTCGCCTTGTATGTGGGTTCCAAGGGGTTGGTGCCCCGTGGTCTCGCAGGATTGACTGCCATGATGTCCTGTCCCAGGAGTCAATTTTAGCTACGCTTGCAAGGAGAATTTGTCTCAAGAACTATCGCTATATGTCCGGCTCTGGAAACTTATGAGCCACTCAAAGGTCGAAGCAAGAAAAGGTCAAGTGTGGTTCAAGTTGGTCTCTCTTTGGGGACCCTTCTCAGCTTCCAAAAGTGTTTTGATGACTCCAACAAAAAGTCTCGCAAGAATCTACTGGTTCCCGCCGTGCACTACAGCTCAACCGCCTTCACATCCAGAGACATGTCTGGACCTCGTGTTCACTGCGCTACCGGGTCATCTTATTGCCAGTGTAGCCCATTTTTCTCGGTCATTGATGCAACACTGGGCTGCAGGAACACAAGCGCATTCCTTCACAATCAATGACGGGACCGTCTGATTCCCAGAATCTTGCTTCAACTGGTGATGTAACCTGATAGAAACCCACGAGCCCAAATGCCCACACGTAACTACGCAAACAAAAGAGGCCAAAGTTGTTTGACACTCTTGTTCGACACTCTTGCTTGACACTCTTCTAAACCACTCTTGAAACACATTCTAGGGTGACACTCTCCTAAGAACACACTCTTCTGCCACACACATGTGGGACATTCGTGCGCGACACTCTTGCTGCACACTCTTTTGATCTCTTTTGTGCAACACCCTTGTGGGACACTGTTGTAGGGCACTCTCGTACGACACGCTTGTGGGACACATTTGCAACACACCCTTGCAACACTCTTTTGGGACACAAGTCTCTCCACTTGCTCTACTGTACAAGGTCCCCTAAGTGCCAATCAATCACGCACATATCAATAAATCACCTGGCACATAGGACCGTGCCCCAAGTGTAACTTGCAAAACACACTTGCAACACCGTTTGTGGGGCACTGTTGTAGGAATCTCTTGTGGGACGTGTAAAGCACTTTTGTGGGATACTTTTGTCTGACATTCTTGCGGGACACGCAACCCCACACTCTTGGGGGACACTCTCGTCTGACATTCTTGTGGGACACGCTTGTGGGGCAGTCTTGTGGCGTCTTGTGGAAAATGTTTGGGAAACTCTTGTGGGACATTCTTGTAAAGCAATCTTGTGGGACACCCTGGCTTGTAGGACGCTCTGGTACGGCACTCGTGTGGGACATTCTTGTGACAGTTTTCTTGGGGGACACTCTTATGGGGCACTCTGGTGAGACACTCTTGTGCGACATTCTTGTAGGGCACTCTTGTAGGGCTCTCTTGTGGAACACTTTTGGAAGGCATTCTTGTGGGGACTCATGCGTGTTAGCCTTGTAGGACAGTGACGCATCAAGCCTTCAAAACGAACACTTCCTCATCAAGCCTTCAAAACAAACATGGCGTACCAGATTTCCTCCAAGCGTCGCGCGCAGGTCTTCAAAACAAGCATTTCCAACGTTGCTTGTCAAGTCTCCAAAACGAACAAGAAATCATGCTGAGAATTCTTCAAAACGAGCACGTTGTACGAGACTTCTTGCAAAAGTGGCACGTCAAGCCGTCAATATGAGCATGTCACCTGAGACTTTCTACCCTCCAAAAGTGATTGTTGTCAAGTCTCCAAAAGGAGCATGTCGTTTATGAGTTGTTCCTTACTCTTGGTCTACAAAACAAACATTTCGTACGAGACTTCCTCGAAAAGTGAAGCCGGAAGCCTCATCAGAGCGAACACATCACCCCGATCCAAGCCCTCGAAAGCAGCCGCAGCCCCAATGGTACAGCAACATTGTCGCCACTGCACTGGCACCTGCCACGCAAACTGCGTCCCAGCATCTCTAACACGCACAAAGCACTGCGCCTGCCACGAAGAGTCACGTTAATAACAAGTCCAGCAAAATTGGCATCGCGCTTTTGGAAGGTTTCGACGCTTTCTGGGCACACTCAAATCAACCAAAATCGCAAAAATTCGCAGTTCTACTTGAGGCGCGTTAGAGAAGCACAGCTTCAAGGCAAGCGCTTCAGAAGATCTTGATGGCACAGCTTTTCAACTCACCACAAGATCCACAAGATCCACATCCTGCGAACGCCCAAACCCAATGGCACAGCGACGCATGGCCGCATGGCACCGTGCTGACGCCAAACACCGTGCTGACGCACCAAACTTTTATGCACCTCTGCGCAGCACATCTGCACGAATGGCATGGCGATGACGGACTCGGACCATCCAACTCTCGGACCAACTCTCGGGCCATCCATCCATCCATCCATCCATCCTCCAAGAGACTTCACCCGGTCATGGCTGACTTTGTTCGCACACAGGTTCGTCACAGCAGCGAGTCCAGGGACATGAGACCAACACACGATAAACGGGAAACCCTTCGCTACGCATTCGGGAACAACCTTTGAGGTACACTTAGTGCCTTGTGGCTTCCAGCTATTCAATGGAACCAGGTTTCGACAAATATCAGACGTCCCAAAGCCGGACCTTTTCAGAATCGTTGCCAGAACTGGGCACCCAACGCGGCCGGGCGTTCAACGCCTTGAGCTTCTCAGCCTAGAAGACGAGTAAGGTCATTGAGGCTAGAAGCGGCCATTGGAACATCAAAAACATTCAACATACTCTGTTGAATCCAATCACGTTCAATATGTTCCAAATTTGCTCCAGGGACCGTTGATGGCCTCTTTGCAAACACTATTGGAACCAGCCACGGGACAAGACTGCTTGACACAGGTCTTGCCATAAGATCCATCTGTGCCCTTGGCATAGTTGGGAGCTGAGTACTCAATGTCCCTGCCCTCGGCACCCATCACGGATGTTCGCTGCTGAAAAGGACAGTAACAGAAAATGGGAGAAACGATTGCAAAACAATGATTGCTTAAACATATGTAACATGTATGATGTGACATGACGTGACATGGCACTGTGCGCGTTCCGCAATTGTTTGACTTTTGCAGTGATGAAACTCCCACTGAGTGTGACATAGGAGCCCTGCTTCATTCGGGTCCCGGGTGTAGTTCCTGTCTGGGTGCAGAACCTCACTCCAGGGAAGTCTCATTTAGGGTTGCAATGCTTAAGCAGTTCCACAAATTTGCAGTTCGACTCGCGATGTCCACGAAAGCACATTCCAGATGTCCATGCAGCTTGGAACCTGACTCTTGGGTGGCTCTTCTCTATGTCCGAGTTGTCAGTGCAATGGCGGCCGTTCCACCGCGGTTCGGGAACCGGCAGCCTCGGTGGTCGCTGTGCTCTGCTCGTTTGAAGGTCAGAGGCTTGTGGCGGCATGCAAATGATTTGTCCAAGGCTGAAGCTGGTAGGAGGATGGCAGCTCGTATCTGGGACAGACCGGGTCAGTGTGACCTTGGGCAAAACATGTTCAGAACTACAGCAACACTTCTATCCTTAGATCAGTGTGATTCACCCGTACAAGGTTCAACCTGCAAAAGAGCTGGATGCCAAAAAATGCTCGCATTGACTGTAACTTCAGTGGTCAGGCGCACAGCAGGCTCAGCAGACTTCCAAATCCATCTATGACTTATGACTTATGTAACCTATGACAACATATGTGTGTCTTATTCTTATGTAAGGCCACAGAGATATACATATATATATATAACATAGTGACATAATGATAATTGATCGTATCAAGCCCTAAGCCATCCTGGCCGTAGCCCCAAAGCTGGGCTGTCCAGGCGGAAGCCCTTATGTTGACCACCCCGTGGAATCGCCAGCTCGATGTCTGCCGTGGTGAGGCTCAGATCCCGGGGTCTGCGATCCATGGGCGCCTCGAACAAGAGAGACTTGAGTCTCTGGTCAGGATCGCTGGAAAGGACGGGGGAAGGGGGGAAGGCTGCTGGGGTAGGCTAACAAGTGTATATATAGTAGCTACTAACAAGGAAGTAAGAGGTAAGTAGCTACTAAGCTTAAGTAGCTTCGCCTAGGCTTCGACGCAGAAGGGCTCAGGCTTGATGATTGAGTTCCTAGATTCTTGGTACTCTTTTAACTTGTATTATAGACCCATCATAGTTTTGCCATCAATGCGACTCAGGATCTGAGTCCATTCAGATCCATCGATCGTTTCTCTTTCATTGCACGCAAAATCCTAGGATTGAGTCCACAAAACCACAACCATTTTCACAGCCAGTCTCCAACCGGAGAATCTCAGTGCCCACACGTAGTAAGATCTAGCCTTACCGCCAGGATGCACAGGATCTGTGCAGCCAACCTGAATTTGAAAGCCCAGAAAGGTAAGACATCGTCCATCCGATGTTTCTTACAATGAGGGAATCCGCGAGGAGCTATGCTGAGCATCTGGCGCTCATGTCTGGCTTCTCCAAATACTTGAGGTGGTCATAGGTTGGCTGGCATCTTGTGATGTCCTCATTGCATTCATATTTCGTCCATGGCAGAGGATTCTAGTGGTTTCCCAACACCACGACTCTCCTGAGGCCCTACATCAAGTACATGCTTCAGCTGAGAGTCTTCGATCCATGGCCTTTAATTGCGTTTATTCGGTCATAAAATTCCCTTGCAGCACTGCGTAACTGGGTTGAAACTCTGCTGCATACTGAAGGATCACAGTGTTTTGCAACGAGTTCATGCTCTAATTCGCTAGCAACTGATCTGCCTATGCCTACACTCCCTCCTCCGTCATGAGGGGCTTGTCATAGTCCTTGGGATACATGACCTGCCCATCCAGCATCTGGCCAACTTTTTTTCACATAGAACAGTTTTGATGTAGACTGTTGATGAATTAAACCCTTTTAGCAGAATTGTTTTACATCTCCATATAGATATTTTTTTATATACTCAACTGTCAACACCACTCAACGATCCAGTTCGGTCAGTTTTGTGGCAAAGAGTCTGGTGATGCAAGCGATGCACACAGATGTGTTTCAATGTGTTTCACCTGAGCTATAATATCTGACATGTGTCGACAAGAACATGCACACAGTCGAGATGTGTTCAGTCGTTGATTCAGTCTTTCTCTTCTGACCATGTCCAGACGAATGGTATAATGCATGATTTCTTGTGCCAGCTGTCTTTTTTGTTCCCGAAAGGGTTCTCCATAAAGAACGGCTACCAACTTCAACTGTCCAAACATCATCATCATCATCTTCTTCTTCTTCTTCTTCTTCTTCTTCTTCTTTATCCTCATCATTTTCTTTATCGTTCTTTATCATCATCATCATCATCATCATCATCGTCATCATCATCATCATCATCATCATCATCGTCATCAAAATCATCATCGGTTCACCATCAAGGCGTAGAGGCGCAGAGATGCAAGTGATGCAACTTCTACAACACGCCTACATAGATACAGGTGTTTGGATACAGGCACTGAGATATAGATCTTGGGATACAGGTGTAGAGATACAGATGTTGAGATACAGGTGAAGACACAACACAAGTACAACTTTGACATACTTTGACATCTTTCTATTTTTTTTTTGCGGCGAGGTGGACCGGCCGATGCTCACGAAACACGACCCTCTGCGAAGATCATGCATGTCGGAGGCGCGAAACTGTGGTGACATGCAGAATCGTCCTCTGTCTTTGCGGAGATAGCGCGTGTTGAGTGCTTCAACATGTGGCGAAAAGCGAATTGTTGTTGTTCGCTTTTGCGAAGATCACGCGCGTCGAGTCCTCAAACGTGAGGTGGAATGCAATGTTTGCTGTCCTCGGTGAACCCTTTGCGGAGATCGCGCGTGTCGAGATCGAAAGTCATGTCGGAAGTTGTCAAGCTCAAACGGTGTAACTGTAGTCCAAAAACAGGTGGAAGTTACCAAGTTGTGTGTAGCCGTCATCGAAAATCACGCTGGAAGTTGCTAATGTGCTGCAACTGTCGTAACTGGTAGAAATTGCCAAAGTGTGTAACTGTCGCCGACTGTGGCCTTAGGACTGGGAACTTTGTGGTAAAAATGTAGTCCGGCAACAGCTTCTGGCAGCTGCCAACTTTGTAGTACAAAAGTGGTGCAGGAGGCAGCTTGGAGCTGGGTCAGAGCTGGCGATTTTGTGGTACAAACAGTACGGGAAGCAGCTTCTGACCACTGTGGACTCAGAACAGGTCCACAAAAGTAGAATTATAAGTCAAGCACGGGAAGCAGCTTCTGGGGGCTGGCCTCAAAACTGCACAAATCTGGCAACTTTGTAGTACAAATGTGCTGCGGGAAGCGGCCTGTGGATGTCACGGCAGGATGATTGGCGGTGTCGACAAGGCTTGGTGTTACATTGTTGTATCTAGTCAGTGGCACACCGTGTGGTGAAGTGACGTCTGTGATGTCACTGTGACATGCGAATTGGCACAGCCTTGGTCCGTGCCATTGGGGGATGGTGTCGATGCAGCTTGTCGTTGGTGAGCGGGATGATTGGTGGTGTGGTGTCACGTGTTTGCAGCTAGCTCAGCTAGTCTGTGGCGCACGGAATGGCGAAATTACATCCGTCTACTTTATCTTGGCATTGGCACCATTGTGATCATCATCACTAGTCACTATTAAAGTATCACCACCATCATCATCAACATCCTCTTCGTTAATTCCTCATCGGTTCTTCCTGTCATCTATGCTTAGGCTTAGACTATCTACCTTCCTGGCCATCTCATTCACAACTTCAGCATTGCGACATTGCAGGCAACTTGAAGCGCTGCACGGGTAAATGGACCACTCAAAACAAAGCCACTGGACATAAGGTTAGGCAGCATCTTTGGGCCTGACCACGTGGCACGTCTTTGGGCCGAATCACATCCAGAAGCATCGTATCGGTGCGTTGTAGGAAGGGCCTGGCTCAGGTGCCACTATGGGCTTGATGCAAACAAGGAGATGACTCTAAGGTGTAACACTCAGCCTGTTGAAGTCTTGTATCTACTGGGTTTAGTCTAGCATTCTACGATTGATTGATCCACCCAAGAAAGGGTTGCTGGCTGCATGCATGACTCATGAGCAATCTCCAAAAGGCTTTAAAGCCTTAGGCCTTAGGTCCCTCGTTACTTGCAAGATCTTACAAGTTACAAGCATGCTTCTCATTGCTGTCAGCTTCTCAAATGGCTACATTTCACGAATCTTGCTTCTCCAGCCTCTCATCATCTCTGTACCAAGGGGTCGTGCACGACATTGTGAAACGCCTGATAAAACACGTGGCGGCGAGTGTCAAGGCTTTTTCGTGCACTGCCTTGTGCTTTTCATGTTCAGCTTCGAGAAAAAATAGAAAAGAGTATCCGCAAGGCCAGAGCGACCGGCTCTGTTGCGGACTTTCCGTGGGTCCGTGAGGCTCGGACGTGCTCCACCAGGCCTGGCATCAGAAGCTCGGACATTGAGCTTGGTTTTGGCCTCTTTGTTCAGCCCGAGGTGCCCTCACCCTTGCTTAATTAAGTAGGCGCCTACTTAAGTAAGCAACTAACTACTGGACGGACACAGGATGGCAAGAGGGCATTGAGCTGCTCAGGAAGCTTCCACAAGTCCTGCACTCTCAAATGAGTGTAGTGTCGCCAATAGAGAGCTTCTCAAATCACTGCAACCACCGTAAACCAAGTCTCCCAAGTTCTGATTGGACATGACTCTTCAAAAACGGTTTTTGCCTAGCAACAAACTGGCCAGGCCTGGCAGAAGCCAGGTCGGAGCCTTGAGCCCCCGAGGATGAGACGTTGCGAGAAAACAGCTAAAAACAGCTGTTGCTGGACTGACTGCGATCAAGACATCTTGGGCTTTTGCAAAACAAAAAAGTAGACATGATCGCATGCTACATGCGAGAGAATGCAACATGGCCAACCCCAACCAGCCTCTGTCCTCGGTCAAAGTTGCTCCAATCAGCAAAGAGCCAAAATTGCACCAGTAAAATGCAAGTAATTGAAGGAGCACAACATTGAGAATGCTTTTGACATGGACAACTGCAAGCTTAGTTCGTTTGCTTTATTTTTCAATGCACATCTGTTCAGAACAATCTCTGGTGGGCAATTGCGTCCGAGAAAACCGATCCTGGACAAACAAATCCTTCATCGAGGCCATACAAGGAATTTGACTGATAGGAGGGGGTTGCTGACTTGAAATCATGGCAATGTCTGTGAAGCTGCAGTGTCTGTCACCTATGTCCTTCCCCTGAACCATTTCAGTTTCCGCCGGCCTGTCCCTTGCCACCTGCAAATATTGGATGGAATATGATCTGTTTCTTGGCACACAATCCAAAATCAAGTTCCCTTCCATTCAACAGAGAAGCCTAGGTCTTGTCAGCAATTCATTCCAGAATGTTGTCCACTAGCTCCAGTGTGGAATCTGGAATGCGGGTCTTTTCGACCAGCCTGTCCTTGCACGTGTTTGTTTTAGAAAACGTTCAGCTCCAATTTCAGATTGAACATGTTCTTGCCCCTCTGTTCTAGTGTTTATATATACAATTATATACATATCGTGCACAGTGCTTCAGTATTCGGCAAGTGATTTGTTTAACAAGACCCAACACTGCATTTGACAGGACTGGTCATGCAAAGTCATGCGTAAGACCTGAAACACAAGAAGCACAAAATGATCTTTTGGATGATCCAACATCTTGCTCGAAGAAAGCCCAAGATTGGATCTGTCACGACGTTCGTTCAAAAGTTTCACTCGCATAGACCCCAGATAGCGGGTGTATAGGCTTGAAGGACATGCCACGGACGGCTGTCACTGCAGCATGCAACATCAGGCCAATCCACCAATATGCGGAACGTCCATCAGCTGAATGCGCCCGATTTGCCCAACACAAACGTAAAACTGCAAGATCGGCATAAGGACCGGCCAAAAGCTGCCCCGTCAACAAAAGGATCATTGCTGCACAACGCGTTGTCATGCAACATATGCCCTGATGTCACCCCTGGCATGACAGAATGACATCCCTGCAAAACCACAACACCGATCCAAAGCCAGCACCTGCACCAGCATCAGCACGGCAGCAGCGCCCGCAAAACCAAAACGCCAATCCAGAGCCAGCGCCTGCACCAGCAGCAGCAGCAGCAGCAGCAGCAGCAGCGGCGGCACGGCAGCAGCACCCGCAAAGCCAGCGCCTGCACCTGCACCAGCATCAGCACGGCAGCAGCGCCCCCAAAACCAACACGCCGATCCACAGCCAGCACCTGCACCTGCACCAGCATCAGCACTGCAGCAGCACCCGCAAAACCATTGCACCAGCATAGACTCTTGATAGCTGGTGTATAGGTTTGTCATCCCTGGCATGACACAATTTCACCCCAGGGGCCTGGGCATGGCATGACGTCATTCCGGCCATGACAGGATGTCATCCCTGGACCACCAGCACCTGCACCTGCATCCGCACCCAAAACCAAAACGTCGATCCAGAGCCACACCATTAAGAAGTTAGAACCCCTATAGCCTCCAGCTATCTGGGGAACAAAACGCCGATCTAGAGCCACACCATTGGGAAGTTAACA